>CM051006.1:10127724-10240224 GCA_027704905.1 Muraenolepis orangiensis
TGCATGTGTTCCACAGGAGAGATAAAGGTGCTATTGATTACATTTTTATGCAGCCGAATCATCAAAATATATATACATCCCCATAGCTTTTAAAAAAGCTGTGCAGAATAAAAGTATTACTTTTCACGAAAGTAAACATTATGATTGGGAATTAATCAGTTGAAGAATTTTTGACAGGTCCGAAATGAATGTGTTGTTTATCTCTGTGGATAGCTGGAAAAGTAGGAGCAAGACCAGGGTGAAAACATTGGTCTTAATCACTTGACATGACATCTTGACATGAGTCTGTCTCACTTCACTTGACCATGAAATATGGCAGTTGTGGAACAAACTGGAAACCACTGGAATGGAACGGAAGGGGGGAAAGGGGACATCTAGTGGTGGAATGTTATCAATGTTTTAGACCCAAAGTTCTCACCTTGAGTTGTCCCTGGACGATCCTCAGCTGCTTCTGGGCCTCGGCAGCCTGGCGGTTGGCGTGGCTCAGCTGGACCTCCATCTGGTTCAGGTCCCCCTCCATCTTCTTCTTCACCCGGAGCGCATCGTTGCGGCTGCGGACCTCGCAGTCCAGGGTGTTCTGCATGGACTCCATCACCTTCTGGCTGGACCTCTTGATCTGCTCCATCTCGTCCTCCTTCTCCTTCAGCTTGCGCTCCACCTCCCCCTTCACCTGGTTGAGCTCCAGCTGCGCACGCAGGATCTTGGACTCCTCGTGCTCCAGCGTCCCCTGATGGACAGAGGTCCACATGGGAAGTGAGGAGTGAGGTGTCTTCGCAGGGCTCTTCCCTGATTGATGTAACGACTAGAGTTCTGGATTTGATACTGGGGGTTTTATGGTCAGTGAACTTACCCTTGGTTAATAAAGGATGGATGGATGGATATTTTCCATATGTAGAGCACACAGAAACAAAAAACATGCACAGGTTAATACTCACGGATGGTGACTCAAACTCATCTATGGCTCTAATTACATTGATTAATTCATGCATATTTGTGAATGGTAAATGGACTACATTTACATAGCGTCAGCTATGCAAGGCGAAAGCCAGCATGTCGGGAGCAGTTAGGGTGTCTTGCTCAGGGACACCTCGACACTTGGCTAGGGGGAGCCGGGGGGGGGGGGGGGGGGGTCGAACCAGCAACCTTCTGGTTGTCAAGACGACCGCTCTACCTTCTGAAGCTACTGCCGCCCATACTTCCGTTTCGTTTGTTAGACAGTTCATTTGATACACCGTTATTAATATCCTAAAAATCTAAATCTGGAGGATTGAATCCTCTTTATTGGTCATATACATGTACACACACACACACACACACACACACACACACACACACACACACACACACACACACACACACACACACACACACACACACACACACACACACACACACACACACACACACACACACACACACACACACACACACACACACACACACACACACACACAGTGAAATGGGTTTCTCTGCATTTAACCCATCCTAGTGTTAGGAGCAGTGGGTATCAGCTATTGTATATACAGCTGCCCAGGGGAGCAGTGTGTAGGGGGTCAAGGTCCTAACCGACTGAGCTACTGCCGTACAATTCCCCAAAAGGGGTAAATGAATACGGTAGATATTGTAGGAAGAAGATGTCCACAAGCAGTTTCCGATGTGCACAAGTCTACACGTACCTCAGCCTCCTCCAGAGCGGTCTGGATCTCTGCCTTCTCCGTATCGGCAGACTTCTTGGCCTTCTCCAGCTCATGCATGCTCTTCCCAGTCTCCCCCAAATGCTCCGTCAGGTCAGAGATCTCCTCTGTCAAGGGAATCATATCCAAAAACCAACTAAGATATATATATATAATGCATAATAAATATATACGTAAATACATAAAGAAAAAAAAGAACATCAATAAAGAGATAAATAAATGAGTCAGCTTAATAACATGAACAATAATGAATAACTGAATATTACTGAATTTATCAATAAAAAATATAAAAAGTATATATATTCATATATATAGATATTTATATCTATATATATATAGATATATATATCTATATATATATGAGTTGTGTATAAATACACAACTGACACGTGAACAACATGAACAGTAATTCCAGGTGCAGGACAACGATGATGACGATAAGGTGGTGACAGAACCCACGTTGCAGGTTCTTGTTCTCCCTCTTCAGGTTCTCCAGGTGGTCCAGGGACTCCTCGTAGGAGTTCTTCATCTTGAACAGCTCCGTGCTGAGGGAGCGCGTCTCCTTCTGCGCGCCTTCCAGCTCCGCCTGGCTCTCCTCGTACTTCTGCTTCCACTCACACAGGATCTGGGGGGGGGGGGGGGCACGTTGGTTAAAGGTGCTATTGATAAAAATTGTACGTAAACAAATCTTTTTTTAAATAATAATACTACATCCACAGAGCTTTAAAAAAAGGTGTGGAATATAAGTATGTTGTTGTTTTTTTTAAATGGTGATTTAATAATTTAAAGAAAATGTTGACGGGTCCGAAATAAATGTTTTGTTAATTTCTGTGTTAGTTGTCTGACATTTGGTTCACGCTTCTAATAAGGCTATCAAGAGTCTTAGTAGTTGCCCGTTAGTGTGGAAAAAAACATGAAAAATGCCTCTGAAATGTATTATTGTGCATGTTAAAGCACTTAGAGTGTAGACCTTTCCTTTAAAAAGGTTATATCCAGAAAAAAGCTGACAAAAATGTGTATAAGTGGGCGTAGTAGTAGTCTTCATAGTATTTTGCAACAGAGTTTTACCTTATCAAAGTTTCTTTGCTTCTTGTCCAGGTTGGCAGCCATCGCATTAGACCTTTCCAAGTCAATCATGAGGTCCTCCACCTGGGATAGAATCATTCACATTCACTCAGTAACTTAACATTGGGCAGGGGTTAGGAACTATAACACCAACAAAATGATATATTCTATATTCATATTCTAAGTATATATCAATGTCCAACCGAACATTCAGCTTCAAAAATATAGATGCTACAAATCTCAAAATCCTTTCATCCAGACACGTTTCCAGACAATATGCATTGCACCTTATATACTCATATATACAACTGTTCGGATTTTGTTATGTTGGCTGTTTTCGACCTGCCGTACCACCACAAAGCAAATTACACCAGCCTTGGCTGTTGTGCTCATTAAACAATTGAACTGAATGAATAGTTGACATGGAAGGTTTTTTGTATGGACAGGAAGAGAGAGAGAGAGAGAGTGACCTCTCCATGCAGCCTCTGCTTGGTCTTCTCCAGCGATGCACCCTTAGCGTTCACCGCCTCAATCTGCTCCTCGGCCTCCTGCAGGCGCTGGGCTAACTTCTTCCTGTGAGGGAGGAAAGTGGGTGTTCAACGGGTTGCCGGCTGGCTTGAGAATGAGTCTGATACACAAATAGGCCTCCGTGTGACGGAAAATTACAGACAACCATACACCTCCTTAGGACCCCCCCCACCCTCACCCCCTGAGGACAAGAAATCTTCATTCTAGGTCACAGTCACATCCAGTATACAACCCCAGTACCCAACACCAGAGTAGAAATGTCAGTACAAGCCATAGATAATATATTGAAGTTAATTAATATTGTATTATATACTTCATATCTAATATAATATTTAACAAATACAAATATATATTTATATTAAATTACTACGACTGCTGCTACAGTCCCAACTCACTTGGCCTCCTCCAGCTCCTCGGTGCGCTGGATGGCGTCCGTCTCGTACTTGGTCCTCCACTGGGCCACCTCGCCGTTGGCCTTGGACATGCACCGCTGGAGCTCCGCCTTGGCCTCCTGCTCCTCCTCAAACTGCTCGCGCAGGAGGTCGCAGTCGTGGCGGGCCCCCTGGACGCCGTGAGCCAGGGCGTTCTTCGCCTGCATGTTAACACACATTGTCAGATGAATGACAATGTGTCATTCATGTATGTGGAGTGTGTGTGTGTGGTTGGTGGCTGCTTTTAGGCAGCCTCACCTGGCCTGAGTTGGACTGATTGGCTGGTGAGGCTGCACACCTGTGGGTCATTGTTAATCAAGGTCCACAGGTTGAAACAGTCACCACCACACACTAGAGAGAGAGCTCTAGCATGTACCATCTGCTCTGTTCACAATGATTCAAACTCTTGCAATAAACTGGACTTCTCATCACCCTGTGTCCTCGTCTTCGGGAGGAGCCCTCAAGTAGCTATTTTTAAAGAATGGTGGCAGCGTCTGCTACAGCCCCTCTGGGAGATGCTTCAGATGGTCCATCAAATCACGGACAAACAGACTTAAAAACCTGTTTCTACCCCAGTGCCATGCAAGAACTAAGTGACTGTTACCACAGTACTGTTCTACTTTCATTAGTAGTGTAGTGTTACTGGACTGTCTGTGTCACTACAATACTGTATTGAACACTGTCAAACACTGACACTGACTGTTCTGTGTCACCACAATACTGTGTTGCATCAATACTACAATACCTAGTTACATGTTAAATCACACTGCACCTAATTTGCACTACTGGCCATTGCAATATCTACTGTATATATATATATATAAAAATTTAAGTAATCAAGTCAATGTTATTTGTATAGCCCTTAATCAGTTACAGTCTAAAAAGGCTTCATAGGCCACATATTTACAACACCCCCCAGACCCTAGCCCCCCTAAGGTCCAGAAAAAACTCCCTTAATGATGGAGGAAGACATCTTGATATGGAATGCAGAGTGGCAGATCAACAGGGGTAACCTGTTTATTTAGTGTAGTTTCGTTTATGTTTTTTTATTTACTAAAATCTAAATGCAGAGGATTGAATCCTCTTTATTGGTCACATACTGGACATGTACCCACACACAGTGAAATGTGTTTCTCTGCACTTAACCCATCCTAGTATTAGGAGCAGTGGGCAGCTATTGTATAAACAGCGCCAGCGGTCTGGTGCTTTGCTCAAGTGCCCAGGTGTTTTTCGGGGATTTGAACCGGCGACCTTCCGGTTCCCAAGCCAAGTCCCAACAGACTGAGCTACTTTCACCCCCCCCGCCCACTCGTACTTGTACAATCACAACAAAGGCGTGTTCCGAGTCAGATTGTGACTCTGTGACTCTGACTCCCGAGGTCTGACCTTGATCTCTTCCTCGATGTGTCTCTTGAGCTCGTCTATCTGCTGGGCGAAGGCCTGCTTGCCCCGGGTCATCTGGGACACCAGGGACTCCTTCTCCTCCAGCTGACGGCTCAGCTCCCCTGCAGGGCCACACAACAACCGCCGCCTGTCAGCTCCGCAATTTATTTTGGTGCATGACCTAGTTTTTTTTCTTGCTTTGATTTTTATTTTTTTTTTGCTCCTTTACCCCTTTGAGACAAGTTTCAATCTGACATGTTCCTGTCAAATATAGCTTATACTAAGTAAGCCATCTCCCCTGATATGTGTATCTGCAGTAAAATAAGGGAGTCTTTCTCAGAACCAACCACCAATGTGTGTGTGTTGTTCAATACAGTATTCCCTCAGTATTCAATGGTCCTAATGGTCCATTTAAATATAACACATATTCGCTTAATTATATTTGTTTATTCATATATATATATATATAAAGTGTATATATTTCAACATAAAACAATTTTTATTTATTTTAATACATTTTATATTTATATTTTTATTTCCTTCTGCTTGGACCCACATGTTGACACCCACTGGTCTGAGACACCATTGGTGGTGGTGGTGGTGGTTACCGTTCTCCGTCAGCAGCCGGGCCCGCTGGCCTCCCAGGTCGCTGCTCTGCCGGAGGCTCTCGTCACTCCTGGCCTTCAGCTCACTGAGCTGGTCCTCCAGAGTACGACATAACTTCTCCAGGTTGCTCTGGGGGTGTGAATGAGTATTGAGACACTTAAAAACACACATCACAGAGATGACATTTATTTAAGAGAGGAGATGAGATGTACTTTGTTAATCCCATGTGGGAAATTAGAGATATGATTCTATATTCTTAATAGTTCATTCATTCCATTCATTCGTTTAAACAGGATAGGGGCAGGATAGTCTCAGTACTCATTAGGGCGTTCCCACTCCCAGCCAAAAGGTTCTTGGTTTGAATCCCAATGCCAACAGTCTACCTGCACTGGGCATCCTTGAGCAAGATGCCCACTCTCCCCCCCCCCCCCTCACCTTGGCTTTGACCAGGGCCTCCATGTTTCCGGTGAGGTCGTCCACCTCCATCCGGTACTCGCTCTTCTCCTTCTCCAGCTTCTGCTTGACGCGCTGCAGGTTGTCGATCTGCTCGCCCAGCTCCGCCACGCTGTCCGCCTGCTTCTTGCGCAGCGCGGCGGCCGTGGCCTCGTGCTGCAGGGTGGACTCCTCCAGGCCGCGCCGCAGCTTCTGGAACTCCGTCTCCCGCCTTTTGTTCACCTCCACCTGGGCTGTCGTGGCGCCGCCAGCCTCCTCCAGCCGCTCGCTGATCTCCTCCAGCTCCCTGGAGACGTCGCACCGCTGCTTCTCCATCTTGGCCCGGGCGGCCCGCTCCGCCTCCATCTCCTCCTCCAGCTCCTCGATGCGGGCCTAGCGGGTGAAGGGGGGGTGGGAGGGGGGGGGCGGGTTGAGGGGGGAGGGGGTAGCGACGAACGATAGGAAACGCCAACGGAAGAACGATGAAAGCAAAGGATGGATCAAAGCTAGTCAGAACTTTTGAGGATTTTTTGAACGCACTTTGAGACATGCTGCCTCTGTGATCTGTTGCTGTTGAAGTGTTCTACCTCTAAACCCTTTTGTAGATAAAAAAAAAGATCAGGCCCCACCCCCCCCACCTACATGCACCCACATAAAGACACTCACAGGATGTAAGGATGTGTCTGAGATATCCCATCATTTATATCAAGCCTGACCGAGCCCTCCTCCTGTCATAACCCCCCAGTTTGGGAACCACTGCTCAAGAAAGTGAACAGTGGACCAATTCAACAATTCTAGCAATGAATGCTAACCTTGTGTTCCAGTTCCTATCGCTACTCTGCCCTTTGCCGGTTGTTTTTGAAAGTGGGTCACCTCGCCTACTTTTCTTTTTGCAGCGAATCCAAACGTGTGTTATTATATTATTGGATGTTCCCCATTGCATTGTAGGGTAATAATATATATATATATATATATATATATATATATATATATATATATATATACACTTTCACGGAGGCTACCTGCAGTTCTTTGATCTTCTTCTGGAGTTGTGCTCCCAGGCACTGCTCGTCCTCCACCTTGCTCATCAGCTGATTGGTCTCAAAGTCTTTCCTGGTGCAAACAAACCAGAGGGTTAGATACACAGGTAGGAAACACTGATGCAAAAATGCATAAGGCAAGATGTTCTTTATTAACGCCAGATGGGAACGATTCATGATTCAAGATTCTTTATTTTTGCCATGTGTAACAAGTACAATGAAATGCTTATTCCCCCATTCACTCCCACAGTATGAATTTCCACAACAATACTACTACTAAACTATACAATAATATACTACACTATACTATAGTATGCAATGCTATACTTTGCAATACTATACTATAAACAACACTATATACTACATTATATACTATAACGATATACTATAAATATTATACACAAAAGAGAACAGGGTAAACTGACTACCAGTAATAACTTTATACTATTATTATTATATACTTATATATATATATATAATATATATACTTTTTGAGTTTCTCGTCCGACTGCTGCTTGTCGTTCTCCAGGTCCATGACGGACTCCTGGGCCAGCTTCAGGTCTCCCTCCAGCTTCCTCTTGGCTCTCTCCAGGTCCATGCGGGCCTTCTTCTCTTGCTCCAGAGAGCCCTCCAGCTGAGAGCCCAAAACACAGAGACAAACAGCATTTCTTCTGGTTCCTTTTTACATTTTAAGAATGCATTTTTAGAAGCCACTAAGTGACTAACTAGTCACTATTAGGCACACAAGTAAAGGCAAGGCACCTGTTCCCATGGATCGCCTCCCCACGTGGGAGCAGGAGGGACTTGAACCCAGAACCTTTCACCTGGGAATTGATCCCAAACATCTAACTATCCCGTTTTTTTCAGTGTCTGCTGTGGGATTTGACCCCTTGGTGGATTGAGAAACAGCGCAGGGATCCGCCTATATATTTTTCAATAAAATGCTTTTGCATTTCATCCCAGGCCTATAAGCCTTATCATCTATGTATAATGCGTTATTAACTTCTTAATCTATCCAGCTTGGATGCTAAAATTATAAGCCACGTCGACATCACTAAAATCAATGCATCAGGCTCAAACTTTGGGGGGGGGGGGGTAAGGTGACGGCAAGAATTGCATTAATCATGTTTGCGGACCCCCCTGCAGTACCTCAACCGACCCCTTGGTTGAAGGGAACTGATCTAGATCTCATTAACCTGCAAATATAACCTGCACATATCAAAACGAGAGAGGGAAAGGTCGGCCCCCACGTACGTCGTCGACCTGCTGTTCCAGCTTGGTCTTGGCCTTGGTCAGGGTGTTGACCTTGTCCTCCTCCACCTGCAGGTCGTCCAGGGTCTGCTGGTGGGCCTCCTGCAGGGCTTTCTTCTCCATGGTCAGCTTGCCGATGCTCTCGTCCTGGTTCGACATCTCCTCCGTCAGGTTTTTAACCTTTACGTTGAATAAAAACCCAAACAAAGAATTACAGTACAACGGAATGCTTACTCCCGATTCCTTCCGATTATGAATTTCAACAACAATGCTATACTTTGCTGTACTAAACTATGCTATACTATACTATACTATAAACAACACTATATACTTCCTACTACATATTTAACTATATACTATAAACAATACTATATACTACCTAATATATACTATACACAACCCTATACAGGACCAATACTATACTCAACATCAATACTATACTATACTGTGCTATACTATAAACAACACTATATGCTACCTACACTATACTATAGTATGTACTATATGCAATACTATATACTACCTGCTATAAACTTTTCTATATACAACACTTTACAAGAACAATACTATACACAATAAAAATAACAATGAAGTGACTGATGGATGATACAGTATATACGAATATATGACAAATGGTTTAAAAGCTTATGTAAGTGCTGCAGCATGATGATGCAGTCAGTGCAGTCATGTAATACAGTGCAGTGCAGTATGACGTACGACAGTGTAATGTGATATTGGTGACAATGTTATGATAGTGGCAACACTCCTAGCAGCTGAGTAGGCGCACTGCCTGTGGGTATGTGATGACCCTAAGAATATGAAAGATATTTCCTAATTTAAATTTTTTAATATTGTTTGAGCTACGGTTGTATACACATGAGAGATCATGAAACCACACGCATCAGCAGCAGAGTGCATCGAGGGCCGTCCCACAGTCCGTTCAGGGTGGCATCTACCTTGTTCTCCGTGGCGTGCTTCTCCTTCTCCACCTTGGCCAGGGTGAGCTCCAGGTCGTCGATGTCCTTCTTGAGCTCCGAGCACTCGTCCTCCAGCTTCCGCTTCTTGGAGGTCAGCTCGGCGTTCACCTCCTCCTCGTCCTCCAGCCTCTCGCCGATCTCCTTCAGCTTGGCCTCCAGCTGGATCTTGTTCTTGATCAGCCCCTCGCACCGCTCCTCCGCATCAATCAGATTCTCTGATTCCTGAAACAACACAGCCACGGTCAAGGGGCACCCTCCAAACACAACACTCATTAATCAGGGTGCTTTAGGAGGGTGCGTTCCCGTTTAGGAGCCCACATGTTTCTGTCTGCGATTAAAAGTAAAAGTACAGTATCTGATCCCATCTCACAAATAGCAGAAACCACATTTTTTCAACAGGCTTAAAGGATAATCATTAAAAGAGAATCATCTGAAAGTTAAAAATGTAAAATAAAAGTAAAAGAAGGTCAAATAACAAATATACCAGACATTTGTGTTGTTTGTATTTTGTATAAGATTTGAGCCCTGATCGAAAGTGTTGACTGTTAAGTCAGGCCTCAGATGTTTTTGCGAAATTTGTTCCAGATATGTGGAGCATGGAAACTAACGCGCTCACGCACTCAGGTCAGGTCAGAGTCCCTGGGGAGATCTAAATCGGTTTAGCTCCCTGCCTGAAAAACATCAAAGGGTAGCGGTTGTTTGTATGTTGTGTGTATTCCGAGCCCACTCACCGATGAAATCTGGAGCTGCAGTTCGTTCTTCTCCTGCAGCACGGTGACCAGCTTCTCCTCCAGATCCTTCTTGCGGGACTCGGCCTTGGCCAGGTTGGCTTTGCACTTCTCAAAGTCCTCCTTCATGTTGGCCAGCTCCTTCTCCGTCTCCGCGCTCTTCAGCAGCGGCTTGATCTTGTAGAACACCTTCATCCAGGGCCAGTGCTTGACGTTCATGAAGGAGCGGATGTTGTACTGGATGGTGAGGATGGAGTCTCTAAGTAGGCCAGAAAAGTAACAACAGTAGGAATTTAATTTGTAATTTCATCATTTGAGTTGACATTTGTTTGCGCTATTCAAGGTACTCAAAGACACTTAACAAAGTCATAAAATACAACAGTAATACATAAGACACATCAAAGCAATTTCTAGCTAACTCGAGACACAAGTTAGGGAGATCATCGTTTAGACGGGAAACTACTTTGATCTTAGCCTTAGAAAACTATTTCTACCAAATGAAAAAACGGTGAATAGTAAAATACCCTCGTCTAAGTTTCCCCAACAAGACAACGATGACAAGAAGACGAAGATGGTCACCTCCTCTCGTAGATCTTGAGGAACTCCTTCCGGACCACGTACGAGCGACAGAGGGCCTGGATCATGGACACCAGGGAGGCCAGCTTGTCGTCTCTCATCTCTTCCAGAGTACCCAGCAGACCCGCCTTGAAGAACACCTGAGCCCACACACACACCTCCGTCAACCAGGGAGCACACACCGACGTGACCAGAAAAAGGACATTTGATGCACATTTCAATTCAACACATATCCCCTACCCCCACCCACTGTGAGAAATAAACCACATCTAGATCTGAATTAGAACCAGTCATCTCAACAGTCAACATAATTGATTAAAATAGAAAGAACAATAAAGTGACTGATGGATGATATATAGTAAAAGTAAAATAATATAATGTAATATATCAATAACAAAGAATACAAATGGGACATTGCAAAAACGCAAATAAACGACGAGACGTTAACAGAAGACATGGTCCGATAACGAAGACCCATTTCCAAGATGTTCCTTTGTGACTCACCTTGGTGTGGCCAAATTTGTACTGCTCGTGGTCGACGTCGATGGAGCCTAGAAGCTTCTCAGAAGCCTTCTTGTTGTCGATGAACTGGCCGTCGGGGATCACACTGGCGTTCAGTACTTTGTACCTTCATCCAAAAGCCAGGACGATATTATATATCTGACGTCATACGATATTATATATCTGACTTCATACGATATTATATATCTGACGTCATACGATATTATATATCTGACGTCATACGATGTCAAGATTCAAGATTTTTTACATGCAACCCATTCCCTCCCGCAGTATGAATTTCAGAAAACACTATACTATAATAATAATAATATACACAATAAAAAAGACCATAAAAAGAACAATAAAGTGATGGATGATATATACCGGTGTTGAATTGTGCAAAAAGCATTTAAACGCATTTTAAAGTGCCAGTAGTGCAGCAGCAGTCAACATGTCCTTTAGCTCTTTATAGTTTAGATGTCATACATCGATTGAATAAAGCCAAAACAGCATATAAGGTAGCTGTACCAATGTGGAGACATTGGCACTGTTGTCTATTTGTGGGACATTGATGTGTATGTTAAGCAATGTTATTATTGTGTTTCGTTTTATATATTTACGTTACTAAGGTGTGTACTGGTCGCGGATCGTTGACCCCTATGACCAGATCTTCTTGGTTCTCTACTTGCTTCCTAGAAACACCAAGGGTGAAGTTATCCAGCCTTGATTTGAATGCATTAAGACTTGGTGCCGAGATAACTTCTTGTAAATAGTTCCAATCATTTACGACTCTGTTGCAGAAGTAGTTTTGTTATTTATATATAATAACACAAAAAAAATTCTATATTTATTTATTACTTATTTTCTTGTTGACTCTTGTTGTGCTTGGGTAGTTTTAAACTATGATATATAGGTGGTGTATGTGTTTTTGTTAATCGGTACCATGAGTCCATATTACAGATGGAATCGAACCGTGGTACCTCTGCTTGAAGTCAGCGTAGGGGATCCTGCTGGGGAAGCCTTTCCTGCAGATCCGGATGCCCTCCAGCACCCCGTTACACCTCAGCTGGTGGATCACCAGGTGGTTCTCCATGAGCCCTGGGGAAACAAGGACGTACAGACATGAGCCACGGGTTGAGGAGACGCACTGGGATTGACACAACGGTTGCCTATGGTGTATGACCTGGAGTCTTTGACTCGTTGGGGATCAGGCAGCGCACAAAGTGAGGGTGGGTGCTCCTCAGGTTGGTCATCAGCTTGCCAAGATTGTCCTAGATTAGGTGAGATCAGATTAGATTCACCTTATGGTCATGGATGGAAACAGCTGGCTTTCTCAACTGAGTGAAATTGCTTCAAACACCCCCAAGCCAGAAACTAAACCATTTTTTGAACAAAGAATTTCGGAACTCACTCGGAACTGTGATGACACCGTCTGCATGGAACCTCCCTTCTTCTTGGCGCCTTTCTTGCTTGTGTCTACACAACAACAACCACAACAACAAAACAGCCATAGTACATTACATTACATTACATTACATACTCAGTCATTTAGACTTACAATAGTGCGTTCAACAAAGGTAGGTAAGAGAACAACTTGTCACTAGAAGTCAAAAGTGCAAGTCTCCAAGTACAACAAGTTCAGGTAAAGTACGTAATAAGGTAAAAGTACAATAGTACATATCGCTGTAGCCAAGGGGAAACTATTAACTGGTTAATTGATCAAAAATTGACAAGGATTGTTTGTAGTTAAGCTGTTGATCACTGGTTTCTAACCCAAAAATAAGGTAGTAATACATATCTTCACATGAATGCATGTGGATATCATGTACGTATTACACAGCGACCGCTACCTTCCGCAGCGAGAGCCGCTGCGTAGAGAAGACCCAGGAGTTTGCACGAGGACTTCTGGTAGATCTGGACCACCGAGTCGTTCAGGGGGTCCTTGTTCTTGTCCAGCCAGCCGCAGATGTTGTAGTCCACGGTGCCGGCGTAGTGCAGCAGGGAGAAGTGGGCCTCCGCCTTGCCCTTGGCGGGCTTGGGCTTCTGGAAGGCGTTGTTCTTCCCCATGTGCTGGTCATACAGCTTGTTCTTGAAGGTGGTGTCCGAGGCCTTGGGGAACATGCACTCCTCCTCCAGGATGGAGAAGATGCCCATTGGCTGAGTGGTGGGATGGGGGAGGGGGGGAAATACAGAGGAAATACAACCGTTAGAACCGTGGCGCTGATGTGTTGTGTTGGGTACTGTGTTGTCCCACATGCCTGGGACCTATATGACTCAATACTCACCCCCGACTTCAATGTGTCAAAGTCAGGATGTTTTTATTGATCAAATGGACAATATAATACATCATGTAACACACAATGTAACACAAACTATAACACAGGGTCATTCTGGACAATGGACTTTAGACACTAGTCATATAGAACATCTCTGCATTTAACCCATCCTAGTATTAGGAGCATTGGGCAACTATTTTTATATACAGTGCCCAGGGAGCAGTGTAGGGGTCTGGTGCCTTGCTCAAGGGCACCTCGGCAGTGCCCAGGTGTTTTGGGGACTTGAACCGGCGACCTTCCGGTTCCCAAGCCAAGTCCCAACAGACTAGAGCTATCCTGCCGTCCGGTAGCAACAGTTAAAGTGCGTACAAACAATAATGACAGTATTAAATCAGTATATAATAACAATGATTACTGCAGGGAACGTATCCATGACGGCTACGAGTCATACCTTCTCGATAAGCTCAATGCAGGCAGCCAGGTCCATGCCGAAGTCAATGAACTCCCAGATTATGCCCTCCTTCTTGTACTCCTCCTGCTCCAACACGAACATGTGGTGGTTGAAGAACTGCTGCAGCTTCTCGTTGGTGAAGTTGATGCACAGCTGCTCCATGCTGTTGTACTGACAAACACAACAAAAGAAAGCTTAAACTAGGTCAATGTCTTTGGCATCATTCAACAAGTCTGAAATAAGACACAACGAGGTTGACGTCTTGCATCGTATTCGATTCAGAGATGAATCGAGAATCACTTGGAAGATTTTGACCCGGTTGTGTCTCATTTCTGTTCTTGCTTTTCCTAAAAGATGTTGACAAAATAAGGTCAACATGTTCAAGATTCAAGATGTTTTTATTTGGTAGTGGGGGGAAAGATTGGGCTCACGTCGAAGATCTCGAACCCGGCGATGTCCAGCACGCCGATGAAGAAGTTTCTAGGCTGCCTGGTGTCCAGCATTTGGTTGATGTGGATCACCATCCACAGGAACATCCGCTCGTAGATGGACTTGGCCAGGGCACTCGCCGAGTTGGTAACCTAGGGCCAGGCAGCCAAGCAGGCGCACGCACACACACACACACACACACACACACACACACACACACACACACACACACACACACACACACACACACACACACACACACACACACACACACACCACACACACACACACACACACACACACACACACACACACACACACACACACACACACACACACGTTGTTACACACATTGAGCATGGTGAGATAGAGTACTTTTACTACTACTACAATTATAACTCCGACCACTATAGTCTATCTAATACTAGTCTATCTACTAGTATTACTACTACCACTACCTGTCATCTATCCATCATCCTCCTCCTACTCATAACCAGCATTATCATCACCAGCATCATCATCATCATCATCATCGTCATCATCATCATGGCCATCATCATCACCAGCATCATCATTATCATCACCAGCATCATCATCATCATCACCAGCATCATCATTATCATCACCAGCATCATCATCATCACCAGCATCATCATCATCGTCATCATCATCATGGCATCATCATCACAGCTCATCATCATCATCATCACCACCATCATCATCATCATCATCACCAGGATCATCATCATGGCCATCATCATCATCATCATCATCATCATCATCATCATCCTTCTCCTCCTCCTCCTCCTCTTCCTCACCTGCGGTACGGTCTGTCCCTTGGTGACGTACTCGTTCCCAACCTTGACCCGAGGGTAGCACATGGCCTTCAGCATATCCGCCGAGTTCAGGCCCAGGAGGTAGCCGATTTTATCAGCCACTGAAGAAGACGAAATATTCACTGTTTGTATTATAATTGTGCTTCATTGTGCTTCAAGTGACTCTTTTATCCGAAGCGTAGATAAGCAGCGGTGCAGAGGACAATTGAAGCATGGAATCAACCGACTTCCAGTGGTTTCAGAGCAGCTTACGGAACAGGTAGGATGCCTACAGCGGACCACAAGCCAATACCACCTTCCCTGTTTAGATGGTGGTTGTGGTTGTGGTTCTCACCCTCGGTGCCGTCGGGCTCCGCCTGCTCCTCCCGCTGCTTCTGCTTGAACTTCATGTTCCCGTGGTGCATGACGGATCCGGTCAGCTTGTAGATGCTCAGCTTCTCCTCCGAGCTGAAGCCCAGGATGTCAATAGCCGTCTGGAAGGCAGATACAAAACACGATGATAGTGC
Organism: Muraenolepis orangiensis; assembly: GCA_027704905.1. NCBI lineage: Eukaryota > Metazoa > Chordata > Actinopteri > Gadiformes > Muraenolepididae > Muraenolepis > Muraenolepis orangiensis. The sequence continues at coordinate 10,143,435 of CM051006.1, forward strand.
ATCGTTTTCATGTGTGTAATAAGCTATTAAATATGTTTGTATATCTGACATGCAAAAAATATATTTTTGGCAGTATAGACTTCCCATTGTCGTCCAAAAGTACATTTATTACAGAGCCATCCAGTTAGTTTGGCCAGCAGAATCTTTTTTTATGTTTTGTTTTTTTAAATCCCCAAAAACTTCAGTTTTAGACAGCAAGGCAAATGCAATAACAAACCAAAAAAGTGCCCTTACACACAATTCTGCCTCAATGCAACTTCACCTCTCATATAAAGAGCTAAAATAACACAAACAGAGAATGACACGGCCCTTCGTCCTTTAAACAAATATTGACTGAATGAATGGTGACTAACGTCAGTGGCGACCAGCTCCTCTTTGTCGTCGATGCTGGCCACGGTGATCTGGCCCTGGCTGATCATGGGGAAGTCGTACGGGTTGGTGGTGATGAGCGTCATTTCTGTTCACAGTGAGAGAGAGAGAGTGAGAGGAGACGTGACAGTGTTGAACCTCACGTTCACCTCATCCTAACAGAGACAGAGACAGAGGTGACAGGGTTGGAACTCGTGTTCACCTCATCCTTACAGAGAGAGAGAGGTAAGAGGGTTGAACCTCACGTTCACCACCTCATCCTAACAGAGAGAGAGAGGTAAGAGGGTTGAACCTCACGTTCACCACCTCATCCTAACAGAGAGAGAGAGGTGAGAGGGTTGAACCTCACGTTAACCACCTCATCTTAACAGAGAGAGAGAGAGGTGACAGGGTTGGACCTCACGTTCACCTCATCCTAACACACAGAGAGAGAGAGAGAGAGAGAGAGAGAGAGAGAGAGAGAGAGAGAGAGAGAGAGAGAGAGAGAGAGAGAGAGAGAGAGAGAGAGAGAGAGAGAGAGAGAGAGAGAGAGAGAGAGAGAGAGAGAGAGAGAGAGAGAGAGAGAGAGAGAGAGAGAGAGAGAGAGAGAGAGAGAGAGAGAGAGAGAGAGAGAGAGAGAGAGAGAGAGAGAGAGCTGACAGGGTTGAACCTCACGTTCACCTCAACCTAACAGAGAGTTTGGGATTATTAAAAGCTACAGCCTGTAGAACAGGTTCACCATCATATCAGTCCTTTTAGCAGAGTAGTCAATTCAGATACACTACATGAAGCAGCAGGTAGGGGTTGCTCAGGGATGCCTACTACAGGTTAAGCTGCAGACCTCTTGGATTGAACCCACAACCATTTGGCTGGGAGTCAAACCCCTCTAGCTCAAATGCTTACTAATAACAATACAACTTTTTTAGTGTAATGAATGATGATGATGATGATGATGATGATGATGATGATGATGATGATGATGATGATGGCGTGAGCCGGGAGCGGTACGCATTGAACATCTAGAGGTGTACCAATCAACTCAGGAAAGTGGTTGGTCATCATCTGGTAGAAGATGTGGTAACCTCTCTCGTCTGGGAGTTGAAAGGACACCCGGGACTTCTCCAGGAGATCTGCAGGGGAAAAATACGAACCAGAAGCCAAATCGGACATCATTCAACATTTGTTGTACATTCTCTCTTTTTTGTTTTTTTGGCTATTTACACAAGATGTGAAGTTGCATTTAATACTGGATATTATTAATGTATATTCAATAAGGAACAGGACAGGCATGACACAAGCAACCTCAGTTTGTGTACGAATGGATTTTCATTTTCTGGCGGGAATATACATTCATTCGGCAGTTCAGTTTTGTTGTCGTTCATGTCGCTGACACTTAAAGTCATAGCTATTTCTGAGAGATAAGTTATATTTAGAATAGCCTCTTTAAAGGAATATACGGTACATTTTAACATACTCACAGGTTTCAATATCAGCACTGGCCAGTTTGCCGCTCGTGGCAAAGTGAATCCTAATGAATTTACCCTGCGGCAGAAAGCATAGGAAGTTATGATCGTTGGGACTAGACTAGACTTGATGTAGACATACAGGCCAATAGATACTTACGAAATACAGACGATAGATACATACGAAATACAGACGATAGATACATACGAAATACAGACGATAGATACATACGAAATACAGACAGATAGATACTTACGAAATACAGACGATAGATACATACGAAATACAGACAGATAGATACTTACGAAATACAGACGATAGATACATACGAAATAAAGACGATAGATACATACGAAATACAGACGATAGATACATACGAAATACAGACAGATAGATACATACAAAATACAGACAGATAGATACTTACGAAATACAGACAGATAGATACTTACGTAATACAGACGATAGATACTTACGAAATACAGACAGATAGATACTTACGGAATACAGACAGATAGATACTCACGAAATACAGACAGATAGATACTCACGAAATACAGACGGATAGATACTCACGAAATACAGACGGATAGATACTCACGAAATACAGACGGATAGATACTCACGAAATACAGACAGATAGATACTTACAAAGCGAGACGAGTTGTCATTTCTCACAGTCTTGGCGTTGCCATAAGCCTCCAGCAGAGGATTAGCCGCAATGATCTGGTCCTCAAGAGACCCCTGGAGCCAGTCAGAACAGTTATTTATATATTACATTTTTCATTAATTTGAACGTTTTTATCATACATTCAGCGTTTGTTGCCTTGTTTTGGCTGGCTTAGTGTACCTAGACACTTGGAGGTATACCTAAAATGGAGGTAATTTTACGCTTTAAGAAACAAATGTCAGGCCCTTTTTCAAAACCCACCTGGATTTTCCCAACCATCTCTTTCTTCTTCTCTCCTCCAGCCACTGCAATTGTTGCAAAGTACTGGATGACACGCTTGGTGTTGACCGTCTTCCCTGCACCGGATTCTCCACTAGGTGGCAGCACAAACAAAACTCGCGGTCAGATACAGAAGATACACAGGTTGGAGATGCGGTCATTAATATCGTAACACAATTTACAATACATATATTACAATTGTAATGACTCACGTAATCAGGACAGACTGGTTTTCCCTGTCTACAAAATTAAGAAGAAAAATCACAATGTAAAGTAAACATTTCTGAAATAAAGTTGATAATTCCGAATTACAAAATCCGAACACAGAATCGGAATACAGAATTTGAATCCGAACCAGCATTACACTATTTGAACTAGAATACGGAACCCAAATAGAGAATTCCGATTCCGATCACAGAATTCCGATTCCGATCATCCCATCTCATCCATCCATCCATCCCAGCCAATCACTGCTGGTGTACCGGTCAGCATGTTCTGATAGGCGTTATCAGAGACAGAGAAGATGTGGGGAGGAGCTTCCATGCGCTTCTTCCCCCGGTAAGCGTTGACCACCTCCTGGTCGTACACGGGCAGCCACTTGTAGGGGTTCACCGTAGCGCAGAACAACCCAGAGTAGGTCTGTGAGAAAGAGAAGGAAGGAAATAAAGTAGGTTATGATGGAGGAGTAGGTGAAATGAAATACGATGAATAGACCAATAACTTTTCTAGATGGTGTCCAGCTCAAATGGTAGAGCATGGCATTGACACTGCGAGGGTTCAGGGTTTTATTCCCAAAGGGGGGCCACCGATGCTAGGAATGGCGATAAAAAAAGCAGTTGAAGAATGAATTTAAAAAAATGTGTTGGTATATATTATAAGGCGTGTGTGTGTGTGTGTGTGTGTGTGTGTGTGTGTGTGTGTGTGTGTGTGTGTGTGTGTGTGTGTGTGTGTGTGTGTGTGTGTGTGTGTGTGTGTGTGTGTGTGTGTGTGTGTGTGTGTGTGTGTGTGTGTGTGTGTGTGTGTGTATAACACCGCGTGTCTCACGTAGATCATCCATGCCGCGTAGCGCTCTTTGAGGTTGTACAGCACGGACGCCTCGTTGAGGTAGGTCATCATGGCCATGTCCTCGATCTTGTCGTACTTGGGAGGATTCATGCTCGACACGTCGTCCTCTTTCACAGTTCTGGTCTGGAACATGCAGGAAAGCGTTGTTTAGCGTTGTGTATGCATAAATAGGCCGACATATTAAAAAGGCTTTCTATCGGACTAAACTAGTGGTTTTCAAAAATGTGGGTCGCGAACCATGAGATGGTTGGAGGAGGGGACCAAGTGGATGGTCTCAAACTATTTTTGAGAATATTTCAAAAATACACATGCCTTGTCTGTTTCATTTCAGTTTGAAGACGGGGGAATACTGTATTGGTGAAAAAACGACATCTTGGTAATGGTGGTAATATGTGGTGGGTTCAGGTCCCAAAGGATCTTCACACTAGGCATGACAATGTTTTGGGACCCCTGAATTAGAATATTCCGCCACCATAAATACTGACTATGAAATTACTATAAAATACATACATGAGTCACTATAAAACGTGACTCATGTAGTCACGTTTTCATGTAGTCGCAATACATTTCTACATAACTATAAGTATAACAACCATTAACCGACCTCCTCGCTGTCGAGTAGCTTATCAAATAATGACTATATACGATAGTCCTAACCCTACTAACCCTAACCATATACTAAGAATACTAGGACTATGACGGTCCACCGTACCTCCTCGCTGTTGAGCAGCTTGACCGTGAGCCGGTCGGTGTCCCTCTTCACGATGGTGGCCTTCAGGTACAGGTCCTTCTCGTCCACCACGTAGCACGCTGCCTTGGCGTCGAAGGGCTTGGTCTGCGCCTCGATGCGTTCCCGCTCTGGCTTGCGCAGGTAGATGGCCGCCTTGCCGTAGGCCGCCATCTCAGCGTCCGTGCTCATGGTGCTGTCTCCGCTGGCGCTGGGAGGGGGGCCGCGTGGTCGTCCCATCAGATTGGATTTGATTAGATGTGATCTTGTGTAATCTAATCTCATTTAGATGAGATTAAGTGTGGAGTGTGTGTGTGGTTGGTGTCTGGTTGAAGCAGCCTCACCTGGCCCCCAGGCAGACTAATTAGAGTCTGGGGCTGGGTGAGGCGGCACACCTCAAAACTACAATACATCTGTAAAATCACCATCAACCTGTGTCCTTGTGGTCAAAGGAGGAGCCCAAAAAAAGCCTGTTTAATGGCATGTGACAGGGGAGACTGCTACAATTTCATTACATTACATTTGATTGCTTTATATTACATTAAATAACATCACATTACATTATATTACATGACAACATTCAATGACATTAGATCAAATGACATTGCATTACATTTGCCAGATTACGATTACATTTAGGTGTAATCTAATCAACTTCATTGCCTTCTTAATATGATTCCAGTTGGTCCAGATGGTTTATAGTAGCTAAATTGGTGTATGTAACAGTGATGGCAATGACATGAAGTGAATTAAATGAAATGCCATTTGTGACTTCAACTCTGTTACGGGTACGTCAGACACAACATTATTATTGTTGAAAGGCACCATGTGAAGGAGACCAGATGGGTCTGTGGTGGCATCGTTGGTGAAATAAGTTGAAAAAGAAGAAATAGCAATGGGAAGAAAGAGTGAAATCAATGCTTACCTGTATTGACCTCCAAGATATATAGGTATATTCTTCTACCGTCGCTGTAAAACATGTTTTTAGCGTATTCAGTTAGTAATGGACATTTAGTAGTGTCACACTGAGAGAAGCTATTTTGTCAATGAAATATTACTTTTTTTCAAGACATAAAAAATAAAAAGAAGCAATTTAAAGCAAAGAAGGGTCTTACCAGAGAGGCTGCAGAAGTTTCAGAAGCTGTGACCAGTGATGATGGCCCGGCCTCTTCTTATACCGCCCCTCAGAGTGTGAAGCCAGGCAGAGGTTAAAAGATGAGGAAGTCTCTGATGACACCCACCCACTCCCTCACACACACACACACACACACACACACACACACACACACACACACACACACACACACACACACACACACACACACACACACACACACACACACACACACACACACACACACACACACACACACACACACACACACACACACACACACACACACACACACACACACACACACACACACACACCACACACACACACCCTTCTCCCCCCCTCTCTCTCTCTCTCTCTCTCTCTCTCACACACACACACACAGCTGTATTAGATATATTTAATATCTTGCTTTAATTTTTAACCCTAGAATAGGCCTAGTCCTAACCTATGTGTCAATCTCCACATTTCATAATAAACAAAAATGTACTATATATATATATATTGATATATATATATGTAATATTTAAAGCAGCTCTAATGTAGGCCTTCTACAAGTCAGGGTGGGTCCATCCAAAGTTTCCATTTGATAAGATCGGCAAAGACAACACTAAGAAATATGATATTAATAACGATCATATATGTATCCTCATGTGCTATTTTACACCATGGCCTGTGAACTACATAACGTTGACCACTGACAGCAGTGGCAGCTTATTTAAACAATACCTTACATAAACCTTACACAATGTACAAAAATTCTAAGTATTTTACAGTCAGTAGAGGATGCTAGGGCTACTCAAAAATGGTGCAACTGTATAATTGTTCTTGTTTTCTGCAACTTATCCTTGTACAATGTACAACTATTGAATCTAATATCGAAACATTTCAAACTTCATAACACAATTCAACCAACCATGGTAACCTCACTTTGTGTGGTTACATGTTGGACAACATGGCGCATTGGTTTCTTCTAACATACATAAATCACATAAGAAATTACATTTTTTTAAGTAATGGGGGACAACATCGTCCATTTGTGTCCCCACGGTGTAAACGACACCCATGGCTAATACCCGGGCTGATACACTCGGTCATATAAACAGAACTGCACTCTGTGAACTTGGAACAAATGGCATTAAAACGAGTCGGTAAGACAATGTCATTGATTGACCTACATTACATTTAGCCACGGAGCATTTCAGCATTTGGGGAATCTTAATCCGGGCCATATAGGTGGTGTAGGCTACTCGGCTTCAGCTGCTGTGTTAAGTGGACTGATCCGCCGGTGTCATGCACACACGTGTTAGTCTCCGCTCAAAGACGTACCTCTATAAGTCGTGACCTTGTCGTCTAGAAATATGTCGTGACCTTGTCTAGAAATAAGTCGCGGTTCTCCCAGACGGTCATGTTTTTATTTTATTTTATTGCAAAGCAACACGTGTCTGTTGTACCATTATATACTTTTAATTGTCAATTGTCCTAAACAAATGTATCATAGGTCACGTTTTAGGCCTATCTGCTAAGCCTATAGTATAGCCGACTTAGTTCTTCGGTTTCTGAGGCTTAGGTTTGATCCGCCAGGAGGTTATTACCTCACGAGGACACTTTCAACTCCGGAGGGTTCATTCATCATGTGTCAATACCTCCTGCTGGGCAGCCGGAGCACCGCGCAGGGTCGGGGGCAAATAGAACAATAGGCCATACTGAGACCACTATTTATGTGAGGTTCAGGTTCTGTCTGGGTCAATGACCAATATTACACAACAACATGGAAATACTGTGTTCATGATGCTGCTGCACTACTGGCACTTTAAATGTTTCACTTTAAAAAATGTTCGCACAATTCAAGTACAATGGAATGCTTACGCCTCATTCCCTCCCGCAGTTTGAATTCCTAAAACAATAATATACACAATAAAAATGAACATAAAAAGAACAATAAAGTGACTGATGGATGATGTGTACATTTTTGAAACATCATCCATTAGTCAGTTTATTGTTCATTTTTATTGTGTATAGTATTTTTATAGTATTGTTTTAGAAATTCATACTGTGTGAGGGAATGGGGAGTAAACATTCCATTGTACTTGCAAATGGCCAATTCAAATCTTGTGTCTTGTATATGCACATTGTGTCATCTATACAATCTGTGACAATGGAAAGCACATTTAATTACATGAAAGCACCATTAGCCTATTTCTGACACAAGGCCCACCTAGGCTAGTACCTTCTGCTACATAACATGGATTTAATAGCCTATTTAAACAGGCTACCTGTTTTTATTATTGATCCAAATAATGTTAAGGTAGATAAACCACCATCATTTATCACATTTGAAGATAGCTACAACAACACAATAAGACCAGACAGAAGTCTGGTGACATTCATAAAGGACAAAGCTAAGTCTGGACAGCTTAGCATCCCAGACTTTAAACCATTCAGTCCGTCTCTGATCATGGGAAGACGGGAGGAAGAAACTCGAGATTTTACCCCTCACCACAGCTGTTTTATATTTGTCATTGATGTGCTTGACAAGGTTAATGCTAAAGGTTAACGCTAATGCTTAAGGTTGATGCTAACTTCCTTGCTCTGACCGGTGGTGTGGGATGAAAATGAAAATACTGTCACAAAGTAATTTGGACACAGAGGACAACGTTTACATGTGGCAGGCATTATTGTTACTGTTAACTGAATGAAATGTATTCAGATAAATATTGCTTACAAAAGAGGCAGATCTCTTTCTAATGTAGAAAACAAAGGTGTAGTAATCCCTTTATACTTCTGTATACCAGGTGTCTAATTCATCCATTTATACTTCTACTTTGAACCAGGCGTCTCATAAATCGAGTGTGTGTGTGTGTTGGTGGCTGGTTTAAGCAGCCTCACCTAGCCTGAATTGGACTGATTGGCTGGTGAGGCTGCACACCTGTGGGTCATTGTTAATCAAGGCCCACAGGTTAAAACAGCCACCACACACACTAGAGAGAGAGAGAGCTCTAGCATGTACCGTCTGCTCTGTTCACAACGATTCAAAACTCTTGCAATAAACCTCAGATTCCTCATCAACGTGTCTCTTGTCTTCGGGAGGAGCCCTCAAGCAGCCGTCACTGGCTAGTGGCTAGTGGTAGCATCGTCTGCTACATCCACTTACTTCTATTCATACCAGGTGTTTTATGTATCTATGTATACTTCTACTGTATACCAGGTGTCTAATTAATCCATGTATACTTCTTTATACCAGGTCTCATTAATCCATTCATACTTCTATTCATACTGGGCTTCTTATTATTCCATGTATACCTCTATTCATACCAGGTGTATTATTAATCCATTTATACTTCTACTTTATACCAGGTGTATTATTAATCCATGTATTCTTCTATTCATACCAGGTGTCGTATTAATCCATTTATACTTATTCATACCAGGTGTCTTATTAATCCATTATACTTATTCATACCAGGTTCTATAATCCATATACTACATTCATACCAGGTGTATTATTAATCCAATCATACTTCTACTTCATACCAGGTGTCTTATTATTAAATGTATACTTCGACTTTATTCCAGGTGTCTAATAAATCCATTTACACTTCTACTGTATACCAAGTTACATTTTCTCTTCCTTTTTGAATTCATTACGCTATCACTTCTCTCTTCACTCTCATGGTTCAAATGTGTTGAATAATAACTGTTAAAACTCTTACTCTCTAAAAAATTGTAATAACCTAAATTCAAAATTATTTTGTGTCCACAATGATAACTCGACTCAAAAATAAACCTTTTATTTGTTAATTAGTACTCCCTATACACATCTCTTGTAATTGTATCACAGAGACACAGACTTGGACTCTTAACACCACAGTATCCCCTGTATAACAATTCTGTAAAGCAATATTTATTGCTACCTTTCGGTCACTTTAAAGAGTGAAAAATGTATGTACAAGTTTTCAATCAAAATTGTGCGTCAGCATATTTTGTGAAACCATTGCGCCTTTGCCCCTTTGTGATGACATCATTGAGAACCTCCCCTATGATGACGTCATAGACGGGGGTCTCCATTGTGATGACATCATTGTGGGAGGCACCTTTATGATGACATCATTGATAACCTCCCTTATGATGAAATCATAGACTGGGTCTCCATTGTGATGACGTCATTGTGGGAGGCCCCTTTGTGATGACATCATTGGGAGCCTCTCTTATTATGATGAAGATGATGATGATGCCATTAAGAAGGGGTGGGGGTCGCCTTTGTCACATGTCATTGTGGAAGTGGGGGTCCAAACATCTCCATGGTTTCCAGGACCAGGGACAGGTGATCCATAAACGACCCCACCGACACTCGCAGAATCCGGGCCTCGTCTGCCGTCCACCTCCTTAAAAACAGTACAAGGAATACGTATATTTATACATCCAAGTGTCAATATATAAGTCGAAGTGTCTCACTGTGCGCAGTATAACATGGACATTCTGTACAGTGACATTTCTGAGTGATCAAGTGAGTCAAGTAAAAAAACAACATAAAATAGGGTATAGTATAGTTATTTTATGTGTATAGTATTGTTTTATTATTGTTTTCTAGAATATACTGCGGGAGGGAATGGGGAGTAAGCATTCCAATGTACTTGAAAATGGCAAATACAATTCTTGAATGTTCATTTGTTTTAGAAATCCATACCGCGAGAGGGAATGGGGAGTAAGCATTACAATGCACTTGTTGCAAATAAATGCAATAAAAATTGTATCTTGTAAAAATGTACTGAATAAAAATAATAATTAAAAAAACCGCATTGAAAATATATACCAATAAATATATACAAACATCCGTTATATAATAAAAAAAAAAATCTGTGCTACAATATATATATATATATATATATATATATATATATATATGTGTGTGTAAAAACGAATGGTTGAATTGGGGCCTCACACAGAGAGGGTGCTCCCGGACACCGTGAGCTGCTTGGTGATGCCCCCGCTCCGGGGCTCCCGGTCCGGGGACAGAGACTGGAACGCGACGGACGCTTCACGGGGCGACGGGAAGGGGACGTCCAAATCACTGTAGGGTGTAGGCTAAGGAGGGCAGCGTTGGTGGTTAACAGTAGATGACTTATTCCCGTTTGTTTCTATAATAAAACGTTGGTATCCTGCATTCAAGTGACCCTATACCCTCAATAAAGTGTTTGTGGAGATCATATCCAAGGTCCAGTTACTTTGTCATTGAAATAATCTAGAAATATTCATAGGAGGCCATACATATTTGACAATAATCAACAAGCTTCGATATGAAATAAACGACCAACACACACAAGAGACAGAAACTAAACTTGAACACTAGAAAGCCTGATGAAAACAATACTTCCGATCATCCAATGACTTGAGATGGATCACATCCATCTGCCCCCCCCCCCCATACGTAACGCAATGTACGATTTGAATAACTAATAACCAAACGACAATGAATATCGTTAAGTGACAGAAACACGTGTGACTCCAAATCGATCCCCCAAACCCACACAGACGCCATAAAACCAAAACCAATGCAGAAAGCAATCCATATCTTGCAGTACATTAGTACTGTCAAAGTACTTCAAAGCACGTATGTGAGCGCGTTATGTCATTAGACAATGTACTAAATGAATGCATTATCACATGTTGAATGTATACTGCTGTAAAAGAAGGATACAATTCATGCTTCCCCGACTCGTTCGGCACACCAACGGGCGCCGCCATTGCAAACATCAACAACAGAGAGTATACGTAGCTGATGATGGAGAGACACACATTCACCACAACAAGTATACCGAAGCAATGTAGGTTACTTAAAAATATATATATATAAATGCTATGTTCTCATTTTAGATATATTTTTTACCAAAAGTGTTTCGCTTTAATCGTATAAAAAAAGTATATATAGTATTTTTTTCATTTGACGCCTTTCGTTCTATATTAATGTAACCATGAGTCTAACTATAGTGACATCTAGAGGTCAAAGCGAACATCGCCACCGTTATCGCGCTGCTAGTTAGAATTCAATATTAATAATTAAAACCCTCCCTCTCTCGACAATTCTTCCTGTAACATCTCGCATTTTCTTGACACAAATAAACATAGTAGCCGATTTGACTATTATAAAACTCATTATTTCTGATGTTCTTATAGGCTTCATGTTAACTCACAGCCTCGCCACAGAAAAAGATGTGACCTGCTGTCAAAGTCAGCTGTGCGCCGAGCTTGTGTCGCTCCATCTTCTAACGTCCACACTCACCGCGTCTTCTCTGAGCTTACAACATGAAGACATATCGGACAGACATCTATGCAACCTTTTCCCCGAGCTCTGTCTGTCGCTGTAATATAGTTTAGTTTTCTACTTGCACATCTTTAATATCTGAGAAGACGAATAACGAGATCGCGAGTACTAGAGTACTAGAACACTATACACGGATATTATAATAATTAAGGCATCCCGGACGATCAAGATTTGGACACACCTCGCAATATTTACCTGTTGCAACTGTTCATAACAAAAGTAAGTGCATGCACTAGTGCTAACAATTGGTTTTAACTTAATTGATGTAACATTTGTCGCTCTGCCTTCCCCTATAGGCTAATCTCTCGGATGTTCCAACTTTATTATTATTTTTTTAAATATTGTTTACAAGCAGGTGTTTGTGCGTGTTTGCTTATTATTACGTTGTGTTATCATCAATCCTAAATACAGTACACATACCATACATTTCATTATGATTAAATGACACATAACACTCCATTCCCTCCCTCCCTCTATCATGTCCAGCTATTGTAGGCGGTCTATATTGGGCAATGCATTTGGGCTGAATGAACGAACCATGAGTCCACCTCGAGCCATGGGAACCCTGCGGGACCTGCAGCTCGCCCTGCAGCTGAAGATCGAGGAGCTCCGGCAGCGCGATGCCCTCATCGACGAGCTGGAGCTGGAGCTGGACACCAAGGATGACCTCATTAGACAGCTGCAGCTCGAGCTGGACCGCCACCGCACCGCCTCGCAGACCCCCGCCGCCACCGACGGACACTCGGACGCCGCAGGTGCGCGCCGATGTCGTCGTCCCCCCCCCCTTCCCCCATACACATGCACACACGCACACGCACGAACGCACGAACGCACGAACGCACACGCACACACATACACACGCGCATAAACACACGCACACACAAGCACGCACGAACCCAAACACACATTCACATCATGTCACATCATCTAAAATACATAGAATATCATAAAGAATCCCAACTAATGTGTGTGTGTGTGTGTATGTATATGAGTGTGGGTCAATGTATGACTGTGTGTGTCTCCATTTATATATGTGTGTGTATGTCTCCATGTGTATGTGTGGCTGTGTGTGTGTCCATGCGTGTGTCTCCATGTATGTGCATGTGTGTGTGACTGTCTCTGTCTACATGTATGTGTGTGTGTCTCCAAGGCTCAGCGGGCCCATCTCCCCCCGTGAGTGACGAGCCTCAGCGGACCAAGCGTCAGGCCATCTCAGCCGAGCCCACAGCCCTGGACCCCTCCCAGCTCACACACGCCACCCTCACCAGCTACACCAAGAGCAAGGAGTCAGTCTGGGAACACACAAGCACACACACACACACATGCATGCATACACACACGCACACGCACACTTTTTATTTTAACTATTTTTATCCTGAGGGAAATTAGTTCTCTGCATTTGACCCATCCTAGTGTTAGGAGCAGTGGGCAGCCATTAGTACAGCGCCCGGGGAGCAGTGTAGGGGGTGCCTTGCTCAAGGGCACTTAGGGCACTTAACCTGGTGTTTCCGGGTCTTGAACCGGCGACCTTGCGGCTCCCAAGCCAAGTCCATCCACTGAGCTACTGCCCCCCCTCAAGGATGTATCCACGCACACACACTTTCATGAGAGCATTTTTCGCAAGAAAGCACTCACACACACACACACACACAAGGATGTATCCACATACACACTCACTTTCATGAGAACGTTTTTCGTAAGGAGGAACACACACACATATGTGCTTACAGATACACAGATTACACATGTATACACACACACACACACACATATGTGCTTACAGATACACAGATTACACATGAAGACACACACACACACACATATGTGCTTACAGATACACAGATTACACATGAAGACACACACACATTATGCACATGTATACACACACACACGTTGGTACTCTTGTTGATCCCGGGCTTCTTTAGGTCTATGGAGCTCATTCAGACAGCTCTGCTGGAGAACGACTTCATGAAACATCTGGAGCACGGCCAGGTAATGACATCCCCTTCCTTCTTCCCCTCCTCCCTCCTTCCTCCTCCTTCTTCTCCTCCTCCTCCTCCTCCTCCTCCAACTTCTCCCCCTCCTTCTCCTCCTACCCCCCTCCTCCTCCTCCTCCAACTTCTCCTCCTCCCCCTCCTCTCTCCTCCTCCTCCCCCCCCCCCTCCTCCTCCTCCTCCTCCTCCTCCTTCCCTCTCCTCCTCCTCCTCCTCCTCCTCCTCCTCCTCCTCCTCCTCCTCCTCCTCCTCCTCCTCCTCCTCCTCTCCTGATGATAAGGATAGGGACAGGGTGGTCTAGTGTGGTAAGGGGGTTCGATTCCCATCTGCAACCCCACATGCATCCCTGAGCAAGACGTTAACTCACCTTCACTTTGGATGAATGCATCTGCAAAGCGGTTTGTGTTAACGACGACGTGTGTGTGTGTGTGTGTGTGTGTGTGTGTGTGTGTGTGTGTGTGTGTGTGTGTGTGTGTGTGTGTGTGTGTGTGTGTGTGTGTGTGTGTGTGTGTGTGTGTGTGTGTGTGTGTGTGTGTGTGTGTGTAGATCCTGACTATTGTGGACTGTATGCACCCGACCAGTGTGTCCCAGGGATGCTGCGTCATCCAGGAGGGAGACGATGGTTCCACCGTCTATGTGATGGAAGGTACCAAACCTTTGTATTGGATACACTTTCAATTCAGCAATTGCGTAGTTAATTAAGTTATTTTAATAATAATAATTAATTAATTAATTAATTAATAATAAAAAATTTAAAAAATGTAATAATAATAATAATAATAATAATGGTATTAATAATAATAATAATAATAATAATAATAATAATAATATAATAATAATAATCACAATGACAATAATAATAATAATAATAATAATAATAACATCATCATCATCATTATTATTATTATATCAAATTAGTATTTAGTATTCAGCAGTATTACTAGTATTGTCATGTTTGACAAGACAAGTAACAAAGGGCTTTACATCAAAACAGAGAAATGATTTCCAAAGTGTCCCCGAGTGGAGCCGAGTGAGGCTAAAAGCGGTGATGTCAAGAGGGCCACAGCGTAGTTAGTGCACGACTGCAGGCTGCAGGAAAAGTAGTAACTGGGCTGGTCTTTGGGTTTGTTGGCTGTTTTTGTCACCCTCCAACCATCTGACTGTGTATGTGACGCGTTGCACACTGTCCAACATGCTGTGCACATTTTGTCATGCAATGTTCTGCCTGCAACCGTCAGGAATTTCTAGGTCTTTTACAGTAATGCATTTAGTCACTTTATTGTTATCTTGTTTCCTTATTTGATTATGATTATTTGATTGTTTTGTGTGTGTGTGTGTGTGTGTGTGTATGTGTGTGTGTTTTTATGTGTGTGTTTGTGTGTGTGTTTGAGTGTGTTTGTGTGTGTGTGTGTTTGCATGTGTGTGTGCATGTGTGTATTTGTGTGTGTGTGTGTGTGTGTGTGTGTTTGCATGTGTGTGTGCATGTGTGTATTTGTGTGTGTGTGTGTGTGTGTGTGTGTGTGTGTGTGTGTGTGTGTGTGTGTGTGTGTGTGTGTGTGTGTGTGTGTGTGTGTGTGTGTGTGTGTGTGTGCAGAGGGTATGGTGGAGGTTACCAAAGATGGGAAGAAGCTGTGTACCATCAACGCAGGGAAAGTCTTTGGGGAGTTGGCCATCCTGTACAACTGCACCCGTACAGCTACTGTTACTGGTACACACACACACACACACACACACACACACACACACACACACACACACACACACACACACACACACACACACACACACACACACACACACACAGACACACACACAGACACACACAAACACACACACACACACAAATACACACACACACACACACACATGCACACAAACACACACACACACACATGTTTTCAATACAAAATCACAGGTCATCTAGGTTTCCACACGGAATATAAATGGCTGATTATATTCTGCCTCTTCCTTCACTGTGAATGAAACAGAGACATTCTCTGAATGGTTTCTACCTCAAGGCCACCGCCGACCTCTGAAATGTTCACCTTATTCATCTCTCTCTCTCTCTCTCTCTCTCTCTCTCTCTCTTTCTCTCCCTACAAACCCCTGTCCCCCCGTCTCTCCCTGGTATTCAGATGTGTTGGAGGGGGGAGCAGACACACTCTTTCTCTCTCTTTGTGAATCACAAAGAGAGAAACTTGTGACTTTGGTTATTTGGAGAACGAGAGAGAGAGAGAGAGAGAGAGAGAGAGAGAGAGAGAGAGAGAGAAATCGAGGTCAGGGTGTAAAGATAACACACTCGTTTGTGTGTTTCTCTCTCTGCATGTCTTTTGTTCGGTTGGTGGGCCTGTCTGTCTGTGTGTGTGTGTGTGTGTGTGTGTGTGTGTGTGTGTGTGTGTGTGTGTGTGTGTGTGTGTGTCTCCAGCCCTGACAGACATCAAGCTGTGGGCGATAGACAGACCGGTGTTCCAGACCATCATGATGAGGACTGGACTCATCAAACACTCTCAGTACATGGAGTTCCTTCAAAGGTATAGACTCAATTCATTATGAATTACAATTCATTAATATTACATATTTTAACCCATCACTGGGTTTTGTGTGCTCATTGTGTCGAAACTCTACACACAAGCCACATAAGACACCTTGGAGCGGTGCGTCTCACTTCTATGTCAACAGTAAACTTAATGCAATCTAAACCTAACAATCCCTTTTCAAAGTGCTATATTTGCAATGAAATTACACAGAAATGCGCCATTTCAAGGCTTTCAAAGCAGCAACAGCAACACACACACTGGTGCATGCGTATACACATCTTTTACAGGCTTCTGTGAAAGATTGATCCAGTGGAACTATCTATCTGCTTGGAATGTAAATGAACACAAATGGAACATACAGCACACAGCACAATGTAACAATGTCTTGTGGAGATGGGGTGGTGATTTAGAGATCACGCCCTCTGTTGGCATCTGGCTACAACACCCCTCATCCATGTCACAAGCACTATCGTCCCTGGCCAGGCAACTGGGGAAATATCTTGTTTATTTGCCTGGTTCTTGTCCTTGTCCTTAACCTCAAAAGCTCTCTCTCTCTCTTTCTCTCTCTCTTTCTTTCTCTCTCGCTCTCTCTGGCTCTGGCTCTTGCTCTCTCTCTCTCTCTCTCTCTCTCTCTCTCTCTCTCTCTCTCTCTCTCTCTCTCTCTCTCTCTCTCTCTCTCTCTCTCTCTCTCTCCTCTCTCTCTCTCTCTCTCTCTCTCTCTCTCTCTCTCTCTCTCTCTCTCTCTCTCTCTCTCTCTCTCTCTCTCTCTCTCTCTCTCTCTCTCTCTTGCTCTCTCTCTCTCTAACTCTCTCACTCAGCAATAGCCAACAAATGGCTATGGGCATCTATAACTATTCCTTTTTTTTGGGTCACAACTGTCCCTTTTTTAAGAATACGAAAATACTTGTTCTGTTTTAGTGTTAGTTTGAGTTGTTTGTCTTTTAATGACATTCCCACACACCAGATGGTGGTAATGCGATGGTCTCTTCATGGAAATATATGCAAATCTTATGCCTACGCGCGGTACTTTGGTAGCTCATTAGCGGATGCTAACGGTTTGTTTGTACAGTACTGTACCATTTTTAAAAATAAATAAATGCCTATCTATGATTATATGAACGTTGCACAACACAAGTACACTACAGCGAAAATGATTTGGCATCTTACCAGAGTGCAAATGTTTAATTAAAGTGCATTGTAATACACAATGTACAGTGGTTCAATAATATGTAAAAACAGTCAACTAGGTATAAAAACAGGTATAAAATAACTTATAGAGTATGTATGAGATATGTGCAGAATTATTGGTATATATATATATATATATATATACAGGTAAGTATACATGAGTCAGGAGTCCCTCAGGACCCCCATCTGCATACCAGATGACCCTGTGGAGGGCTCCCGAACCACAGCTTGAGAAACACTAAACAAGATGTTAGAATGTGTGTCTTCCAATGTGTTCACGGTGAGCATCTGTCTCTTCAGTGTTCCCTCTCTGCAGACACAGCCCGTGGACGTCCTCAGCAAACTGGCCGATGTTCTGGAGGAGGTGAGGGGAGGGACACGCACACAAACACACGCACACACCCGCACACACATACACACCACACACACACACACACACACACACACACACACACACACACACACACACACACACACACACACACACACACACACACACACACACACACACACACACACACACACATACACACACACACACACACATACATGCACCCACACATACACACACACAGAAGCACACACGGAATGCACATACACACAGACGCATACACACACACACACACACACACACACACACACACACACACACACACACACACACACGCATGCACACACACACAGAAGCACACATACACACACAGAAGCATACACACACACACACACACACACGCACAAGCACACATACACACATGCACTCACACACACACACACATACACACACACACACGCACACACACACACATACAGAAGCACACACAGAAATACACAGACATGCACGCAAACAGTTTGAGATTTGGAAGCAGGTTCCCATATCTCCACCTATGTATCATTATTGTTATTCTATATTAAATAGAAGACATAAACCCTTTTTATTTTCTTTATCTCTCTCTCCCCTTACTCTCCCTACTTATCTCTCTCCCCTGTCTCTCTCAATTTCTCTCTGTTCTCTCTCTCTCTCTCTCTCTCTCTCTCTCTCTCTCTCTCTCTCTCTCTCTCTCTCTCTCTCTCTCTCTCTCTCTCTCTCTCTCTCGCTCTCTCGCTCTCTCTCTCTACCTCTCTCTACCTCTCTCGTCCCTGATCTCAGACTCATTACAGCGATGGTGATTACATCATTCGCCAGGGCGCCACTGGCGACACCTTCTTCATCATCAGCGAAGGACAGGTGAGGAAGAGGAAGATCAGTCGCTTATATCGGCGATACGATGAATTAAAGACCATTTAGTACTATTTACGATAATTACTATTGAGCTGACTCTTGCTCTCTATGCCCATGGGTTGAACCCAGCACTTGATATTTCATTTAATAAAAAAATACACATTGTTTAACGCAACAATTGTTTTTGTTATATTGTAAAAATGCTATCTATAATAAAAGATTCATAGCTCAAAATATAAATGTATAATTTGGTGGCGCACAACAATGTTTACACAATATTGTGTGTTTTATAACACAATATGGTTGCAGTATTATTGGTGTGTTTTTGTGTGCTGTTTTCAAGAGTCAAGGTGTTTTTATTTGCCAGTTGCAGAACAGTGCAGTAACTGTAATGATTAAAAGCAGCTATATAAAAGCAGTCCATTTACCATTTACCACAATAGTATACTATAATCAACACTATACACTACCTGATGATACTCATGTGTGTGTGTGTGTGTGTGTGTGTGTGTGTGTGTGTGTGTGTGTGTGTGTGTGTGTGTGTGCAGGTGAAGGTCAGCCAGCAGACCTCAGTGAATGAGGAGCCGGTGTATCTGAATACGCTGTCCAAGGGAGCCTGGTTCGGAGAGCAGGCCCTCAAAGGGTAAACACCCCTCGTGTGGAGTGCACCCCTCGTGTTGGTTATGGGAAAGGTCTCAGTGTGTGTGTGTGTGTGTGTGTGTGTGTGTGTGTGTGTGGGGGGGGGGGGGGGGGGGTGGAGGGGGGGGGTTTGTCAATGCAGATTTTCCATTCATTATGTGTTCAGATAAGGCTTGGTTGTAAATGTACAGTCCATGTATTATAGCCCAACAGCATGGAGCAAAAGTACATCTGGTCCAACAGATGGATATGGTTTCCAGTGGGGAAAAAAAACAAAAACGTGTCAAGCTTGTTTATGTGACGCCGTAACACCTTCTGTTCCTCCTCCTCCTCCTCCTCTCCTCCTCCTCCTCCTCCTCCTCCTCCTCCATCTTTCCTTATGTCCTTTATGTGTTTATTCCAGCGAGGATGTCCGAATGGCCAGTGTCACGGCTGTGGGCGACGTCACCTGCTTGGTCATCGATCGAGAGTGAGAGTCACTTTATTTATTTCACTTGTGTTGGAGTCTCGTAGACTTTAAAATACATCGTAAAGTGCGCCCTTTCAAGATTCAAGATTCTGTATTTTTTTGCCATGCGTAAAGAGTACAATGGAATGCTTACTCCCCATTCACTCACACAGTATGAATTTCAACAACAATACTATGCTATGCTACAATAAACTACTACACTAAACTACTATGCAATACTATACAATCCTATAATATGAACAAAACGATATACTATCTACTATACTTTCTACTATAAACAACAGTATACTAGAACATTACATTCATTATTTACGCTTTTGTCCAAAGCAACTCGTCACCAGAATTCAAAAGTGCATTTTATTCCTAAGAACTGAACCAGTGCGCAGGTAGAAGTTCAATAAGTTGGAAAACAATAGAACAATATCTAACTAACAGGCAAACAATCGACTTAGTAAGACACTAGTACGCTAGAAAAGCTATAACAATACTATACACAACATAAATAACATACGTATACACATTAAAAGGTTTGATGGTTTGGGTGTTGGTGTGACGCTTACAATGACCACCACCACAAATAAAAACATACCTATTTGTGTTGTTGTTTTTTGCAGATCGTTCAAACAGCTCATCGGTGGTCTGGACGAGGTGAACAACAAGCAGTACGAAAGCGACGAACTCAAAGCAAAGTACGTTCAACAGACACGCGGCTGGAGCCTGGCGTTCTCACGCAAACATTTAGAACGTATTTATACATTCAGATCAGCATACGGGATGAGATGGTACTTTTCAGAGTAAGATTACAGGCCAGGAGTAGACGTTAAAAAGAGACATAATTGTATTTATAACGTCATTTTATTGACATAAAAGCAAAAACTACCAAACCTGAATACAAAAAATATATAACTAAATGCACAATATAATCCATATATTCCGCAATTATGTAAATATATAATGTACAATTGTGTATTCTCTTGTATTCTTTTGTATTTCTTTACATTTTATAATATTTTTAACATACATACAATACAAGTATACAAGTATCAACAGGTAGTGAGCAGCGATGTGCATGTCACTGTACATTATCCACTGTACCTGTAATCTGAATGTGAAACCAAATCTGAACGCGATATCATCTGGTATACATTTCTTGTTGCCTGTATAGGGTGGAGGCGGAGGCCGTGTACTTCTCCAGCGTGTCCCTCAACGACTTCAACGTCATCTGCACCCTGGGCATGGGAGGCTACAGCCGCGTGGAGCTGGTCCGTGTGAAGAGCAGCAGCACGACCCCCGTCACGCACACACTCGTCTGTGTTAGGGAGAGAAACAAATATAACCCTGACAGCTGAGGTGGCAACACATGAGTCGTTAGACACCTGACACAGTGAGAGTGGCACGCGGAGAAAATTGGGATAATTTAATGGGGAAATACACAAATAGGAGTACACACTTGGGAACTAATGCGAATGAATTAATTCATGAGATAACTCACCGTTAACCAAAGTTAACCAAATCCAAAAGCAGAGGATTCTCAGCTCAACCAGACCTGCCTCACTGAAAGTAAATGGAAAAAGAGAATTGATCAGCTGATCAGCTAATTGATCCATCAGCTGATCAGCTGCACCTGGGAGCAATGGGGGGTGGAGAGGAAGGGGCGCACATAATAACGACTGAAAGAATCATCATCTCTGGAGAATACGCCAAGCGTCACGTGCATGTGTGTGTGTGACGTGTGTGTGACGTGTGTGTGTGTGTGTGTGTGTGTGTGTGTGTGTGTGCGCATATGAGTTTATGTGAGCATGTACGTATGTATGTATGTGTGATGTATAGGTGATAGTGGGATAATGTGTCTTAATCTGCGCATGTATGTGTCTATGACGTGAGTATGTGTGTGTGTGTGTGTGTGTGTGTGTGTGTGTGTGTGTGTGTGTGTGTGTGTGTGTGTGTGTATGTGTGTGTGGGTGTGTGTATGCTGTGTGTGTGTGTGTGTGTGTGTGTGTGTGTGTGTGTGTGTGTGTGTGTGTATATGAGTGTGTGTGTGTGTGTGTGTATGTGTGTATACTATGTGTGTGTATGTGTGTACATAATATGTGTGTGTGTATAATGTGTATATATGTATTAGACATTATATTCTAATGTATTGTCATTGCACAGCACAAGTACAGTACAGCGAAAATAAGTTGGCATCTAACCAGAGTGCAAATGTTGCAGTAAAGTGCATGGTAATATATAATTTACAGTTTACAGTTTTCTAAAAGACAGTCTACTAGGTATAAATAAGATTATAACAATTATAAGATTACTTATAGAGTATGTGTGGGATATGAGCATAATAAAAGGTATATATATATATACAGATAAGTAAGTATAAGTATTTTAACAGGTAGTGATCAGGGGTATGCAATTATGAAAAGCAGGATAAATCTATATAAATGTGTGTGTGTGTGTGTGACCAGGTGCAACTGAAGAGCGACAACAGCCGCTCGTTTGCGATGAAGGTGCTGAAGAAGAGACACATCCTGGACACCTGCCAGCAGGACCACATCCTATCTGAGAGACGGATCATGATGGAGTCCCACAGCCCCTTCACCGTCAGGTCAGAGAGACCAGTGGTTCAGCCCCCCCTTCACCGTCAGGTCAGAAAGACCAGTGGTTCAGCCCCCCCTTCACCGTCAGGTCAGAAAGACCAGTGGTTCAGCCCCCCCTTCACCGTCAGGTCAGAAAGACCAGTGGTTCAGCCCCACTTCACCATCGGGTCAGAGAGACCAGTGGTTCAGCCCCCCCCTTCACCGTCAGGTCAGAGAGACCAGTGGTTCAGACCCTTCACCGTCAGGTCAGAGAGACCAGTGGTTCAGCCCCCCTTTACTGTCAGGTCAGAGAGCCCAGTGGTTCAGACCCTTCACCGTCAGGTCAGAGAGACCAGTGGTTCAGCCCCCCTTTAATGTCAGGTCAGAGAGACCAGCCGTTGGTGGACCAGTGGTTCAGCCCCCCTTTCACCATTAGGTCAGAGAGACCAGCCGTTCAGCCCCCCTTCACCGTCTGGTCAGAGAGACCAGTGGTTCAGACCCCCTTCACCAGCAGGTCAGAGAGACCAGTAGTTCAGCCCCCCCTTCACCGTCAGGTCAGAGAGACCAGTGGTTTAGCCCCCCTTTAATGTCAGGTCAGAGAGACCAGCCGTTGGTGGACCAGTGGTTCAGCCCCCCTTTCACCATTAGGTCAGAGAGACCAGCCGTTTAGCCCCCCTTCACCGTCTGGTCAGAGAGACCAGTGGTTCAGACCCCCTTCACCGTCAGGTCAGAGAGACCAGTGGTTCAGCCCCCCCCCCCCCCCCTTACTGTCAGGTCCGAAATACCAGTAGTTCAGACCCTTCACCGTCAGGTCAGCGAGACCAGTGGTTCAGACCCTTCACCGTCGGGCCAGAGATACCAGTGGTTCAGCCCCCCCTTCACCGTCAGGTCAGAGAGACCAGTGGTTCAGCCACCCTTCACCGTCAGGGCAGAGAGACCAGTAGTTCAGCCCCCCCCCTTTCACCGTCAAGTCAGAGAGACCAGTGGTTCAGCCCCCCCCCCCCCCCTCACTGTCAGGTCCGAAAGACCAGTGGTTCAGACCCTTCACCGTCAGGTCAGAGAGACCAGTGGTTCAGACCCCCCCTTTCACCGTCAGGTCAGAGAGACCAGTGGTTCAGCCCCCCCCCCCTCACTGTCAGGTCAGAGAGACCAGTGGTTCAGACCCCCTTTCACCGTCAGGTCAGAGAGACCAGTGGTTCAGACCCCCCTTCACCGTCAGGTCAGAGAGACCAGTGGTTCAGCCACCCTTCACCGTCAGGGCAGAGAGACCAGTGGTTCAGCCCCCCCCTTTCACCGTCAGGTCAGAGAGACCAGTGGTTCAGCCCCCCCTTTCACCGTCAGGTCAGAGAGACCAGTGGTTCAGCCCCCCCTTTCACCGTCAGGTCAGAGAGACCAGTGGTTCAGACCCCCCCTTTCACCGTCAGGTCAGAGAGACCAGTGGTTCAGCCCCCCCCCCCCCTCACTGTCAGGTCCGAAAGACCAGTGGTTCAGACCCTTCACCGTCAGGTCAGAGAGACCAGTGGTTTAGACCCCCTTCACCGTCAGGTCAGAGAGACCAGTGGTTCAGCCCCCCCTTTCACCGTCAGGTCAGAGAGACCAGTGGTTTAGACCCCCTTCACCGTCAGGGCAGAGAGACCAGTGGTTTAGACCCCCTTCACCGTCAGGGCAGAGAGACCAGTGGTTTAGACCCCCTTCACCATCAGGTCAGAGAGACCAGTGGTTTAGACCCCTTTCACCATCAGGGCAGAGAGACCAGTGGTTTAGACCCCCTTCACCGTCAGGTCAGAGAGACCAGTGGTTTAGACCCCCTTCACCGTCAGGTCAGAGAGGGACCAGCAGTTCAGACCCTTCTCCGTCACTTCAGGGCGGTGGGTTCAGAGAGACCAATGGTTCCCCACAAATAGATTGTGAACATAGTTCCCATTTACAATAGAATAAGTAATTTATGGTTTGCCTCATTATTGATTAATTATTCCGTTTGTTAGCCTTTTTTTGACAGCTGTATTATAAAAAATATATTAAAAAGTTCATTATGAAAAATGACGCACACACATTATTACCATGATGTTATATAAGTTATTAGCAGGTTTAAGTTATTATAGGTTTATTATTAGACACATTATAGGCAATTATTATTTGTCAAATACGTATTAGAATGGAGGAAGAACTTAGCATTACATGGAAGGAAGCTAATCATAAATAAATAAACAGTACAAATGATATAAGAAACCTATATGTCAGGATTATGTATTACATCCCTAGTTTGGCCTCGAGGGCCACTGGTTGGGAACAACTTATGGAACTGATGGAACTAGAAGATGTGCTTGAGGAGGAGCTTGGGTTTTTAGCTCTGTCGCTCTGACCCACGTTTCCCAGTCCATCACTTGTACAAGAGCATTGAGCATCTAGGCTATCGGATGTATATTAAAATGTATACAGTTGGGCCAATCATAAAGGTGAAAGTATGTCATCTCATGCTATTGAACCTAAGGGCACAGAGGAAGCATATAACCAGCCTTGTGTTGTGTTGTGTTGTGTAGGCTGTACCGTACGTTCAGAGACTCTAAGTACCTCTACATGCTGCTGGAGTCCTGTCTGGGTGGAGAGCTGTGGTCACTACTCAGAGACAGGTAGTGTGACTGTGTGTGTGTGTGTGTGTGTGTGTGTGTGTGTGTGTGTGTGTGTGTGTGTGTGTGTGTGTGTGTGTGTGTGTGTGTGTGTGTGTGTGTGTGTGTGTGTGTGTGTGTGTGTGTGTGTGTGTGTGTGTGTGTGTGTGTGTGGTTTATGTCTGTTTTATGTGCCTGTGTGTGTGTGTGTGTTTGTGTGTCTGCATTTTTGTGTGTTATATGTACATTCATCTTTGTGTGTGTGTGTGTGTGTGTGTATCTTTTTAGAATTCTTGCAATTTTGTGTGCCTATGTGTACATTCATGTGTGTGTGTGTGTGTGTGTGTGTGTGTGTGTGTGTGTGTGTGTGTGTGTGTGTGTGTGTGTGTGTGTGTGTGTGTGTGTGTGTGTGTGTGTGTGTGTGTGTGTGTGTGTGTGTGTGTGTGTGTGTGTGTGTGTGTGTGTGTGTGTGTGTGTGTGTGTGTGTGCGGTGTGTTGTGTGCGGTGTGTGGTTGAAGGGGTTTGTTTGACGACGGCACCACGCGGTTCTACACCGGCTGTGTGATCGAGGCGCTGGCCTTCCTCCACTGCCGAGGAATCATCTACCGAGACCTGAAACCAGAGAACATCATCCTGGACCAGCGCGGCTACGCCAAGCTGGTACCACCACCAGCACACCAGCACCACCAGCACCAGCACCAGCACCACCACCACCACCACAGCACCACACACCAACCGAGGAGCACCCAGTTGTCAACTTTGTTGTCATGGACTATTCTTTAGCAGTAAAATATTCAGCAGATGTGTAACAGACGCCAGCAGGTGGTGCTGTGCTGGTAAACCTCACTCCCCCGACCCCTAAATAGACGTTCTAGTGATGAAGCTAGGGCCTGTGGGTTTTAGCTCTCACGTTAGAACGTGGCCTCTCATGCCGGAGGTCGTCAGTTCGAGCCCCGTGCGGGACACTGACAGATGCAGTTACAGATGCATTTATCCAAAATGACTTCATTGTTAATTCAGACAGATACGTTGCACTGAGATGCAGGTAAAGGTAGGCTGCAGACATTGGGGATCAAACCCAGTACCTTTCTGCTGGTAGTCGAACTAACCCTAACCATGAGACTATCGGTATCGACTTTACCCATCACTGAATCAATGACTTAATGGTATTCGTCTGGCAGCTCACAAGGCCTTTAACCTGAATCAGGAAGACTTTTATATCCGGTAGCTATGTCATTAAGACTTTGTCACAGCTACCAGATATACTGACCGTGTACAAGATTCAAGATTCAAGATGTTTGTATTTGCCATGTGTAACAAGAACAATGGAATGGTTACTCCCCATCACTCCCACATTCTAAATTTCTAAAACAATACTATACTATGATATACTAAACTATGAAATACTATGCTTTACAATACTAAACAATAAACAACACTACCTTTTATATGCTATACTATATGCAACACAATACTATAACAATGCTATGCACAATAAAGAACAATAAAGAAACTGATAGATGATACAGTATATACATATGACGAATCGTGCAAACAACATTTTAAAGTTGCAGTAGTGCAGCAGCATCTTGAATACAGTGCAATACAGTGCAATACAGTGCAGTAACCGTAAATGAGTCCATTTAGTCCATTAAAACAATGATATGTCCAATTATGATAGTGGCAGCAGTCCTAGCAGTTCAGTAGGCACACTGCCTGTGGGTAAAAACTGTCCTTGAACCCGGTGGTCCTGGTTCGGATACTATATCACTGTGTGTGTGTATGTGACTAATGCAGAGGATTCAATCCTCCAGATTCATATTTAGATTAGATTAGATTAGATTAGTTTAAGTACTGATAAGAGGAAGTACTTCATCATGACTCAGATTGCCATCATAACCATACATGTATGGAACCTATGTGGACCACAATGTTGATTTTATATATTTGTTATTATATTATACTTAATATATTAATTCTGTAGTCAAACACTGACACTTTTAACCACTGCTCTCTCTCTCTCTCCCGCCCCCCCCCCCAGGTGGACTTTGGCTTCGCTAAGAAGGTGGGCCTGGGTAAGAAGACGTGGACGTTCTGTGGAACCCCGGAGTACGTGGCCCCTGAGATCATCCTGAACAAGGGCCACGACAGCTCCGCCGACTGCTGGTCCCTGGGGATACTCATCTTCGAGCTGCTGAGTGGCAGGT
Organism: Muraenolepis orangiensis; assembly: GCA_027704905.1. Lineage (NCBI taxonomy): Eukaryota > Metazoa > Chordata > Actinopteri > Gadiformes > Muraenolepididae > Muraenolepis > Muraenolepis orangiensis. Next base: position 10,170,850 of record CM051006.1, read on the forward strand.
CAGGAGGTTGGGAGGGAGGGAGGGGTAGCGGGATAGATGGATGGATGGATAGATAGATAGATAGATAGATAGATAGATAGATAGATAGATAGGTAGGTAGGTAGGTAGGTAGGTAGGTAGGTAGGTAGGTAGGTAGGTAGGTAGGTAGGTAGGTAGGTAGGTAGGTAGATAGATAGATAGATAGATAGGTAGGTAGGTAGGTAGGTAGGTAGGTAGGTAGGTAGGTAGGTAGGTAGGTAGGTAGGTAGGTAGGTAGGTAGGTAGGTATATATATAGATAGACAGTGATAAATATATAGATAAAGACAGAAAGATTTACACATGATGGGTGGATAATGTCTTTTTCCCCTCACAGCCCCCCGTTCTCTGGTTCAGACCCCATGAAGACGTACAACATCATCCTCAGAGGAATCGACATGGTGGAGTTTCCCAAGAAGATAATCAAGAGTGCTACCAACCTCATCAAGCGTCTCTGCAGGTGACACCCGCTAACCGCCAACCGCCAACCGATAACCACTAACCATTTACTGCTAACCATTAAACCATTAACCAATTTAACATTTAACCATTAACCATTAAATACTAGCCACTAACCACTAACCATTAACCACTGTTGTGTATGTACCACACACAGTCAACCTTAGTAAACCACAGAGACAGAAGTTCGTATAACTTGAGCGTGTCGCTCTCTTTACTCAACTGATTAGGCAGGTGAATCTCATTACATATAGCAATGCGCAGGTGCGTAGTCCATACGTAAAACACATCAGATGCAATCACATACATTACACTCCTCCCTTTCAGCATTGATGTTCTCATTTAACTAAGGAGGTGAATAGTAATAAACTACATCTGAACAATTTTTATCATCCTACAACATAATCACATGTTCTTAGTCTTTTGGACAGTATCTCTCTGGTGGTTTACGAACTCTGTCCGGGTAACGCCTGGCAGGCATATCAGTCAAGGTTTCAGCAGGCTCTTGGACTACAGGTGGGTCTACTCCAGAGCCATCTGCCCGGTCTTCAAGGGTGTCGCTGGTGTCAGGGACTCTGTCTTTGAACTCAAGTCCATCCCAGCTAGGGGTAGGCTCAGAGTCCTTGTCTGTCGGCCCAGCTGCATCCAACAGCTGATCAACATGTCTACGCCAGATTGTGTCCTGGCCGACACTAACAGTGTATGTCAACAACCCAGTTTGTGATGCAATGGTGCCTGATTGCCATTTTTGACTATTGTTGCGGTAGTCTCTGGCCAGCACATGCTGTCCAACACGGAAGGTGCGCAAAGATCGCCGTTTTGAAGTGAAGGCAGCATCAAACTGCTTGCGCTGTACATGTCGGTGTAGATTGGGTTTCAGTAAGTCCAAGCGTGATCTCAGTGGACGTCCTAGAAAGAGCATGGCTGGGGTCTGTCCAGTTGTGGCATGAGTGCTGTTTCGATACGCCAACAGGAAGTTTGCAATCTTGTGCTGAAGCGACCCACCGTCTTTGTCCATGGCCTTAATGGACTGCTTGAAAGTCTGAATGAAGCGTTCGGCTTGTCCATTGGATGCAGGGTGATATGGCACAACAGTGGTGTGTTGGATGCCATTCTTTCTGACAAAACGCTGGAATTCTGCAGAAGTGAAAGGTGTTCCATTATCACTTACGATCTGATGTGGAAGCCCTGTGCGTGAAAACAATGTTCTTAAGAGGTCAACAGTCTTTGCAGAGGTTGCAGTCTTTGTACAAAAAACCTCTGGCCATTTCGAATGTGCATCAACCACAATCAGGTACATGCGGTCAAGGAAGGGTCCTGCATAATCTATATGCAACCGCTGCCAAGGCTTGGTAGGCCACTCCCACATGTGTAATGGTGCTGTTGCTGGTGACTTTTGGGTCTGTTGACACCCGTTGCATGTCTTGGCCAATGCCTCCAACTGCTCATCAATTCCAGGCCACCACACAAAGCTTCTAGCCAGACACTTCATTTTCACCACGCCTAAGTGTCCCTCATGCAGTACAGCCAGGACCCTGGAACGCAGGTTTGGCGGAACGATCACCCTCGCTCCCCACAAGATGCATCCCTGGTCCACTGTGAGTTGTTCACGTCGGCTGGAATAGCCTGGCAGTGATGGATCACCCTTGTGTGGCCAGCCTTTCAGTGTCATGTCGAACACTCTGGAGAGGGTGGGGTCACGGCCTGTCTCACGTGCAATCTCCTCACTTGTTACAGGTAATAGCTCCACCTGCGCCATGTGGAACATGTCCACCAATTCTTTGGCTCTCTCTGGGGGCTGAAACTGAAGAGGTAGCCGGGAAAGCCCATCAGCATTCCCGTGCTGGTTAGTGCCCTTGTACTCAATGCTGTAGGTATGTGCACCCAAAAACAAAGCCCACCTCTGGATACGTGCAGCGGCCATGGCGGGGACTCCTTTTCCTGGATTGAAGATTGAGACAAGAGGTTTATGGTCTGTGAGGAGGGTAAAGTGTTTGCCGTACAAATACTGATTAAACTTCTTCACTCCCCATACTAGACTAAGAGCTTCTCTATCAATTTGTGCATAGTTACGTTCTGCTGCATTTAAAGATCTTGAGGCAAATGCTATTGGTCGCTCTGTTCCATCAGCGAACCTGTGTGATAGTACTGCCCCAATCCCGTATGGGGAAGCATCACATGCCAATTTAAGCGGCAACTGGGGGTCAAAGTGTGTAAGTACATTGTCAGATATAACCAACTGCTTTGCCTGGTTGAAAGCATCTTCACATTCTTTCGACCAGCGCCATCTAGTGCCCTTTTGGAGCAAACAGTTCAGTGGGTGCAGCACTGACGATAGATTGGGGAGAAATTTTCGGTAATAGTTTACCAAGCCCAGGAAAGAGCGCAGTTGAGTAATGCTCTGTGGTGGTGGTGCCTTTAGCACGGCATCAACTTTATCCTTGCACTTGTGTAGACCATGTTTATCAATTATATGACCACAGTATTTGATGGAATCCTGGAAAAACTCACACTTGGATTTGTTGGCCCTTAATCCAAAGTCTTCTAATCTCTTCAGAACTTTTTCCAGATTTTCAAGATGGGCATCGTCATTGGCTCCTGTTATCACTATGTCATCCAGATAGCACTGTGTGCTTGGTATGCCTTGTAGGACTTGTTCCATTGCCTTCTGCCATATAGCTGGAGCAGAAGCTATGCCAAACACCAGGCGGTTGTACTGATAAAGGCCTTTCATGGTGTTGATCGTGAGGTACTTTTTGGAAGACTCATCCATCTCCATCTGTAGATACGCCTGTGCCAGATCAATCTTGGAGAACCGCTTACCCTGACCCAATGCTGCAAAGATGTCATCAATACGTGGCAAGGGGTATTGTTCAGCTTTCAAGATTGGATTGATGGTTACTTTAAAATCTCCACAGAGGCGTATTGATCCGTTCCCCTTCACTACTGGAACAATAGGCGTCGCCCATTCTGACCAGTCCACTTTGGATAGAATGCCCGCATTTTCCAAACTTTGCAGCTCTTTCTCCACTTTGGGGCGAAGGGCATATGGTACCTGGCGAGCCTTGATGAACTTGGGGACTGCATCGTCCTCTAACACAATTTTACCTTTCATGTGCTTCAACGTTCCAATGCCTTCCTGGAAGACTTTTCCGGTGTTCCTCAGTATTTTTCTTAGTCTTTCAGCTGTGGAGCGGCTGCTCTGTTTTTCAGTGTCTGTTTCAGATTGCATTTCTTTAATTGACTGCCAGTCTAGTTGCACTTTACGCAGCCACTCACGCCCAAACAGGGGTGCACCTCCTTTTTCAATAACATACAGCAATAGCACATGCACTTGATCAGCATATTTAACGTTCACTGTGATCACGCCCAGTGGTGTAATCCTCTCCCAGTGTATGTTTTCAGCATCACAGCAGTAGATTGTAATTGCAGGTGTGCAAAGTGCGTCCTGTAGTCTTTATTGGAGATCACAGACAAGGCAGACCCAGTATCCAACTCCATGTTCAATGTAACCTCTTCCACTTTGGGTGAAACCCAGATGATTCCCCTGTCGGATTTGTTTAATGAACACACATCAAAGTAGGCTAGATCTTGGTCAGAGTCTGAGTCCCATGTTTCAATATCATGGATCTTTTGATTTTTTCCTTTTTGTTTATGAAACTTTTTCTCTTTCACTTTTGTTCTGCACATTTTGGCTATGTGGCCTGTTCTCTGACACGGTCTGCATTCTTTCTCTTTAAACCAACAATCATCTGGAGTGTGAATTCTTCCCACAGTGAAAGCATGGGCTAGTTCTCTGTTGCCTCCACTCCATTTTCTGTACATGATGCTCTTGGCCCATCTGCTCTCGCAATTCCACCGTGTCTTTTGCAGCGGTTTCCATGGAAGATGCTATTTCTATGGCACGTTGGAATGTCAGATCTCTCTCAGTCAACAGTCTTTTTTGTATGTTTTCTCTGTCTAATCCACACACAAATCGATCACGCAGGGTATCTGCTAAATTACCCCCAAATTCGCAGTGTTCAGCTAGTTTCCTAAGCTCAGCTACAAAGACAGCAATCGTCTCCTTTTTTAGCTGATTACGTTTATAGAACCTAAAACGTTCAGCAATGAGAAGTGGTTTCGGATTCAGATGATCTTGTAAGACACGTACCATCTCTGCGTAGGACTTTTCTGCTGGTTTAATGGGCGCTAACAGGCTACGCAACAATGTATACGTTTTCGCCCCCATAGCACACAAAAGGACAGATACTTTTTTACCTTCGGCAATGTCGTTGGCTACACAATACTGATCCAACCTTTCGATGTACGTTGCCCAATCCTCCGATGAGCTGTCGTAACTATCCAATTTCCCGATTGCTCCTGCCATCCTTGGTTTATATTCCGTTTCGTTTAGTTCTTCATGAAGTTTCCCCTTTTTCCGAGTGTCCATTAACTTTTTCCTCGTCGCCAATTGTTGTGTATGTACCACACACAGTCAACCTTAGTAAACCACAGAGACAGAAGTTCGTATAACTTGAGCGTGTCGCTCTCTTTACTCAACTGATTAGGCAGGTGAATCTCATTACATATAGCAATGCGCAGGTGCGTAGTCCATACGTAAAACACATCAGATGCAATCACATACATTACAACCACTAACCATTGACTGTAAATTATAACCATATGTGTGTTTGTATGTGTGTATGTGTGTGTGTGTGTGTGTGTGTGTGTGTGTGTGTGTGTGTGTGTGTGTGTGTGTGTGTGTGTGTGTGTGTGTGTGTGTGTGTGTGTGTGTGTATGTGTTTGGCCCACCAGGGACAACCCGTCAGAGCGACTAGGGAACCAGAAGAACGGTGTGAAGGACATTCAGAAACACAAGTGAGATTGCACACACACACACACACACACACACACACACACACACACACACACACACACACACACACACACACACACACACACACACACACACACACACACACACACACACACAAATAAAACATACACACACATGTGTATGTGGTAAGTGGTAAGGGGTTGGTGGTTAGTAGTGAGTGGTTAGTAGTTAGTGGTAGTAGTTAGTGGTAAGTAGTTAGTAGTCAGTAGTTCGTTTATAGTGGTTAGTGGTTAGTGGTAAGTGGTCAATAGTTAGTGATTAGTGGTTAGTAGTTAGTAGTTAGTAGTTAGTGGTTAGTGTTTAGTGGTTAGTGGTTAGTAGTTAGTAGTTAGTAGTTAGTGGTTAGGGGTTAGTGTTTAGTAGTTAGTAGTCAGTAGTTAGTAGTTAGTAGTTAGTGGTTAGGGGTTAGGGTTAGTGTTTAGTAGTTAGTAGTTAGTAGTTAGGGGTTAGTGGTTAGTGGTTAGTAGTTAGTAGTTAGTAGTTAGTGGTTAGGGGTTAGTGTTTAGTAGTTAGTAGTTAGTAGTTAGGGTTAGTGTTTAGTGTTTAGTGGTTAGTGGTTAGTGTTCAGTGGTTAGTGGTTAGTAGTTAGTAGTTAGTAGTTAGTAGTTAGTGTTTAGTGGTTAGTGGTTAGTGAGTGTCGGGTCTCTTCAGCTCTCAACCTCTGGATGATGGAATGTGTTGTCATGGTAACCTGTCCTCCAGGTGGTTCGAGGGATTCAACTGGGAGGGCCTTCGCCAGGGCTCCATAGACTCACCCTTCACCCCCACTGTGAGTATGCTGCCAGTATACAACCCTGATCAACCAATAACAAAACAACAACAAACCAACCCTTTTAATGACTCACCGTTGTGTCTCTTCTTGACTTGTTTCCTTTAATTAGTAGTATTACACAGTTATCAGTGAATAGCAGTGTGGATGAGTGTATGTCTGAGGTATAATTGAAACATACTCGTTTTTCGATGACACATTCAATTGGACCTGCCCACATACGTTAACAAGTAGACACACGCAACACTTGAGAAAGTGAGAAATACATGAATAAGAACGAGCAAACGGCGGACTAACTAACGATATCTGTTGTCGTGTCAGGTGACCGGACCGCTGGACAACAGTAACTTTGACTATTTCCCAGAAGACACGGACGAGCCGCCCGACGAAGAGTCTGGCTGGGATTTGGAGTTTTAAAAGGAAGCGTCTTTCTTTCTCTGCCGCCGCCCTTCACCGAATGGTTTAAAGTGTGTTATAAAGTATGTTTATTAAATGTTGCAATTCATTCTTTTCTTTCATATAGTTGTATTGTTGGCTGTTTTAAAATAACATGGGTCAGCGCGGATTACCATCTTTGTTTCCATATTAAAATATATGTCTGTTATAAATGAAAGTGTGGTTTTCAATTTTATAAATATGTTTAGAAATTACTTGGATGGATCAGACTGGGGTAAATAATTATTCATATTTGTGTATTTGTAAAATTAATAATGATTCCAGGGAGGATTTTATATAAGGTGTTTGAGGTTATATTTAACATATTTGTATATGATTATGCTATACACATACAATAGCAATAGACACATCGACTTTACAGAAATTTAGAAATATAGGTCAAAGACGTTTCTACTACAATATAATGTAAACCTCCCCCTTAGTCGCAAAACAGACATTCTTGGGAAGCAAAGCACTTTGAATGACAAGTGAAGTGAATCTTTAGGTGAAAGTGGCCAAACTACTAGTTTGTACTTACCTTTCACAATTGTGGCTTTAAAAGCATGTTTTGAAGAGCATCCATCTCTTAATCACACACACACGCACGCACACACACACACACACACACACACACACACACACACACACACACACACACACACACACACACACACACACACACCAGCTACACTCACACACACACACACACACACACACACACACACACACACACACACACACACACACACACACACACACACACACACATCAGATACACACATGTACTCACACACAGTCAACACAAATCGGACGTGTGAGAGTGTTTGTTGCAGAGAAGAGTAGATACTAATTAAGTCAGTGTTGTTTCCATATTAGAGCTGAGTCTGATGCTTATCTCTGCCCATTGACCTCAGGGCTAATCACGGTGGCCTGAGGTCAGGGGGGGTTTTAAAACCAGCCCTGTGTTCCCAGCCACCCGTAGCCACCGGAGTCTCCCACGCCGCACAACAGATGCACACTGATAAGACACACCGGGTTTTCCACATTCACTAGTGGCCTTTAGGCCTATATCTCTACATGTGGTTGTTTCCGTACTGTTATTTTGCAAACATTTTATTCATTTGATACGATTTTTTGAATGGTGAGGAATTAATGCTAAAATAAATATTGGTTGTTGTTTTTCTGGAGTTTGCACAAATTAGATTCACTAGACTAAGATATTTTTTAGAATGATGAGGATTGGTCAAATAAATACATCAATTCGTAGTTAAATAGATAATAAAATAAAATAAACAATTGAATAAATCAACAAATAAAGGGGGCCCAAAACATCTGTTTGGTCCTCGGAAGGATTATATTGTATCGGTGACTTCTATTCGATTTGACAGATTCTAATAAAATAACATTATCTGTTGAAATGAAATGAAATGAGTAAATGTAGAAGTAGTAGGCTTAATTGAGAACCTATATGTTAATACATTTTCATTATCAAATGCATTTTTAGTTTTCTCAACTTTATCCAACACAACGCAATGGTTGGAGGACCATGTCATAAAAGGCTCGGAAGAAATGAAAGCTGCATGTGAGTTTGAGTTGACCTGTGTTGGACATCGGTTGCCTGGACTGGGTTCACCAGGAACAATCAGATATCAGTGTTCACTGATCAGCCGTTCTACACGACCGAGTTGGGAAGAAACCAGACAAACGTGACCAGAATGGAAGTCCCACGAAGCGATGCCACTTCAGTGAGGGCTATTTTTAGAACTCTTTTAAACGCATGCCGATTTTTCACATTGTATGCAACAGGGAAACCTGCTAAAACGTGTGGAAATTAAGAAGTGAAGAGTATGTTAAATAATTAATTGGAAAAGCTATTGCTGACCATTCTAACACAAATCAGGTCAGGTCAGTGAATACTAATAAGGCCTACCTATCTATTGTTTTAAATGATTCTCCTGAATATCAACCTTGATCAAAATGTCGACGTCACACATTGATTAGACGAGCGGAAATATTCAATTAGCGAGCTCGGCTATTTCCGTCAGATGGAATCACAGTCCGGAGATGCCGCGTTCTGATTGGTTGGGCGGTCGGTCACGGTGAGTGGCGATGACCGACTCCTCAAGTCAACCACAAAAACTTCACACATAAATAGAGGAGAGAGGGTCTCCGTCTAGACAAGCAACCGAGAAGAACACCCCCCCCCCACACACACACACACCCACACAACAAGACACACACACACCCACCCACACACACACACCCACACACACACTGTCATCCAGCCGTCAAGAGAACATGCTGTCCCAATGTGGTGTGGTGGTCCTCCTGGTTCTGACAACCGCCGCTGCTGCCTTCGAGTTCAGCCCGGCCCCCGTGGAGGCCTCGACCCGCCGAGCCCGCTTCTCCGCCAACAGCCCCAGTGAGTAACGGTCACTTTGACTTGAAAAAAGTTGATACTTGAAAAAGTTTATACCTAAAAAGAGTTAATACTTAAAAAAATTGAATACTTGAAAAAAAAGTTAATACTTGATAAAGTTAATACTTGGAAAAGTTAATACTTGATAAAGTTAATACTTGGAAAAGTTTATACTTGAAAAAGCTTATATTTGAAAAAGTTAATACTTGAAAAAGTGAATACTTGAAAAAAGTTAAGCATTTCAATCTGAAACACGTGTTTTGTTCTGCTTTACTGCGTAACATGTAGTACACTTCCTTTTTGCGTTTGTATTATTATAACGCAATATGCATGTATAACGCATGTATTACTATACAACATAACGATCAACATGTGTGTTGATTTGTGAGTCTCAAATGATGGCGTCGGAATCTCGCATGCACCTCCGGCCGTGGTTCACGGGTTGTTCTCTGGTCTGTGTGCCCAGATGATGTGGCCACCTGCTTGAACGGCGCCGTAGCGGTGGGCTGCGGCGTGTTCGCTTGCCTGGAGAACTCCACCTGCGACACGGACGGAATGCATGACATCTGCCAGCTCTTCCTACAAACGGCAGCCACCTTCAACACGCAGGTAAGGGCCTACACCGCCTGTCTGTCTGTCTGTCTGTCTGTCTGTCCATATGCCTAGATGTCTGATATTCTTTGACACAGTACAAGGCAGTATCATATGGAGGGTAAACGTCCTTGTTGTTTATCTGCAGGTAAAACAGTATTGTGTTATTGTATAGGGCGGCTATAGCACATTGTTGTGGTAATACCGGTATATGGAATAAGTGCAAGATAAACACAATGCATATTTTGTTATTCTGCAGGCTACACCTTTGTGGTATTATCCAGGGTAAAGAAAGTACAGTATATTGTGATTATGGTATACTGTAGGTCTGCATTGTAAAACGTAAAAGTTTGTTATTGTATTGTATATTCAGTTGAGATGTGTGTTACTTTACAGGGTAAAACACAGGGTATTGTGTTTCTTGTTCATGGTAAAACACAGGATATTATATTGTTGTGTTTTCCTGTCCAGGGTAAACACAGTATATTATATTGTTGTTTCCTTGTTCATGGTAAACACAGTATATTATATTGTTGTTTCCTTGTTCATGGTAAAACACAGTATATTATATTTTTGTGTTTTCCTCTCCAGGTTAAAACACAGTATTTAATATTTTTGTGTTTTCCTGTTCAGGTAAAACACAGTATATCATATTTTTGTGTTTTCCTGTCCAGGGTAAACACAGTATATTACATGTTGTGTTTCCTGTTCAGGGTAAACACAGTATATTATATGTTGTGTTTCCTGTTCAGGGTAAGACCTTTGTGAAGGACAGCCTGCGTTGCATCGCTCAGGGAGTGACGGCCAAAGTGTTTCAAACCATCCGTCGCTGTAATGTCTTCCAGAGGATGATCGCTGAGGTACACACACACACACGTGCACACGCAAACACGCACACACGCACACAGACGTACGCACACACACACTCGCAGACGTATACACACACACACACACACGCAGACATATACACACACACGCGCACGCGCGCACCCACACACACACACACACACACCACACACACCACCCACACTCGCAGACGTACATACACACGCACACAGGTATTTTGTCATGCCTAAGCTTCTAGTGAAAAGTCAACCGATTAGTCAACCACTTATACAAAATGAATTCAAAAGTCTTGCATGTTGCGGCATGGGTTTGTGTGTGTGTGTGTGAAGTACACCATAGGTATGTCTAACCGTGTGTGTGTGTGTGTGTGTGTGTGTCTGTGTGTGGTACACCATAGGTATGTCTAACCATGTACGTGTGTTGAAATGTCTCTAATGAGTGTGTCTGTGTAATAGGTACATGGATAATGAGAATGGTATGTCTGTTTGATATAGATTGGTGCTGGTATTGACTGTATAAAGAGCTACATGGATGTATGGGTGTATAGTTTGTATGTATAATTAGCTTGGTATTTGGTGGGCTATGTATGTATGTAGGTGTGTATGTATTAAGCAGGGGTTTATTGTGTGCTATACTTGATTAACTGTGTGTGTGTGTGTGTGTGTGTGTATGTTGTAGGTGCAGGAGGATTGCTACAACAGTCTGGATATCTGCACAGTGGCGCGCACCAACCCAGACGCCATCGGAGAGGTGGTGCAGGTGCCCACTCACTTCCCCAACAGGTAGACACACACACACACACACACACACTGCATTACATGCATAGCCACAACATGGAACCTGAGCAGTTGGACACAGCATTGCATAACCTCCAACAACATATAATAATAATAATAATAATAATAATAATAATAATAATAATAATAATAATTATTATTATTTCAATTTCATATAGCGCTTTTCTGGACAACAAAGGCGCTTTACAGACAGGGTAAAATTGCACACACATTAAAATAATTGTATAGTTAAATATATTCAAATAAGACTGATAAGATAGATAAAATAACAATTAAAAATAAATAAATACAAAACTTTTAAATTGTTATTTAGAGTCATGGGAAAGAGGGAGGATGATTAGCAGGGGAAAGCCAGTTTGAAGCGGTGGGTCTTGAGTGCCTGTTATCCAGATACAGACATATTCTCTGGCATAACATTTAGTAACTTTTTTTTAAATCTAAAGAGACATTGTTTATTTTTACAATTAATAACCACGTCAGGGAAATGGCATTTTGCTCAAGGATGCTTCAAGGTATACATTGTAGTTAAAATCTGATGTCTTGTAATCACACATTTTGCATACACCGGTTTGCAAAATGCAGTGGAATCCATGACTTCCCGACCACACGTTTTTGTTGCTGCCCTGGGCTGTGTCCCATCAGGCCTGTTTATAATAAAACTGTTTTGAAAACTCCAGATGAACCATAAAGACAAAAAACATGACTTTATCATGATCTGTGTGTGGGTGCCAGCCTTCTTGGTTTGAATAATTCCTTCACATGGGATTTGACCTCAGATCAACCGTATTCAAAATGAAATCTATCTTTTTCCGCTCAAATATGTTCTCTGTGCAGCCATCCTATTAAACCACTGTACATTGCATATTACTATTTACTGTTACATTTGCACAATTGGTAAGATGCTAACTTATTTTGCGCTGTACTGTACTTGCCGTGCTGTGCAATGACAATACATTTGAATCGAATCTTTGAATCGAATCTTTAAACACAAGTGTGACACATCCAGACGGGTGGCTCACGCACTCGCATATGTACCGGATACCCGGATCCTTACTCGTAGCGCTAAGTCGATTATCTAAGTAGATTAGATACTATAGATAGGTAGATATTGTTATATATTGTTTGCCAACTTATTGTACTTTTTCCTTACTGTACTTTTACCTGAACGTATTGTACTTCTACCTGAGCACTGGTTCAGTTCATGGAGACTTAGAAGTGAAAGTTAGAAATGAAAATGCACTTTTGACTGAGTTGTTCTCTTACCTTCCTTTGTAGAACGCACACTATTGTCACTACTATAAGTCGCTTTGGATAAAAGCATCTGCTAAATGGCTAATGTAATGTAATGTAATGTAATGTAATGTAATGTACTGCCCCACTCCCAGGTACTACAGCACCCTGCTGCAGGCGCTGCTGGCCTGCGATGAGCAGACGGTGGCGGCGGTTCGGGCGGGCCTCATCGCCCGGCTGGGACCCGACATGGAGACCTTCTTCCTGCTCCTGCAGAACAAGCCCTGCGTCCCCGGGGCCGGCGCCGGCATGGCGGGCAGCCACAGCAACCCGGCCAGCTGGAGGAACATGCCCGTGTTCAGCATCCAGCCCAGCTTCAGGGGTCGCGACCCCACCCACCTCTTCGCCCGCAAGAGGTCCGTGGACGAGAAGCTGCGCCAGTACAAGGCGGAGAATTAGAGGCCGTGCTGCTCACGCGGGCTGCTGCTCACTGCCGCACACACACACACACACACACACACACACACACACACACACACCACGCATACATGCATACGTGTGTGTGTGCATGTGCACACATGCACATGCACACACACACACGCACACACACACACACACACACACACACACACATGTATTTGGATACATGCTTGCATGCATGCATCCTGAATATTCTTGTCATACACACACACACACACACACCAATGTCTATGCACATGGATAAAAACACACACACACACACCATTTGCACACAAGCTTTCTCTTTTTTCTTTTAATTTATTCAAATGCTATTCTAAGCTGTATCTAACCAACGAAAACATACGCGTTGCTTTTAACTAATCTAATCTAAACCAAACGTCAAACATTATAGATGCAGAACATTTAAAAACAACCCCCCCCCCCCAAAAAAAAACATGTTGATGATCATTGTGGTCTGTTTTCTTGTACAATGTTTAATTTATGAGGCCTCTAAATTTGATAAAGTGCATGGATCCAAAAGTTATATCAAAGCTTCGAGGGAGACAAGGTGGGTTCACGCTGGTCGTGAACTCATCTTCCTCCTTCTGATTGGCTCTCTCTCGCGTCCGTCATGTACCGTTTGACATTGTATGTTACTATGCTAAGGCTAATTATGCTAAGGCTAACTATGCTAAGGCTAGGATACAGTGTCGAACACGTTTACTGTGACGAGCAGCAGGGTTTGGAAAGATTGTGTATAATATAGATATATATATATGTATACAAAAATATATTAAATAAGGAACTTAAGTAGAAGTCTGGCACTCTGCTGCGGAACCTTGTTTGTATTGGAATAAATTATGAGTCATATGGTGGATTTTGGCTGATTTTGTCTGTTTTTACGATTTTTCTCTGCTTGTAATTATTTTCCCATTTACCATCAGAAGTTTTAAACATGGAGGAGAAACAATTATTATTATTTTCCTCATTTTATTCATATATTCTAATCTAAACACATTGACAAATAATGCTTGTTTGGTATTTGGTAGTAATGGACTGATAATGAACTACGTTTATGGCCAGGCCATGTACAAGTGTTTAATACATCGCACCACTAGGGGACAGCATGGCAGCATCGTTTATATCGTGTGTAGTAAATAGTAGGATACAAATAAAATACATTGAAATACCTTTTGAATAGCTCTCGTCATAAATAGAAAAAATACTAGTAGTGCGACCATTAGGATGTTTTAATTATCTACATTTAATACGCGAACATGATAATATAACACATGATGGTTTAATGCATTTTGAGCCGAGAAAAGCGCAGATGGCTTTCAGATGCGGTGTTTCAGGAATCATTTTCGCTTTCTCTATGCAGCAATCCAACACATTACGTTTTATTCGTGAATAGTTCATAGTGAGTTAATAATAAATAGCTTTTCCAGGTTTTTCCGGCTGGAAAGGGGAAGTGAAGGATCTCTACCATTTCCCCCGGGGGTAACAGTCATGGTCCCGGCTCACTGAAACACCTCATTAACTGGAGCTGGTGGAGAGCAATCAGCCAAGCGGTTCACCAACCTCGAATGAAGGGGGCTGTATTGAAAGAGCACTTGTTTAACGCTAGAAATAGATTTGAAATTGCATTATGGTGACTAACACCTCGCCGATGGAGGATCCAGGAATCAAACTAGCAATCGACTTGTGGCCAGATACCTGCTCTAATTTAGCCTAATAGCATTAACAATAAGCTTTCTATTTGGTCATCTATTAGTATATTTTATCCAGTGACCTACAGTGAATTTGAGATAAATGTCATGATAGTCTATTGGTTAGGGTGTGGGACTCCCAGCTGAAGGGGTCTGGGTTTGATCCCCAACCCACGAGGCCTAACCCTCTACCTGCTCCATAATAACATGTATTGTGGATTCACTATAAGTCACTTTGGATACAAGTGTCTGACCATTGACTAAATAGTTAACGTGTTGCGATTGTCATCGAAGGCTCCATGCAGGTATAACCATACCTCCTTACCAGCCAATAATGCAAGAATAATCATAAATATAAGAATGCATGTGTGTACAGCAAAAAGGCCAACGTAAAAATGTTCAAGGACTACGAAGCTTGTGACATATTGGTGTGTAAAATAATCAATAACCTCTATGGATAACTACTGAATGGGAAATTTGTGTGTGGGCATAAAGAGTGTGCTATGGGAGAAAGCCCAGATGGGTGGCTAATCATTGAAAGACATCCTCAAAAGACATCCTGGAAGTTGTAGTCCGTTTGCCAAGATTAAAAAGCTTTCTGTACACAATCTCCCTGAGGCCTTGATCACTGTAGACGTTTCCTGGTGAACACAAATAACCAACTAGTAACCACATGTTTATTTTTGTTTACGCTTTATTTATACACTTAAAAAGCATTATCTGTGCAACAGAGCTGACTTCAAACCTGACTTGTAACACCGACAACACAAAGGCTGGTATAGTCTCTCTGGCTTTGCAACTGAGCTTCATTATGTACAACATGTAGTCAGTAAGGAGGACAGTATAACCACTCCTGTAAGAGTTAGAGTGCACGCCTCCTGGGGCCCAACTGTTCAAACCCTGACGTCCGTCTGCAATCTTCTTAAGCATATCCTTAAAAAGATGTGCATTCACCCCTACCTGCCCCCCTTGATGGCAAGTATCTTAAACAACTGTAACTTGCCGGCTGGATAGGATAATCTGTTAAATGACTAAAGGGTAAATGCTGATAATCACAACAGATATTGATTATGATAAGCAAAAAAAAACATTTCTCTTTCTTGTTCTACAGCAGTGTTTCCCAAACTTGGGGTAACCTACGCAGGGGTTAAGGGAAATTGCTGACTTTAGACACAAGTTAGTAACAACTACTTAAAATGCACATTTGTTTACTGCAACACCAGGCTGAAAAGGGTTAAAACACTGTATTGGTGAAGTGGATGCACAAAAGCGCAAGAAGTTTGGGTGGTTATGAATTGTTTTTCAGATGTAAAACTGGGAACACAACCCCTAGGGAAGCACTCCCAGAGATGTTCCTCCAGAACTCTGCTTCGACCAGGCGGTGGGAAAAGGGGATGCTGTCTCCATCATCCCACCAGACCAGCATCAGCACCACTGACTACTGCAGCAGCAGCTACAGTCCAGCTCTGCCCTCGCCAGCCACCACACAGCCACACAGCCACCACACAGGGACACATGGAGCCCTGTGTTCCCAGGAAGAGGAACGGGAAGGGGAGGTGTAGGGCTGAACTTAAGCCAGGGAAGAGCTGCCATCTCCTGGGTTCACTGGAGAACACTGAACCCCAGAAACCGACAGATCCAGATACTCCTGGAGAGAGAGAGAGAGAGAGAGAGAGAGAGAGAGAGAGAGAGAGAGAGAGAGAGAGAGAGAGAGGAGAGAGAGAGAGAGAGAGAGAGAGAGAGAGAGCACAGTGTTTTTAGCATCTGGAGGGCTGAAAACAACAGTGCACAAGTCAGTTCAGTTCATGAGATGTGCGTGGAAGGGGGGGGGGGGGGGGGGGGTGTCAGATGTTTTGTTGTACAGAGTCAAATGATATCCCTCTGTTTTGTATATTACAACAATGTGGGACCGGATAAACATATGTAGCTCATAAACAACAAAATCAAATGGTTTACATTTTTTTTGCGCAACCATACGCTTGAAAAGCTCAACCTAACAAATACAATTGTAAGTATAATTTGTTTCCAAAGCAGACCATCACTACTGGAGAGAAAGAGAGAAAGGGAGGCTGGGGTGTAACCTTATTGGTGATTTGAGAGAGAGTGTGGTCCAGGTCGTGAACCAGCCGCTGGAAGGTGGGTCTTTGGGATGGAACAGAGTGCCAGCATGCTGTCATCAGTCGATACCTTGCAACACATGGACACACACTCGTTAGTGTGATGAAAATAACTCACACCTGTGTACATGTCTGTGTGTGTGAGTGTAAATGTCTGTGCGTGTGTGTGTGTGTGTGTGTGTGTGTGTGTGTGTGTGTGTGTGTGTGTGTGTGTGTGTGAGAGTGTACACGTCTGTATGCGTATATGTGTGTGCGTGTGTGTGTGTGTGAATGTGCACGTCTGTGTGTGTGAGTGTGCACGTCTGTGTATGTCAGTATGTGTGTGAGTGTACACACCTGTGTGTGTGTGTGTGTGTGTGTGTGTGTGTGTGTGTGTGTGAGAGTGAGTGTACACGTGTGTGAGTGTGTACACGTGTGTGTGAGTGTTCAGGTGTGTGTGTACACGTGTGTGTGTGTGTGTGTGTGAGTGTGTACACGTCTGTGTGTGTGTGTGAGTGTGTGTGCGTGCTCACAGCTCCGGGGTGCATGTGGAGGGCCTCTCCATGCGGTGCCCTTCCCTCAGCAGCTTGAAGAGCTCCTCCACCGGGACCCCCGGGTAGGGGGCGCCCCCCAGGGTGAACATCTCCCACAGCAGCACCCCAAAGGACCAGCTGTCAAACACCAACGGTTTACCACAAAATATGAATTCTACTATTTACTACTACTACTACTACTATTGTATTTGTCAGAAAGTATGAACATCCGCATATTCACTAGAAAATATTGCTAGCGATATTCATCTGAAAAGTATGAACGTCCTTATATACAGGTAAATCCGAAAAAAATACTATAATAAATTAGAAATATATTAATATTCACTGGGGAAATATGAATAACGGTCTAATAAAATCACATCATCGAAATACATATTTTTTTATTAATCTGAAAATATTAATATTTCTATTAATTTTATATATTTATATTAATTATAAATATTATAAATAAATATAATATTCTCAATCAATTCTCAAAATTCACTATTAATTTGAAATGATCCTGCCCATAATTGAATTTACAACTGTACAACCAAGTTTCTTTAGAGAAACCGCTAGACAGAGAGACCAAGCAGGAACACCGTGTATGTTGACACTCACACGTCACTCTGATGTGTGTAGATACGGTCAAACAGGGCCTCTGGAGCCATCCACTTGACTGGCAAGCGGCCCTGTATATACACAGTAACATATATAACAACTTCAATGATATCATATAGAACACTTTTCTATTTACTCACAACTCACTACTCACTCATTACTCATTACTCATCACATTTACACATGTTTCAGATTATCACATGCTTTTAGTCAATTCTAAATCTGGAGGATTGAATCAAAATCGAAATCTGGAGGATTGAATCCTCTTCATTGGTCACATACATGTACACACACAGTGAAATTTGTTTCTCTGCATTTAACCCATCCTAGTACTAGGAGCAGTAGGCAGCTATTGTATATATATACAATTGTATATTGTATCACCAGACCCCTACACTGCCCAGGGAGCAGTGTAGGGGTCTGGTGCCTCGCTCAAGGCACCTCGGCAGTGCCCAGGTGTTTTTGGGGACTTGAACCGGCAACCTTCCGGTTCCCAAGGCCAAGTCCCAACAGACTGAGCTGCTGTCTGCCACCCCTAAATAAACACATTCTGAATAAAGGTACGGGTCATGAGGCATAAAGGAGTTAGGGGCATCTTATCTCAAGGGCCCCTACTGTTAGACTATGGATATTTGGGGTTTCGAACCCAGAACCTTTGTGCTGGGGGTCAGCCCTAACAGCCCTAACCATCAGGCTACCCTCCCCCCTTCGCTTGGCACATACGTTGGTGGTCTTCTTGTAGTAGTCGATGTGGTGCACGTCTCTCGCCAGCCCAAAGTCAGCGATCTTCATGACTTCATCTTCTGTGACCAGCACGTTGCGGGCCGCCAGGTCTCTGTGAATACACTGGAGAAGAGGAAGAACTTTTGTTTTGAATAAATATACCTATATGTTCATATGGTAGAGCGTAGCGTTAACACTGTTCCAGGGTTAGGGGTTTATATACACACACACAAGGTATTGTAAGATGCCTTGAATATTTACAATCAAATCTTTTTATTTCTTGAATTGCCTGTACTGTCACAATGGTTGTTCACCCTGCCTCCACCAGAGGGCAGCATCAACCCTCATTACTTTTCCCGCACACCTGCAACACATTATAATCAACCTGCCTATTTAAGCCTACCCCGCACACTCATACTTTGCCTGATGACACAGACTCTCCAGCATTTACCCGGACTGATTCCCGTTGCCGACCCTGCCTGCCCGCCTGGCCTGGTTCCCGATCTACTGCCTGTCACTGACTGACTGACTGACTGACTGACTGACTGACTGACTGACTGACTGACTGACTGACTGACTGACTGACTGACTGTGTGTGTGTGTGTGTGTGTGTGTGTGTGTGTGTGTGTGTGTGTGTGTGTGTGTGTGTGTGTGTGTGTGTGTGTGTGTGTGTGTGTGTGTGTGTGTGTGTGTGTGTGTGTGTGTGTGTGTGTGTGTGTGTGTGTGTGTGTGTGTGTGTGTGTGTGTGTGTGTGTGTGTGTGTGTGTGTGTGTGTGTGTGTGTGTGTGTGTGTGTGTGTGTGTGTGTGTGTGTGTGTGTGTGAGAGAGATATTTCCATTTAATATCACAAACTGTCTTTGGTGTCCCGTGTGCTGCATTTGGGTCCAAACCTAATCCCTGACATGTACCCCCCCGATTTCCCATTAGGATCAGCAAAGTGTTCAAAAATAAAAAGAAGAAGAAAACCATTTAACCAAGTTAGGATTAGCTCAATGTTTCCCCCAGACACGAGGCTCACCTTCTTGGAGGCCAGGTAGGCCATCCCTCTGGCCACCTGGTAGGCCCCGGAGACCAGCTCCGAGACCCCCACCTGACCGGGGCCCACCTGGCCAGGGGCCACCTGCCAGGGCCCACTGCAGTACTCCTGGCCCTCCGGACGCCGGGAGCGCAGGTACTCCCTGAGGTTCCCCCGGGACGCGTACTCCACCACCACGTACAGAGAACCTGGGGGAGCGGAGGATACACTCTTACTCTGAAGCAGGGGTCACAGCAGGGGGGGGGGGTGTCTCAGATAACACCATACCCACATACAGAGGACCTACTGGGCCAGACAGAGAGAGAGCTACGTTTGATCATGGGTAACATGCCAAGGTATGCGCCTCATACACCGCGATGTTATCCAGTTAGTAGTTGTTGAATTTCATTTGATGCTGAAGTTATAATGATAACGTCCTGTCTAATGTAAAGTAGTTAATGTACTTTATTGAGTGGTGTCTCTATATTACTGCAAGATGCAACCTGTTTGCACCAATACAAAAGATTATATTTATACTCGCCATGTCTTTTTGAATTTTTCAAAAAGGGTTTTTTATATACTGCAGGAAATTTTATATCTGTTGTATGCTTTTGTTGATCTAAACTTTGGATAAAAGTGACGTTGGTGTCTCATGGCGTCGTTTTTAGCGACTGCTTAATGACTTAATGCAATATATATATATATATATATATATATATATATATATATATATATATATACACACACACACACCACACAAGCTATTTTTCTACAGCAGGAAAACAAGATTTACAGAGGTAGACCCATCAGTATCTGCTGAGTCTCCGACAGAGGGGAGTGTGAGGCAGCCGTACCCTCGCGCGTGCAGGCTCCCAGCAGGTTGATGATGTTCTTGTGTCTGCCGATCATCTTCATCATCTCCATCTCAGAGACCAGATCACACAGGTCCCTCTCTGTCCCGTCCGCTGTGCATTCACCAAAAAAAATATTAATATATATTTATACTTATACAAACACCGTGACGGCATTGTATGACGCATTGACACAAAGTCTCGTCAATACATAAACACGACAAGAAAAAGGTAAAAAGTTAAGAGAAGAGTATAAATACTAATATTTATATTAGTATTATTATTATAATACAAATATTTATTAAATATTGATACAACTTTTTTTAAATAATACTATAACAATTCATAAAAGATAATAATAAATAATAAATAAATATAAATAAAATAATAAACATGAATAAATACAAAAGAGGAGAAATGGAGACCTTTGAGCATCTTGACGGCCACCTTGGTGACGCGTGTGGGCCGGTTCTTCTCCAGGCCGACCACCTCAGCCAGCACCACCTGACCAAAGCAGCCCTCACCCAGGGTCTTGCCCAGGATCAGCCTGGGAGGATGGAGGAGGGGGAGGAGGGGGAGGAGGGGGAGGAGAGACACCGGCTCAAGATCCACGAAAAACAGCCCATGACATCTATCACATCAGGAGGATATCATGATTCAACATTCAACATCCTTTATTTATGTGTAACGAGTACAATGGAATGCTTATTCCCCATTCACTCCCGCATTATACATTTCTACAACAAAACGATACTTTACTAAACAATACTATACTACACTATACTACACTACACTATAATATAAACCAGGGTTTTCAAACTGGGGCGCAACAAAGTACGTGCGCAACAAAAAAATATGGAAATCTACACGGGGATAATTTGCGCCAATCAAACAAGCATATTGTGTTCATTACTTCCACCCAAGTTAGCTTTGGGCTAATATAAACTCTGATGTGATTGTGACACATCACGTCGATAATGATTCATTCACTTCACTCAACGAACCGTTTCTGCTGCTATGTAGCTCTGCTTATTAGCCATCCCGCTAGCTTGCGAGCGTACCAATCAAGTACGGATCAATATTTCAGTCAGTCTGGTCAGTCCACATCGTCAAGTTAAAGCCCAAAGGCAAAGCCCAAACAAGCTACATTAGGAAAAATCAATGACAATTATGTAGAGTTGAATTTTTTTATAACAGCGACGGGAGACCGAAGTGAGTCATGTGTCTTCAGGCAAGAACGAAGCCATGAAGCCAGCCAAGATAAAGCAATCTCATCATCCAGTATATTTAATATATAATATTAAGGATGGAGCGCGGAATAAATCCGCCAAAAAAACACATGGCATGGGCTTCACTCCTATGATGAGTTCTGTAATGCTGTTATGATAACTTCTGTTAGGATTTGTTAAGAGCTTTCTGCCAATGATTTAAATAAGGAGCAATACGTTCATTGTTTGAAAGTTTAGGCACTTCTTGTTACTGTGCATAGTAATAGGACTAGGTATTGTTACTTTTCATCTTGTTACAGTTCATAGTCATAGGACTGTCTATTTACTGTTTATCTTGTTACAGTTCATAGTCATAGGACTGTCTATTTACTGTTCATCTTGTTACAGTTCATAGTCATAGGACTGTCTATTTACTGTTCATCTTGTTACAGTTCATAGTCATAGGACTGTCTATTTACTGTTCATCTTGTTACAGTTCATAGTCATAGGACTATGTATTGTAACTGTTCATAGTCATAGGATTATGTCTTGCAACTCTTCATCTTAACCACTATTGGACTACGAAAAAATAAATCCTGGTTCAGACCAACAGATGTTCCTCCAGGATTTCCACCCACCCAGGCATCTAATCCCAATGGAGGATGACTCAACATATGGAGTGGGAGTCGGAAGTGACTTTCACAGTTTGGACCGGGGCATTTCCACCTCTGCAACCTCTCAAAATAGCAAAAGGAGGAAGGGACTTTTATTTTCCGAAACCTGGATTTTCCACTTCTTCACCTCTGAAGACACTTTCGGAGGGAACCTTTCCTAACGAACGCCTCTGAATCTCTGAATATACAGTATATATGCGGGGGAATGGGGGTCCAGCTTTTACTTTGTATCCCTGGAATTTTCTTTACTCCT
Source organism: Muraenolepis orangiensis (assembly GCA_027704905.1). Lineage (NCBI taxonomy): Eukaryota > Metazoa > Chordata > Actinopteri > Gadiformes > Muraenolepididae > Muraenolepis > Muraenolepis orangiensis. The sequence continues at coordinate 10,193,434 of CM051006.1, forward strand.
ACAACTACAGCTTGAAAATACTTTGGTGGATGAATGGTGGGAATATTATTTGACTTTATGTGGCCTATCATGTTGTGTACCTCTCTCGCTGTAGCTCCCAGGCCGGGTCGAACGGGAAATCCCGCTCCGATGCCTTGGGCAGCAAGGGGAGAGACGGGACGGTCCAGAGAGACCGACGGGTCAGACCCTGCTGGGAGGACGATGAGTCTAGGGACACCTGGAGGCCGACACACACACACACACACACACACACACACACACACACACACACACACACACACACACACACACACACACACACACACACACACACACACACACACACACACACACACACACACACAGAGGGGCCACTTGAATAATGTCAACTCACCTGACAGTGTGTGTACTTCGTACAGTGTGCCATATTTTAGAAGCCACGTCACTTTGTTTCAAGGTCACGAAGATCACAGAGAGGTTCTGTCCCATCTGATTGCAAATGCCTGCCTGCCATACAATTATGTTAAATGACATATTAGGGGTATACCTGTTTGGCCAGGTGCATGCTCTTGCCCAACCTCAGGAACGCCGGTTCAGTCTGGGCTCCGCCCTTCTTCCTCGGAGCGCAGTACAAGTGGCAGATGGTTGACACGGCGGCCAGGGTGACGATGAGGAGGAAGGCGGAGCAATAGAGGAAGATCTCCAATGAGGACGGGTGAAAAGAGGGGGAGGGGGCGGGATCTATGAGGAGGAGGAGGAGAAGATGGTGACATCGATAAGGCGTCATGACACGGGAACGCATCACAGCGGTATGTGATGTGTGTGTGTGGGGGAATGGGGGGGGGGGTGTGGGTAACAAAGTTATATTCAGAAGAAAGGTAAATACAAATTGGGAGTAAATATCGTACACAAAACATCTTACATACGCTGGCTGCATGGCAGCCACTGAGGCCCCACAATTGACATAATATTATATATATATATATATATACACATACATACATCACAAATAAATACACATGTATGCTATATAATATGTGACAAAATCAGCATATGAAAATGTATGAAATGTACGGGTATATAGTATGATATGTATTTGTAAATCCTGGTTCACAGAAGGAGATGTATTTGTAATACATAGCTGCATATAGTATAATATGCAGAAGTGTATAATATAAGATAGTCCTAATGGAATACACTAATATATAATGAAACATAGTGGTACGTAGTAATATCACAGCGGTGGCCGCGTGAAGGCGTGACGTACGGTCGGCCACGGCCAGCCATGCCGAGTGGACGGCGTCCCCGACGGTACACGTGTAGCGTCCCGCGTCGTCCAAGCCCACCTTCCTCAGAACCAGGACCTCCCCGGCCAGCGAGACCTGCTGGTCCGTGTGCTGCATGGACACACCCCACCCACCACCCAGGAGAGTGACACCGGTCAAGTTTAGCTGGGAGTCGTTATGTTGTGTGCAGAACAACGGAATACATTACATTACATTACATTACATTACAGTCATTTAGCAGACGCCTTTGTCCAAAGCCACTTACAATAGTGTGTTCAGCAAAGGGTAGGTAAGAGAAGTCAAAAGTGCAATCATTCCTAGTGCGATTCATTCCTAACAAGTCTCCAAGAATAGTCAAATAGTTCAAAAAGGGGGAAAAAATGTTTAATATACGATAATAAACGATGATTAATTCCAGATTCATTCGTAAAAGATGCGTGACAATTAAAAAAAACCTACGATAAAACACAATTCAAAACACAATTCAAGATGTCATCCGTGATTTACGACGCCATACACAATCGGGAAAAAAAAGGGGTCAACCGTATGTATGCCAACACACGGACGTACATTTTCACAGCTCGATGCTATAAGGTAGAGTGTAACTATGTAACTATTGGGCCGTCCACGTACCTTGAGTACGCGTACATAAGGGATTCCCTCGGGGCCCCGGGTGCTGCCGTTCACAGCGACGTGTTTGAACCACTGCACCTCGGGCCGGGGGCGCCCAGACACCCGGCACACAAACCTCACGTCGCCCCCGACGACCGCCGTCTGATTGGCCGGGAGAACGGCCAATGGCATGGGAAGGATTGAATTGTGCACTGGAAAATTAAAACATGGGCAAAAAAATGTATCATAGAAGAAGAGCAAATTTCAAATCAAAATCTCAATCTGGAGGATTGAATCCTATTTATCGGTTTTTAACCTATTTATATTTAATACAATAAGTTTCTCTGCATTTAACCCATCTTATCCCATCGTATTAGAAGGAGAAGTTGGCGGCTATTGTATATACAGCGCCCGGGGAGCAGTGTAGGGGTCTGGTGCCTTGCCAGCTCAAAGGCACCTCGGCAGTGTTTTGGTGGGTGTTTTGGGGACTTGAACCGGCAACCTTCCAGTTCCCAAGCCAAGTCCCTACTGACGGAGCTACTGCCGGCCTACAAATACCAATTACACATTTCTGAAATAATGACTGCGTGAGCAAAAATATATCAGTTAATTATTAATAAATAATACATTAATTCATTAATGAATGCTTTCGAAGAAAGGAAATGAAGAAATGATGAAGAAATGAATAATAAATGCTTAATGAATGAATGGATACGGAGGTGAAGTTCTTACCGACGACGTCCAGTACGTATGTGTGGTTGAGACTCCCATACTGGTTGCTCACCACGCAGGTGTAGTTCCCTCGGTCCGACGGAACCACAGACTCCACGACCAGCGACCACGTCTCCTCAACCACCTGAGAGGGGTTGTTTTTTTTAGAGAAGAGGAGCAAGAGCCGAGAACATTGCTAGTTTTATCCTCCCTTCTCTCACGCCGGTTGATAAAATAGTTTTCGACTCAAAACACAGAAAAGTAGGCTTCTTGAAACATCTCAGTAGCTGAGTCTAAGCTAATTTAAGCTAACTTTTGGAAGTTTGCAAAAACAAATAAGGAAATGCTAATTAGTTTTGTTTCCATCAACTAGCTGGAGCCAACAAACTACGTCAGCGATGACGGATATTGGGCGATGACAAGAAGCCGACAGCGTTAGTCACGTGAGTTCAAAGTTACGCTGCTACGTCAGAATTGATTCGGCAAAAGTTGTTTCCGTCTCGGTTCGAATCAGTTAAAAAAAACACCTCAAGCCAAGCGTATGACTTTTATGCAGAAAAACAGAGGAAGTTGATTCGAGAGAGGCCGTTTCCATCAACATTTTCTAATGCGTACTCCAAAATGCGAATCAAAATATGGTGATGGAAACCCGACCATAGTGTCTTCACTGAATTGAATGGGTTTAAAGTGTAGAAAATGACTGTGAACCAAACTAAAAGATGCAGGTGGCAAAATAGTAAAACTTGTGTGGTGCACAATGTTTCTTGGAGGCTGACGCTGTCCACCTTGAATCTTCCAGCTCTTTGGTCGTGGCCGAGGGCCCTCCCCGCCCGGAACCAGTGCAGCGAGGGCCTGGGGTTCCCCGTGGCCCGGCACCTGAACTTGGCCGTGCCGTTGGCAGGGAGGGTGTGGGGGCGGCTCTGCATCTTCTTAACCCACTGAGGGGCCACGGCTACTGGAGAGGACAGGCGGGGGCCAAATACTGCATGTTTACAAGATGCAACATCCAAGAAATGTCATTGGAATGTGTCACAACAAGTATAAATCAACTCTTTATATCTGTTACGGCATGTGTAACAATATCCCTGCTCACTCCCACAGTGTCAACAGAATAATGAGTAATGAAGCTACAAATATATAAAATAAAAAAATATAATACATACTACATACATACATAATTACAGGTGTAGATATTTTGTGCAGTGGTTTGAGAAGTAAAGAAGTGAATTATGGAACGTAAATATAAATCTCATCTTACACGCAGTATTTTCATTGCTGGTCGACATCTCATCGGATGGCTTGGATTCCTCTGAGGAAGACTCATCTACATCTTCATCATTATCTTCAGATGATGTCAAGCTGTCAGCTAAAAGACGAAGGTCAGAGGTCACACACACCCAACACACGTGTATGTGTGTGCTTAGACTTAAGTAAAGTTTTTTTTTTCTTTTAAAACATACCAACTGTTCCATAAAACAAAATGTTTTTTACATATACAACTTCGTCCAAAAGGGAAAAATACATTTCAGGCAGAAACTTACATTTCATGTGCATGATTTCAACTTAGAGAAAAACTGTATCATCACACACACACACACACACACACACACACACACACACACACACACACACACACACACACACACACACACACACACACACACACACACACACACACACACACACACACACACACTAATTATACATGAAGTGCATTCACATCTGAATTCCCTGTTTAAGAGTTAAAAGCTTGAAGATGACATCTTTGCAGTGGCCAAACATGTATTCACAAGTTGTTTATCCTCATTTAAACACACTGCAGAGTCTTTCAGAGTGTATCTGTAAAGCAGTGATCCGACTCACACACCCAGGAGTTAAAAAACACTAAACTGCTTTGGGGTTTGACTCCAGACCCCAATTTTGACTCCATTTAAATAACCTAACAAAAGAAAGACGAAGGCAGACGGGGCCAGTCTGCTGCCAAAATCCAATGTTACTGACGACTAAAACGCTTAAATACCAGTTTAGACACTTCAGGCCCTCAGCCAATCAGACACAAGGCCCCGACCAAACAAACACACTCTCAAACACATTCCATCTTTCATTGAGTCCTTTTTGCAGACGACCACTACCGTTTTAGGGTAGCTAAAAAAACATTTAACAAGACCTAGTCTGAAGTTTATCGTTTTTTTAACAAGTGGAAGTGTTGAGTGCAGAGTACAAATACAAATCAGAAACACAAGGTAATAAGTCGGTTCTGGCGAGAGGGGCGTGGCTTGCTGTATGCAGCAAACGAGGGGGCGGAGCTGGGGAACAGACGCAGGATTAACAGGTGAGAACACGCACACAGAGGGGGGGGGGGGCAGTAGCTCAGTCTGTTGGGACGCTGGTTCAAGTCCCCGAAACACCTGGGCACTGCCGAGGTGACCTTGAGCAAGGCACCAGCCCTGACCTACACTGCTCCCTAGGTGCTGTATATACCATAGTTGCCCACTGCTCCTAATTCTAGGATGGGTTATTAAATAATGTAGACAAACAAATTTCACTGTGTGTGCAGCATCCTCCTGATTTAGACACAGACACAGACACAGACACAGACACAGACACAGACACATACTTGTTTCTGCTTCAGGGTAGACTGGCCTGGCGTGCATCCGAAAGCAGAGGAGCAGGAGGGCCAACAGTGGCCAGGGCGGACGGACACGCAGGAGAGACATGGTGGGAGGACTCTTGAGTCTCCTCAGTTACCTGTGGAGGAGGAGAAGTTTACCCTGTGGTTTATTCGTGAACACAGTGTGGGGACGTTTGATTTGACTAGGAGTTCCGAGGAACTGACATTTATATAAACACCAACGAGGGCCATGGTCAACATTGGTTCGGTTTAACGAGTTCACGAATTCCGACACGCATGCGCATACACACAAACAACGCACACGCATGTGAACACGGTTTTTATCCACGAGGAACATTTAGCAGCAACTTAGAAAGTAAATAATATATAATTATATATTATATATTATATATTATAAATATAATATGAATATGAATAATATGTTAAAAATGCACATTTCCCCCATGATGGACAATATTACCTACAATCATGTCTTATTTTAGATTAGATTAGATTAGATTAGATTCAAATGTATTGTTATTGAACAGCACAAGTACAGTACAGCGAAAATAAGTTGGCAGCTAGTGCAAATGTTAGAGTAAAGTGCATGGTAATATACCATGTTACAGTGGTTACATAGGATGTACAAACTACTTGGTATAAAAACAGTCTTCTTTTAGATGCATTGTTTTATGTTGAACTTTTACTTATGTTGCATGTATGCATGTTACTTCTTATCGTTTACATACCAAATCATCCTAATGGCTATGTTGTTACTTCTTGTTCTTGTTAAAAAAAGAGCCAAGCTCACCGTCACCTACACTCCAGATTCTGCAGCCGCCTGGAGAACCTCCATAAAACATAACTGTCTGCTCGTGGCTGTGGATGAGGAGGGATAGGACGACCGCAGCTCGGGTCCACTCCAACTACGGGTCTTGCTGGACACTTCTATTCTAAGGAATACGCGTCATCCTTCCAACCCGAGGGCTACAGCTGGAGGATAGCTATCTTCTCTTCTCCACGCCACTGTTAACGGCTCTATAGTCTGAGCCATAGTCGTCATGATGACCAGAATGCATTAGACTGAGGTGGACGCGGAGTGAAATCAGACGCGTGAACGGATGGATAACCCAGACTCACTTGTTGTGCCAACGCCCAACGCGATGCGAAGAGAAAACGTTAGAAAGTAAAGACAATTGAGTAAAAGAAAAAGAGAGTAAAGAAAAGGGGAAGAATCCTATACGGTAAAAAGTTTGATTTAACTGAGCCTGCAGCAAAATGTAGTAGGCACAATAGGCACAACTGCAAAAACTAAAAGAAGACGCAAATCCTTACCTTGACATGTGATATAAAAGCGACGTAGTCCTCACTTTTTATTAAAACAGAACCTAATCGCTGGATTTAGTTACATTCAAGCGGTGTGTTGCAGTTCAATTCCAACCGATCAATAATACTGAACGGGGCGCATCTGCGTGTGTTTCTTTGCGAATACAAATTGAGAGATAAATCGTGGTAGTACTGTACACTACAGTGCATTGTCTCTCAGTATTATTTCGAGTGCTGGTCTACAGTGGAACGCCTACGATGGGAGTTTCCCTCCTCCAAGCTGCCCACTCCACTTATGAATAATATCACCATACTATGTACCATACTTATCGATCAGGCAATGTAGGCTATGTGTGCCGGATCATGGATGTAGTTCTAGGTCCTATCAGCAGATATTTTGACGCACACACACACACACACACACACACACACACACACACACACACACACACACACACACACACACACACACACACACACACACACACACACACACACACACACACACACACACACACTCACCCCCCCCCCCCCCCCCCCCACACGCAAACAACAGCAGCTGCTTGAGGTTTTGTGTTTTTCAGTACATAAACAACTGTGTGCCAATGTCCCTTATGCCACAGTGCGCACACACACACACGCACACACACACACGCACACACACACACACACACACACACACACACACACACACACACACACACACACACACACACACACACACACACACACACACACACACACACACACACACACACACACACACACACACACACACATCGTGCTGGACTTCTGAAGGAGAAGAAGAAGAAGAAGAAGAAGAAGAAGAAGAAGAAGAAGAAGAAGAAGAAGAAGAGCGGAGGAAAGAATTCACAATGTGAAGAAGACAAGAAACAGAAACTGCTCAGTTCAGCTCAGAACCACATCTGAGGACATCCAGTCCTCAAAGTCCTCCATTCCAGTTCTAAACTGGTGCCTTTGCACCAGATGCTGCAGGGACATGGCAAGCCAAAACCACCGCTACCCCTGACCCAGCCCAGGGCTAACCACACAGCCCGTCCAGAACGGACCCACCCAAACACACATCTGGAGCTCTGGGTGGACCGAGGCAGAGTCTCCCTGCCTCCCCTACCCCCTACCCCTGACACACACACACACACACACACACACACACACACTACACACACACACACACACACACACACACACACACACACACACACACACACACACACACACACACACACACACACACACACACACACACACACACACACACACACACACACACACACACACACACAAATAAAGTCAGACATTCCTCTTTACCAAATAGACAGCCTGGAGGACTATCTATTTTATGCAGTTCTCCACATCTGTGTTTATTTGCTTTTATTATGATTATCCAATTCATTAATTGTATCTATGATGATTCTTATTATATTTGTATACATATAATCATGTCACATGATGGACTTAATTAACCAAGAGCACATTAACCATCAAGCACATTGGCACCATCATGCACATCACAAAGCTAGGTTAAAGATATGCAATATGTACAATCCTTTGGCTTGAAATGTGCTGTAAAGCACATTCTGTCCCTTTTTGCCTTACTTTCTGTCTGTCTGCAGGTTTGGAAAGAGGAGGGGTGGAGGAGGGGTGGGGCTAGCAGTGATTGACAGGCAAGATAGACCCCCTGAACCAATCAACAAACAGATGCCTTGATTGGTCAAAAAATTGGTAGGGAATGGTGGAACTTCGAAATCGTCTCATTCAGAGGCAGGCACAGCCAATTTAACTCGATGTTCTCTCTGCGCATGTCCCGCACTAGCTAAGTATAGCCGCAGCATTTCTAACATTACACTTACATTAAGGTTATAGCTTAGCTCTTGAATCTTATATCACCTTTAATGGCAAGAGAAGCTGACTTAGAGAGAGCCTACTAAGTAGTACTAAATCCCTCTCGGCGCTTCAATGCACAGGCTTCCATGGGTTGGAGCCCAGGGGCCCTGACTGATCAGGGGCCCTGATTGGCCAGCATATTGGCCTAATTGTAATTGGCCTGTGAGTGACTCATTCACTTGGAGTATTATGTTTTTGTTGTTAATTGGTTGTCCGGTTGAGATTAATTTCATTAATGTATTTATTCATCCCTTAATTTATTTAGCAATTAATTTTTTATTTTTAACAATGCATAGTTAGGTAAAATTCACGCAATGGGTTTCGCAAAGTCATATTAACCTCATTAGATGGCCTCGCCTACCTAGATTACCTACCTAAAGTACTTATTTAGTCGGGAAAAAAAATCTCTGAAAGTATAACAGCAAAAAGAAGGCGAAAGAAAAAAAGGATATTCGTGAACAGGAGTTGTTAAAACCATAAATTAGGTGACGTTAGCTATGGCTATTCCAATGATGTAGATTAAAACCAGCTCCTAATCTCATCGGCAAAAACATTAACCTTATAACAGCGGAGAGACCGAATCACCTCACACACTGATGTCAATCGAAAGCGACATCCTTCGTGAACTGGATTTTACGGACATAATCTAGTACTTCTCTGCCGGGAAAACAAGATGAAAGCACTTCTAAAAGTAATCCCATTGCTTTTTTTGGTTGACCCTTTGGCTTTATTGAAATAATTATGCATTGTGGAGGCCTTATTGGAAAAAAGTTGCTGTAGTCTACATAACTCCACTCAAAGTGGATGTATTTGACTGCAAAACACAGTAGGCCCAGGGGCCCCCTGTGTAGTCAAATACATCTTTCAAATAATATTTGTACAGACTTTTTCACCAAGCTGTTTCACCGCCCAAACTACTTTAGATTACAACCAACAAACTCAGTAATATCAGTGCGTGATTTAGAGATATTGCTCTCGATGAAGCCATTGGATAAAAGCATCTGCCCTGCAGTGGGTTGACTTTTGAAAATACTTTTGAAAACAAAGGACAAATTCTGAGGAAGTGGGACAAAGAGGTCTGTGCAGTCTCGCATACAAAATCCCTTTGAATGTATTGGCTCTTGCAAATGACAGCCAGCAGATGGAGATGAAAGCAAGGACACGCACACACGCACAGCTGCATTTGAATGGCAGGCGAATAGCCCATGAGCGTGGCAGTTGATGTAGGACCTATAAAAAAAAAATGGGCACGCTTTTAGTTCCTAATGTTGAGGGGAAGATAGTTTGTGCCCATGGTTCTACCGTTTCCCTGATGATATGTTTCTGTCGCGGATTGTCTCTCGGCCGAGATCTGCTCCACCGCTGGCGCTGATTGCAGGGCTGCTGTTGACGTGCGGTTGTGGGGAAGAGCTTGATTGATGGTTAAGTTGTCGTCCATAGTCCTACTCAACTTAGCTGTGATGAAATACAACCGATGGAAGGAAGGAAAGTGTGCATTATACCAGGTGTGCCGCCTTCTATTGACTACCAGTGAACTAGACTGTTAAAACCACTCCCTTGTATGGGATAAACAGTATATATAGTATATATACTTTTTTTGATTATAATTTTATATTTGCAGCATTTTGTCTGTGACCTGGGAGAAACATTTATGTTTTTTGTGTTTTTGATCAAAAAAACATATACAGGTAGAATCGTAGAATGTGACCAATACATTACAAAGAAAGATCAAATCATTTACTTATGTGTATCGTATGCTACTGTAATTGATCCATTAGTCTTGTGTGTCTTGTGTCAATAGTCTTGTTTGTGTGTGTGTGTGTGTGTGTGTGTGTGTGTGTGTGTGTGTGTGTGTGTGTGTGTGTGTGTGTGGTTTCTGGGCAGAATGGGGGACATTCTTTTCTTGCCAAATAAAGCTACACCCTTTAAATTCCACATTCCCTGGTTTGTGGTGTGTCCGTCTAAAGCTCCTCATTCTGTGTTTGAGTGTGAGAGAGAAAGGGAGGGGAGGAGAGAGAGGGAGATCAAGAATTGGTCAGAGAAAAAGTTGGCATACCTTTTGTAAACCCATACTGAGACAGGTCAAAAGACAGTTTGACTAAAGGAGAAAAAAAAACCACACTGCACACTCGCACACGTCTCTTGATATATTTTCCCTGTGGCTAAAGTGGCCAGGATAGCTATACTTGTTTTTGAAACATTAACTTTAAGTCTGTTATTAGCGTCAAGCTCACTGGAGCTGCAATTCTTGTGAAAATTACAGATAGCACTTCCATGGCCCATGAGCGGGTCCAGGATGTTCCTGTGCACCAGGAAACAGCAAGAATGACCCAAAAAGGGGTCTCAGGATTCCTATTATGGAAATCCTTGGGTCCAAGATGAAACGGCAAGGAAACCAGCTACTCTCATCGTAATGGACGAACAGCTCGTCACCAGAAGTCATAAGGGAATTTCCTTTCTAACAAGAGCTAAACCAGTGCTCAGGTCAAAGTATGCTAATTTGGAAAAAAATATAACTAACGATAGATCTAACAAGCAAACAATCAAGTAACCACTAGAGCTAGTAAGACACAAGTGCTAAGAGGAAGGATCAGGGTAGTGCTTCCTGAAGAGGTGGGTTTTCAGCCTGTGGCGGAAGATGGGCAGAGACTCTGCTGAACTGACTGATCAGTGGGGAGTTCATTCCACCACTGTGGAGCAGGACAGAGAACAGGGGCCGCAGGGGCCCCTAAGCCAGTGGTTCTCAAATTGGGGACCCATAGCCAGGGTGTATCTTTAAAACATCTACAGACAAAGACCATTTGCGTCAGTTGCGCCAATCAAACAAGAATATTGTGTCCAATACTCCCAGCCATTAGCATTGGCCCAATATAAACTCTGATATGATGATATGACACATCCCGTCCATGAAGAATAAATCTGTTCTGCGATTTGTCGGCCAGGTAAGTCCACCTCAAGTGACGCTAAGCCCAAACAACCAAAATTAAGAAGATATGACGACAATTAAATCAAGTTCAACAGCGACGGTAGACCAATGTGCATCATTTGTCTAAGGGGGTTGGCGAACAAGGCCATGAAGCCAGCCCAACTAAAGCGACACCTGCTTACTAAGCACCCGGAATATAGGAATGTATAGGAATTTTTCCCATCGAAAGAGCGATGAATACACCGGTCAAAAAACATGGATGCTTAACCTTGACTATAAGTTCAGACAAATCTCAGAAGGCTTCATATTTGGTGTCCCAACGAATCGCAAAAAGTACAAAGCCACACAAGAGCTCATACTTCCAGCGGCGGTTGAAATGTGCGAAGTGTGATGCTTGGGACAGAGGCAGCTAAATAAAACATAAAGCTGTACCGCTCTCATTTGGCACTGTAAGGTTGACGTTCAGTCACAGCTACTGGATAGATAGCGTTCCTGTGAGCAATGTTCTATTCCGTTGGATGAATCAACAGACATTGCCAAGTAAGGCTCGGTTGATTCGTTTTGGTTCGCTATCCACGGGAAGGGAAACATTTTGGAGGAGTTTCTGTTCGGCAAGGAGGTGCTTGGCATAGACGGGACAGACGGGTAATGACATATTCGGACTCCTGGATGCTTTTATGACTGAAGCGGGACTGAGCTGAGAAGAATATGTGGTCGTTTGAACGGGTGGTGCGGCGGCGATTGACGGGCCGAAGGATAAAGGCTGTCGACCCAAAGGTTATGGCTACATACGCATTGTATGCTCCATCTTGCAGGTGCTCTCATCCAAAGGAATGCAACCAGTACTCTGTTTTGAACCCAGTTGTGACTGCGGTTCGTTTTGTTAGGTTTAAGGGCGCTGCAGTCACGTTTGTTTGGACTACTTTGTAGGGAGACGGATGCTGGGCATGATGTACTGCTATATCACTGGGGTGTTTGAGCTACGCAGTGAGATGTTGGACACAGGGGACAAAGCTGAAATTGCAGACTTTTTTGTCTGTGTGTGAAGCCAAATTGGCATATCTTGCCAACATATTCAACAGCCTCAACCTCTCTATCCAAGGGGGCTATGCATCCATCATTTAAGTCGGCGACAAAATCACTGCCTTCATGAAGAAAACGGAGCTATGGAGAAAAAGGATACAAGACAGAGTAACAGACATATATCCCCCACTGACTGAGTTGATTCACTCAAACAGGCTGTATGTCTCTCTAGTGAGAGAAGTAACCACCTCTCATCGCACTGCACTGAGGGAGCACTTCAGCTCATACTTATCCCCGGTGTAAACACAGCTGCAACAACAAATTGCCTTACTGGTCAGGCAGAGGAGGAGCTGTTAGACGTATCCTGCGATAGGACATTGAAGGCAAGATTCCAGCAGACTTTTGGCCCTCCCTCTCACATGAGCATCACAATCTGCGAATATGGCTCCCCTTTCTACCACTATCCTCTGTGAGTCTACCCATTCTCCAGTAGACTGCATGAGACTAGTACAGATCTGGTTTGCATGTGGAGAACAATCTTGGAGTCTTGCCTGTCATCCATCACTCCAAGAATAGAGAAACTGTTGTAGTGAGAGACAGGCTCACTCATCTACTGAAGGTGAGCTTATCAAGTGAGTTTTTGTTAAGTGTGTGTGTCACATGATTCTTGACATTTCTTTGGTATCCAATTTCCACAGGTGTCTCCAATATTGTTCCCAACAGAGGAAGGAAGGACCTCATCTAATGCTTAAGCTTCACATAATCAGCAAACATCTCACAACTTCCTCACTGTGTTCTCACCTCTGATTTGTCTTGGCGTTGCCGTCATGAACGTTGTTTCTGTTTATTACTATAAAACAGGTCTAGTATTTAGGTTGAAATGTTTTAGAATACAAATAGTTTCAGTACACAGTAACAGTAACAGTACACATGGTAGTAAGCATATGTGTAAAAAATATGGATTATAATGATAAATGTATTATAGAGCGCTTTACAGGAAACGTAGACACTTTACAGTATTAAAATAATGTCATACATCGGTACATAAATACATTTAATAGGAATACAGGTTAAAAACAAATAAAACACAAATTACATTGGTAATCTGTGTGAAAAAGTTCTCCCTAGGTCTGGCTCGAAAACGTTTGAGGTGTTCCAGGGACTTGAACTGGCGACCTTCCTGTTCCCATGGACTGAGCTACTGCCGCCGCTTATTATAATATAGTATTGCATAGTTTAAGAAAGCATAGTATATTGTTGTTAAAATTCTGAATGTGGGAGTGAATTCCATTGTAATCGTTGCACATGGTAAATCAAAACATCTTGAAGCAAAAAACATTTTTATTTCAGGCACGGATCAAGGTTCGAGAAGAACGTTCAGTCAAAGGTCGAATCACTTTTCAGTCAGCGTATTAGCAGTCCAGACCATCTCAGCATCTTTGGGGCACTGTGCTCATCATCACTGTCGTCTTCCCGGTTCTTCTTTCTGGAGGAGCTACATCCAGATGTGGAGGGCGAGGGATCCTCATCATCATGAAGAATTCTGAGCGCTGTCTCTTCCTCAGTGGGGCCCTGTCACTAGAGTCCCCTGCCTCACCAAAGGCCTCCATGCAGACTCCTTCTTCCGGAACCGCAAGGTGCACCGAGGCATAGAGCGCATGAGGGCTCACCGCCGCTCTTCATGGACAGGCCGCCGCTCTTCTAGGGAAGCAGAGTGGTCCTCGTGGAGGTCCTGTTCGGCTGGCGGGTCGAAGGAGGGATTCCATGCCAAGGCGTTTGGGCTCTCCGGTGTTTCCTCCTAGGACAATTGGAGAACTCCTAGGATGATGACTGGCAGATTGCTCTGGTACCCAGTCATCGTCATCCTCCGAGTCCTCGTGAGCTTGTCGTCAGAGTCCTCTTCATCATACATGTGTCACTGTATGAGCCATGTTCTTTGTCCTGCTCCTCACTGTCGGTGTCGTGCTCCTAGAAGATGCCTTACCTCCTGAATGCTTAGCTTTACATTCTCTCCCTAGAATTCTTAACAAATGTAAATAACCTTCAATGTCCACCAGTTAGTTTTTAATAAATGCTGAATATTTAGTTTTGTGCTGCATCAGGACTGCAGTAGCTGGCGTTTGCTGTATTAACCCAAGTGTTGTTACAGTACTGTGTCCCCAGATGGAGCTCTAAACCCGGGTAAAGCCCTGACATTTCTGACATTGAGAGTTGGCTCATTCATTGTCAATGTCCCTAAAAGACCCATATCAAATCTAGCCTCAGGTGAAATTACATCTATTTTATTCTAACCTGAAAACCACCTTAGTTTATTAACTTTGTAATTTATTGTCATTTTATCATATTGTCATTGTCAAGTACAACGAAATTGAGTAGCAATCCTCAAGGTCACTCTACAAACGGTAACTGAAAAATATACCGTAAATTATTTCATAAAAAAATAAAATACGTAATAAACAATAAATCACCTTTTGAACTCGGTGGAGTGGTCAGGTTCAAAGGTCTGGATCGAGGCAAACAATACAGTGTGAAATATTAACACAATGAAATAACTATCAAAAATTTAAGGACAATATCATGAGAAGCAGGGCCGTGTGTTGTAATGGAGTTTGAGTGATGTTGAATGGGCTTCTATTTGATTTGGCTTACGCCGTATCAAACATCCAATTATTGAAGCATGCAACCTACAAACTGTCAAACGCCCAAGTAGTTGTGGAAATTACCCCAGAAGTGTAATAAAGTGAATCTCCCCTTTAAATTCCAAATAAACCCTTTTATTATTCCAAATAAAAACTCTTCATCCAGCCTCAATTGTTCTCAGTCTGGTGTGTCACTTGCATTGTGTGCAATGACATATGTGACAATAAAATGTGATCAATACACACATTTTCAGCTCATCAACAGAAAAATATCCACCACTTCCCATGTATTTGTTGGTATTATTTTTGGTTTTTGTTTGTAACAAAAAGGTAAACCAACTAAATCCTTTTACCGGGGGTACATTGATAAGGCACATCTCTTAATGTCAGTTGAAATAAAACCAATTTAAATCACTTACGACAGGGATGTTTTTTATTGAGTATACATTCAACATCCTCTTTTCTACATTCAGCCTTTAAGATATAGTAGTCTCAAATCCAGTATGACAGAATATTGTGGGATTTAGACTAACACACTGACCTATCTGTGGTGGACAAGAGTCTGATGCAAGGTCACTAGAAGGTCGATTCATTTTGAAATGGCTTGTAATGGCTAATCAACACCACAGGGCTTTAATGGGGCCTTCGATGTTCCTGGGGGGGGGGGGACGGGGGGACTACACGGTCAGCGCACACTCTGAGACATGTGCAGGGGGGTCAGCATCTCCTCGAAGATGGCTCCCTTCACATTGGAGCCTCTGAGATTGGCTTCTTGAAGGTCACACCCCGACAGGTCGCAGTTCTGTGTGTACAAGTAAAATGTAGAAAATATCAAAAGTTAAGTGTGGGGGCGGCAGTAGTAGCTCAGGAGAGTAGAGCGGTCGTCTCACAACCGGAAGGTTGCTGGTTCGATCCCCCCGGCTCCTGGAGGTGTCCCTGAGCAAGACACCCTAACCCTAACTTCTCCTGATGAGCTGGCTGTCGCCTTGCATGGCTGACAAAAGCGCTTTTTAAAAAGCAGTCCATTTATCATATCAAAAGTGAAAGGGCCTATATGTCTCATGTCAGGAAATGAGACGGCCTATATACCTCCAGGTCAGTGCCTGCTAGCGTAGCCCCTCTCAGGTTGCAGTTCTTCAGCGTGGCGTTCTTCAGCGTGGCGACTCTGAGGTTGATCCCAGTCATCTGGCTTCCCTCCATGTCCACACCCTTAAGGTTAGCCCCTGGCACACATACATACAAACACACAGAGTTCACTTTTGTTGATTTACTGTCATCGACTTTCTGTTCACTTACTGTTGTTTAAGCTCGTGTTGAATTTAGAATGCACTTCGTTGAGATGCTGTTGTGAATACTTTGGCTAGGCAGCAATTCATTTCCAAATATGGCCACGGCCATTAAACATTATTCTCCTCTGAGAAAAGCCTTCCGTGCAGATGTGTTCATCTTTTATCGTTGTTATCGTTGTCTATTTAAGTTTTTCAAAAACTGTTTAGATTGCCACACCACCGCCATTGTTTGTTGTTATTTGGCAGACTTGTTCACCATGGACTGAAACTCCTCCCCCCCCCCCCCCGAGTGCTGATTGGTCCTACTATTTAAACTTTTTTACGAAGGCCAGACCGATCTGCAGAGAGAAACTGAATGTGACCTCGCGAGGTCGGGATAACACAACCATACTACCGTCTCGGCTGTAACTTTTATGCACACAAAAAAAAAGTGTTTTGTGTGTGTGTGTGTGTGTGTGTGTGCGCGCAACTTCTCCCTGTCCCAGGCTGTTGTTCCCATGGTCTTCAAGATGTCCACCATCGTGCCTGTCCCTAAACCACCCAAGGTAACATGCCTGAATGACTATAGACCTGTAGCCCTCACCTCGATTGTCAGCAAATGCTTCGAGAGGTTGGTCAAGGACTTTATTTGCTACGTGTTACCTGCCACGCTGGACCCATGGCAATTTGCATATCGTCAGAACAGATCCACGGATGACGCAATTGCCATGGCCCTCCACACTGCCCTTTCCCACCTGGAGGGAAATAACTGTTATGTGCGGATGCTGTTTGTGGACTACAGCTCAGCGTTCAACACGATAGTTCCTGCCAAGCTCGACACCAAGCTTAGAGGTCTAGGCGTGGTCCCATCCACGTGCAGCTGGATACTGGACCTCCTGTCGGACCGCCGCCAGGTGGTGAGGATGGGCAGCACCACCTCAGAGCCACGGTTTAACATCGCCTGGTACGGGAACTGCACCGCACTCGAGCGCAGAGCACTTCAAAGGGTGGTGCGGACGGCCCAGTATATCGTTGGAGGTGAGCTACCCTCCCTCCTGGATATATACAACAGGCGGTGCGTGGCCAAGGCCAAATGCATCATAAAAGACAATGCCCACCCCAGCCACGAACTGTATTCACTTTTACCGTCAGGCAGGCGATACCGCAGTATCAAGTGCCGTACAAATAGACTAAGAGATAGCTTCCACAGTCAGGCCATCAGGCTGCTGAACAAGGGTGTACAGCATATAACAATGTGCATTTTATTACATTGATTTATATTTATATATTGCTCTTTTTCTGACATATTGCATTATTGCAGTATTTAACTTATACAGTTTTGTACTTTTTATCCTATTCTGTTTTTTATAACTGTCTGTCATCGGGTATTGCACATACGATTTTCACTCATTGCTTATACTTAAGCAATGAAGTATACTGTAAAGTGACAATACACTTGACTTGTGTGTGTGTGTGTGTGTGTGTGTGTGTGTGTGTGTGTGTGTGTGTGTGTGTGTGTGTGTGTGTGTGTGTGTGTGTGTGTGTGTGTGTGTGTGTGTGTGTGTGTGTGTGTGTGTGTGTGTGTGTGTGTGTGTGGTCAGTCACCTTCGAGGTTGGCCTTGATGCCAGCTGGGTCTTCAAAATTACAGCCTCTCAGCGACGCTCCCTCCGCATTGGAGCACAGCATTTTCACTCCCTGGAGGTTGGCCCCCTGGTGGACACACGCATATTAAAACAGTTAACGACAAACATATTAGACTGTCCTAACTGATACTTTGGGGGAGAAAAAATATATATAAATCCATTGCATTGTAATTAATTTGCTGCTAAATGGAATAACTACTACAGGAATTGTTGGAATACTCTATACACTGACTGTAAAAATAAAAATGTATATATATATATATATATATATATATATATATATATATATATATATATATATATATATATATAAACTGCAAGTTTCTTTGGATAACAGTGACTGAGTGAATCGACAAAGCTGAGTTGCTTATATCTGGGTTGCCATTGTCGGATAAACACTGAATTACAGAACTCCTGACACAGAGCTATCGCAGCAAGGTAAACACAGGTGAAGCCCCGCCCCCACCAACATTAACATTAGCTAGGTAGGCAGACGTTTAATGTACGTGTCAAAGCCCCACCACGGATTAATGTGTTACCTCCACTAGTTGAACCTACTCCTCGTGTCCTGGTATAATATAAAAGAAGCAGACCCCTGTAATTATCATTATGAGCGTCACTCATGCATGTTCACCTTCAAATCTTCTCAATTGGCGGGCGGACGGACATGCGAGGCTAACGTTATGAGGTCATATATGAGAGCCAAACCCACATCCAGACAGGCGGAGGAGAGGTCCGCTCGGTCCAGGTTGGCCCCGCTGAGGTTGGCGTGCGCCAGGTTAGCGGCGCTCAGGTTAGCCATCTTGAAGTTGATGTAGCGTAGATCCAGGCGCGACAGATCAGCGCCGCTGAAATTCAGACCCTGGAACGCAGCAACAGCCACGAAAACCACAGTCAGAACGCATGGATTGGAATGGAGTGGGAAAACGTCACACGTTTGATCACATCTGAAACGTTGGCAGGTTTTAGGCTGTGTGTGTGCGTGTGACCTTCATCTGACCTGACAGCGCAGCTCAGACTTTGTGGTGGTGGCTAACAGAAACCTAATGAACTCTTTCCGGGTCAAAGGTGAGTGGTCCTCGGGTGGCTGGGAAGCCTGCGGGGGGGGGGGGGGGGGGGGGAGGGGGAAAGAGAGAGAGAGAGAGAGAGAGAGAGAGAGAGAGAGAGAGAGAGAGAGAGAGAGAGAGAGAGAGAGAGAGAGAGAGAGAGAGAGGATGATGCTGCTGCTAGCATGGAAGCACACTTTGGCTACATATTGAGCTATGTTTGAAAACATCGTCAATGAGGATCTATATCACATGGTTTTATACACTAAATACCTTAATGAGGATCTATATCACATGGTTTTATACACTAAATACCTTAATGAGGATCTATATCACATGGTTGTATACACTAAATACCTTAATGAGGAGCTATATCACATGGTTTTATACACTAAATACCTTAATGAGGATCTATATCACATGGTTTTAAAACACATGGAGTTACCTTAATGAGGTTCTCTAACTGTACAGCCAACTGTTCGATTCCGAAGAAACGAGCTTCCTCCAAGACACCTAAAGAGAGTGAGTACTTCATTAATAATAAATAATAAATAGAAATTCCATCTATTATTTATGTTAGTTGGTGTGTTCAAATGAGTGTGTGTGTGAGTGTGTGTGTGTGTGTGTGTGTGTGTGTGTGTGTGTGTGTGTGTGTGTGTGTGTGTGTGTGTGTGTGTGTGTGTGTGTGTGTGTGTGTGTGTGTGTGTGTGCGTGCGTGCGTGCGTGTGTGCGTGTGTGTTTTTAATATACCCAGTGGGTTGATGGCTTCGTTAAGGATGAGTTGTCCGTGTCTCAAATAGTTTAAAATAGGTTCAAAATACTCCGGACTTCGGTCTATTAAATATGCCCCTTGGCAGTCCTGCTTGTTCATCCACACACCTAAATAATATGAAAGACAAAAAAGGTTAAATGGGCAGTACTACAATTTCCAATCCATAATCATCCTTAGTTAAATTATAAATGACATCACCTTTGTCTCTGAACATGTGGGCTAACATGCTGTCTGGGTCTTTGCTGACCAATGTACTCCTAGGAAGGGGAAAACGATATGTATATAGATATAGATATAGATTTATACGCCTAATGCAGAGAGATTTGGTTTGCTATACGTGATACCTTGTGGTGGTGAAGCAGCGACCGCCCACATTGAGCGTCAGCCAATCCGTGTGCGGCTGACATTTTTCAGGATCTCCAAGCTCTTCCCCGTCGTCTTCTAACGTTGAAAGCAAAACAAACGGTGAACTATTTCCTACACCTGATCGATAAACATTATTCATTTAGTTTAAAAAAATAAAAATAAAAAAAAAGAAGACAAAACAAATCGCTTACCCTCTGAACAGTCTCCATCCCACATGTAAAGCACATCATCATCTCTGCAGAGTATATAGTACAAACAGTCTGTGATTGTGAACAGCAGTCACAGGGGGGAGGGGGGGGGGGGGTTATGATAGGGGACATAATAAGGGGTTAATATGGTCTGTTATATCCTACCTTATTAAGGCCACATCGTCTATGAGCCCACCGCTCCCGTTGTAAACGCTGGAAGCTCTTATTCCCAGTTTCTCACTTGCAACGGACAACAAATCCCCCAGAGAACCGCAGACGGCCACCACCTTGCAGGAATCAAAGTGCACTCAATGCGGCAGGCAGGTAGAGGCATGCATTGTCTATTGTGTCGGGATGTTGCTGCTTAATAATAACAACATGGGAATGGTTTGACTGATCTGACAAAACAAACCCCCCACATATAAAGCCGTCGTTTTACCCCCCAGTTGTACCTTTCCGTTCGACGACGTTCCTCTGGTGAAGACCGTCACTCTTTTCATGGCAGATTAAAATGTTCAAATAGTGCCATCGGAAATCGGTAGACAAGTTGTCTTCTTACCACCACCAGTCTGTCATCGTTTCCCCTTCCCTGAGACCAGGGAACCCGCACAGAGCGTCACTGCGATGAGCCAATCAACGAGACGGACGGGGCGGGGGATAAAGAAGCAAAACAAATATTCCTCCTCTTCTTCTTCTTCTTCTTCGCTAGAACCCATAGAAACTTAACTTAACTACTATCCCCATCCTCCGGATTCTGAACAGTAATTGTAACATGTCATACCATAGATCCCGATTGACGACGATGAGACTGTAGACTCTGTAGTCAATACGCTGCACATGCATTTAAACATATCAAAGTGTGCGTACGTGGTCCAACTTCCTCTACCCCCTGTAATGCTATGCATACGGCCAGCATCTACACTGTATACTGATATATTAAATATTTTTTATTTGATTAGTTTATTTGATTAGTGACAGTAACTGCCCATGACAACACATGCAGTGAGAATATCGAATATCGTCAACAAAATGTCATGTTTGCTAGAGCTTTAATCAAACGCTAAATCATGGAAACGAAAGTGAAACTGTGTGTACATATAATTAAAGAGTCATTTCGGATTAAGAAATGTTTTTTCTTTGATTAATCACAAACAACATAATTCATAGTGCAACATAATTTTAAATACACAACAGTGTAGACTCAATATATATTTACTTGGTAGGAAAATACATTTTTTTCTTTAAAAATATTTCCCTGTGAAAAATAAAATACTATTAACACAATCAACAACCATGATCAATGGTTGATCATGGTTTCTCATAACAATTGCAGCATTATACAGGCTTTATTTGGTTATACAATGTTAACATTTTTGTTAAATTTAATTCAATTTGGTGCACCTAGTATAATTTATTCCATTAAAGCGTTGAGTTTATCATTCTTCATTCAAAAGTGCACTATGAATAACATTGTCCATCTCCAGTACTGAAATCACTAGCCAGTTATTTATTAGTAGTTATTAAAGTAAGTTCGTAATTGCTGATACGACCAATAATCAAAAGACAGGGCATTATTCTAACAAACGTATTCAAGAGCTCAGCTTCACTAACCAACAGTGTCTATAAATCCAAACACCAACACTCACCACTCATGTCAACATTCATGTGAAAAACAGCCCCTATTTGACCACTAGGTTCAAAGTCCAATCGTGACTGGTACCTAGTGAATAAATAGAGGGCCTTTCATATTTATACATTTTTACAACTGGACACCCACCCTACCCAACACCCACCTTACAGTAGTCAGGTGGGACAGTAGAAAGTAGTACAGTAGAAATATGCATTATCTATAAGACCAGTAGCATCCTAGTGCCACCACAACAAAATCTATCAAAAAACACCTGCCAAAACATCCTTCTGATGTTGCCGGAGATTGTTTGAGCTAAACCTGTAAGAACCATCATCATCATCATCGTCGTATACTGGGTATGTTAGAAAAGGTTATGACTGCCTGCTCTTTTCATCCAAATAAGACACTGGGTTTAATGGGTTTAATATTGGGTTACACATTGATCATCTGTCCCCTTCAAGTTCTTCTCAGTTTGCGCAATTTAATTTTTTTCTGTGTCCACACAAACCACTCATTCACTGTCCTCCGCGTACTCCTCTCCTCTCTGGCTCCCTCCATCCCTCTCCGACTCCCCGTTGCCCTCCGGGTAGTTGAGGATTTGGCGGTTGGTCTGGATCAGGTACTGCTGCTGCTTGAAGTACACCTTCAGCGTCCCCTTGATCAACAGAAATGCTATTCCTCCCTAGAGAGATGCAGAAGAAGAGGAGGAGGTCTTCACTATACTATTGTCATGGGATGCCATACTTATTCAGTCTAAGCCCGACGTGATTTTAAAAGTATCCAAACTACGCTAAATCAACAAGTGCAGACTGACATGTTGGCTAATAATAATATTTAAATCTCAAAGCGGGCTGATAAAATGCTTTGGTTCACGTTAATTGGACTTTGATGTGTAAATCAGTGTAAATCAGTGTTAGTGATTGCCTTGGTAAGTCAAATGTGACATTGGGCAAGTAAACCCAACAACACACTCGCAATAGGTGGCAATAATGGTTCAAAACATCTCTGTTCATACATCTTAAATGCTGATTGTTTACCTAAATGGCTCATAAATAAAACTATTAGTCGGGCAAGTAGTTTTAGTTAGAAAATGACAGAAATGACAGATTAAACAGTGTGCACATACCAAAACGGTGCGTTGCAGACTGGAGGGAAATCTTTGGAAGAGCAACCGACCCACCAGGCTGGCGACAGAGGGGAAGATCAGAGCTCCACAGAGGGTCCGAGAGACCGACAGGTGATCCCGAGTGAGGGTCCCTTCGAGGGGAACGCGACGCATGGGACGCCCTGGTAAGAAAAAATACAAATATTCACCATTTAGTCCTCAAGTGATTCAAGGATGGTACCCTGTGGCCATCCGGGTTTGAATCCAGCGAGTGCTTTTCGGCTGGGAATCAAACACCATAACCACTAGAATAACCTTCTCCCATCAGAGCTGATTCATATGAGGGTGAATTGGGTGCATAACAAAAGGTAAAACATTTATTGTGGTTCCCAACCCTGGGGTCGGGAACCCACTTGGGGTCCCCTGATATGCATATGGGGGTCGCAGGACATTACTGACGTAAGCTGTAGATCTCTGATACTAACTACTACACATCACTTATTTGAAGAAGAGCATTTTTTAGAGCATTGTTAACCGTGACATTGATTTTACCGGCACACATTTTCAGAGCTAGAAATGGGGTCACGGACCGAACAAAAAGGTTGGGAAACCCCTGTATGAATGATCATTAGGTTTTGCTCACCCCTTATCTGTAGACCAGAGTATCTGTGCCACAGCCTCACTATGTAGTCCTCCCAGTGGATCATCTTCCCCAGCACCAGCATCACAGGAATGGTGGGGAGGCCCATTAACAAAAACAGCGGGTCGGCCCTCTCCATTATAGACAACCCCTTCTTATGGCCCACGACCTTCACATTACAATGGGAAGAGCAAAACAAAACATTACAAACAAATAAACACATTTTCATTCTGTTGGTCAGTGCAGTGTCGGGAGCTCGGTGTACCTGCATGACTGTCACAGCCCCGTAGGTGACAGCGGACCAGTAAACGGTCCCGACCACCACCCCCACCGCAGCAAATGGACTGACCCGGGAGATAGTCTTGTCTACATGCTGGAGGGAATATACCAACGGTCCTGGGAGAGGGAGGGGGGGGGGGGGGGGGGGGAGTAAACATTTTGTCAAACATTGAGGATAGTCTTCATTCAAGTACCTGTTTAATATAGTTATTATTTGATGCAGTAAATTAAAAACAAGCACATTGTCATGCGGTCACAAGAAATAGCATAAATCAAATGTGGTTGTTGCCATTACTGATGTAGACTGGACTATTAGAATGTATTGAACAACCACCTCTGCTTACAAGTTGATACAAAACAAAACCAAAAGAAAGCTTTCCAACTCTTCGTAATGTATTTACGGTTCACAATAACAAAACAGCTTAGGCCGCAAAGTTGTGTATCTTTAACAGATCAATAAGTACCCACATTTGCCCAAGAAACTGAATTGAGTCAAATGTGTGCATTCCACTCACCCATCTTGGGGAACACGATGCGGTATTCTGTGCCACATTGAGGGCAGTTCACCGGCCCTCCGCTGTTGACCTTCTGCTTCTCATCCAGCCACCGCTGCAAGCAAGACTGATGGATCCACTTGGTGCACCCTTTACACCTGCAGGGGTTAACCCACTCCGCAAGCACATCTTCTCGCTCCGTCGCAAAACACACCCAACAGTGTCTACACAGAGACCGTTGAAAACATCACTGTATGTACTATATACACTATCACAATACATGTTGAGCAACAGCATTAGCGAGGGACCTTACTTTTCAGGCACCTCTTCCACCACTGCTGGACAGGCCATTCTTTCAACAAACAGGTCTCCTAACACCAGTAACCCCGTTCACAGGTATCATCACAACCTGTCAAACCAAAGCCACATGGGGTTCAACGGATCATAACTGTCAGTACGAGGCAAAACACGCATTAGCCACCACAGAGTATTTGCTGTCTCTGTTCCTTAGGATCTGGTTCACCTCACAGTCATCCATCAAGTCAAGTCATGACACACACCGCAGAAGGTACCGACACTCGTAAAGTAGCAGCTAGCTAACCTGTCACCACTACAAGTTAGCTCACTCGGCTAGCAAGTTTTGACATGTATGTGAAAGCCATACAGCAGCTGACCTACAACTGTGTACATACAAGTACACACAGCAACAGCAACTCCCGGTTGATCACTGAGCTCACCGTGTCTTCGCGTATGTGAATGACGAACTATTGCCGATTTTATAAACCCCTGACCGACACTAACGTACGTGTATTATCCTGGACTTGTGACACTCGTACTGCTGGGCTAGTACGTGGATCCCTGCTCTGTGATTGGTCGACGGCTGAGTCTCGGCTCCTCTAATAATAGCAGTACCTGGTACATGGATAAGTATACTTCAATACTTAGTATGTACATTTATATATGCTCACTTTTATATACATTTACATTTATATATATTTATCCTGCTTTCAATAACTGATCACTACATGTGTGTGTATATATATATATATATATATATATATATATATATACACCTATTACTATGCTGCTCATATCCCATTTAGTACCCAGTAGACTGTCTTTTAACCTGTACATTTAAATTATATTATATTACCATGCACTTTACTGCAACATTTGCACTCTGGTTAGATGCTAAATTATTTTCGCTGTACTGTACTTGTGCTGTGCAATGACAATACATTTGAATGTAATACTACCGAATTAACTTATCATACAGACATGTGAGAAGAAATGTGTTAAAATGATTGTTATTATTGCTTATTGTCACTTTTTCTTTGGTAACGGTGAAGGTTTACTTCCACTGTTATTGTTGTGTGTGTGTGTGTGTGTGTGTTCCCCTGTTATTAATTCTACCGGAGTGAATGGGGAGTAAGCAGTTTATTGTACTTGTTGCACAAATAAAGAATCTTAAATCTTGAATCTTAACCACACAACTACAGTCCATATTCTCCGTCTCTGTCCTTATTTAAATAATATAAACCCATATTGATAATGTGTGTGGCAGTTACATAAGCAGTTATTTAATTATGATGTATTCTGTCAAACGTCCTCATTAGTCTTGTATGTTTAAAGCACAAACGCGTTCACAATTTACAACTATTTTTTTGTCTGTTCACCAACAGACAAAATAATAGTTGTAAATTGTGAACGCGTGCTTCTATAATACAATCGGAAATTTAAAGGTAAATTGGAAAGTAAAGCTAACGCAGAGCGTCCTTATCGTACATCCATTGGGTAGACAGACATATCGTATGTATAATAAAGTAGACTATTTCCTTGGGGTTTGGGACTTGACAGGGAGCACGTGGACGTCTATGAGCGCTGTGATTGGCTGCTCCGTGTGTCAGTCAAGCCACGCGTCACTTGCTTGTTGTGGTAGGCTGGCCCGCACGGCGTAAGGAGCGGCTACTAGACATCCGAGTCCACAGTGCTGGGACGATTTTTAATGATTATAGCGCCGAACAGGAAAACAAATAAAACGCCCTTTTATAGAAAAACATCTAAAATATCTTTTCCGTCATGGAGTCTTATGACATTTTAGCTAACCAGCCCGTTGTGATTGATAATGTAAGTATTGATGATGTCATTCATCCACACCCTAACTGAGGCCGCTAGCGTTAGCTGGTTATTGTGTTTCAATGCTAGCGGTAATTGCTCACCGGTTTCAACAGTATCTTTATAATGCTAGTGCACAACCTCGCCCTTTTGTGCACTTTAAGTTAAGTTAAGCCAAATGTTGTATATTGCTCAACTGAGATGATTGACAAAGCACCCACATAATCTTACCTAGTACCGCTAACGTTAGCAGATGCAATAGTCTGGTTGTTGCTAGCTAGCTAATTCTGCAGAGATGACATGAGATTCCGAGATTACAGTTTTCATCTTTACCAGCACACACGGATCTTATATGCAGTGTTGTTACAGCGTATAAGATCCCTGTTGTGTAACATTGGTGGACATTGGGAGTTATCTTGTGTAATATTTTAACGCCCTGTGTTTACTGTTGAATCGTTCGGAGTGGGCAGCCATTGTCAATTGAAGAGGACCACGGTTTGGGCTGATGACTGCTAGTGGCCCTAGGCTGGTCTTATGACCACCCTCTCAGTCCTTTACCGCTCCCCTCTGCTTCACAGACACCCATATACTCCAGACACAATATATTCCCACTATACATGTCTCGCTGGTTCCCTATAAAAACATGGTCACACTGTTTGACTGTTTTTCCTTTTCCTTCCTTGTAGGGTTCTGGGGTTATTAAGGCTGGGTTTGCAGGTGACCAGATCCCAAAATACTGCTTCCCAAACTAGTGAGTGACTTCCCATACAATTGTTCGTAAGATCAAGATACCATTGACTAATTATGTCAATAATATTGAAGTCAATAACACTGTGTGTGTGTGTGTGTGTTTTCCAGTGTGGGACGGCCCAAGCATGTGCGCGTGATGGCAGGAGCCCTGGAGGGAGATCTGTTCATCGGACCCAAAGCAGAAGTACTGTTCCTACTCTATTAAAGCGCTGTCACTTTTCATGCTTCTTGTCTCTGACCTTTCATGCAGATTAATTGAGGGGCTATGTATTGCTCCCTGTTTATGTGGTACATCAAACATTACTGCTGCATTTCTTTCTGTTGGACATGTATTGTTCATAGTGAGGCAACAAAAATAACTATTACACCCTCGCCATTCATCTCTGTCAGTTTTTATTAATGACAAACTAAGGCTAAGATGCATACATCTGCCATGTTACCACAAACACAACAACAAATCGTGAGGATTGAATCCTCTTTATTGGTCACATACATGAAGACATACAGTGAAACGTATTCTCTGCATTTAACCCATCCTAGTATTAGGAGCAGTGGGCAGCTATTCATACAGCGCCCGGGGAGCAGTTAGGGTTAGGGTCTTCCTCAAGGACACCTCGACAGTTTTTGCTAGGAGGAGCCGGGGATTGAACCAGCAACCTTCCGGTTGTGAGGCGACCGCTCTACCTCCTGAGCTAGACTGCCGCCCAAACAGGGACCCAACAGTGATACTAACAGAGTACAAATATATGTCTGAAGACACTCTCCCTGCTAATTGACTGCAATAAAACAACAGCATAGCACAAAACATTTCCATAACAACAACAATTGTGTGTGCCTGCCCTGCCCTGCCCTGCCCCACCAGGAGCACAGAGGGCTGCTGTCGGTGCGCTACCCCATGGAGCACGGCATCGTGAACGACTGGAACGACATGGAGCGCATCTGGCAGTACGTCTACTCCAAGGAGCAGCTGCAGACGTTCTCTGAGGAGGTGGGGCTCTTTCCTAATGTCATTCCTAGTGGCCCTGTGTCAGCCATCGTCTTCTTTCTCTTGAGTCTCTTTAGCCTCTTACCTGTGGCGTATATTTCTCTTATCTTATATTTTTTTGGCTGGCTGGCTGGCAACCCGGGTTACTCGGAGAATCGTAAAAACGCGAACAAAAACAGAAGTTCGGGCCTGAATGGAAATTGAAAAAGTGAACATATACTGGCTGTAGCGTTGTTGCGGGGGAAGCCAGTATTTCAACTTGGTATGTTGCCTTGATCCCAGATGACCTAGCATGGTCATTATGATTTAGTAGAGTCATCGTTTTACATATACATTACATACATCGTATTTAAATAATCATAAGAAAAACGGTTATGTTTGAATGTACAGACAGTTGCTATGGTTTAAAGGGTGGTACTCGTATAATGTACTCGTATACATTTTTATCATTGTTTTATGTATATGTAGCCTATGATTTTGCGGTCTCCAATCTTAAAAACATTAGACTGTAGGAGTGCGGAACAAAAGGACTGCCAGGCGATGGTTTAGTTGCGAGACACTGCGGTCCCTTCTTTATTTTCCACTTCCTTATTTATCCCCAATACGTCAACACGTCACCCCGGTTGCTCCCCCCCAGTCAACGACGTCATCCTCCCTTAAAGGCACATACCCTTGTGCATCACCCAACACCGGATGTGAATTATATTGTCCATACCCGTTGTCCCCTACATGCGCCCCCCCAGAATTCACAAGAACAGGCTGTATAAGCCGTTGCGGACCCCGGATAATCCTGCCGAAACGGCTGCGGGTGTCCAGTGTCCGTGTTGCGACGGGACCAGTGACCACCAGAGGGTGATCGGAGGATTTGACGGCCAGAGGCAACCCCTGCGTCGTGGGGGAACCCGTAGCCACCGGAGGGTGGTCTGAGGTTTTGACGGTCGGGGGGCGGCCACGCCTCGGCGGCTGAGCCACAGGAACCGGATGATCCAGGTCCACATGTGCTGGTTTTAGACGATCCACTGAGATGTGGT
Source organism: Muraenolepis orangiensis (assembly GCA_027704905.1). Taxonomy (NCBI): domain Eukaryota; kingdom Metazoa; phylum Chordata; class Actinopteri; order Gadiformes; family Muraenolepididae; genus Muraenolepis; species Muraenolepis orangiensis. The sequence continues at coordinate 10,222,765 of CM051006.1, forward strand.
CCGGTTTCCCTCCTATGTCGACCACGAACGATTTCTCCCCCGTCTCCAAAACCCGAAAAGGCCCATCATAAGGTGGCTGTAGCGGCGACCGATGGGCATCATGCCGGACAAAAACGTACTCTGCTGTGTGCAGATTAGGTGGCAAATACGCCTGCGGCAACCGGTGCTGCGATGTGGGCACAGGCAGAAACACCTTGGCATTGTCCAGGAAGGAGGATCGTTGCCGGCCGGCAGACCAAGGCGTTGTGGTGTTGGGGATGAAATCCCCGGGGACTCTCAATGGCTGCCCATAAACCAGTTCAGCTGAGGAAGCCTGAAGGTCTTCCTTAGGGGCTGATCGGAGGCCTAGCATGACCCACGGAAGTTGGTCAACCCACCCACTGTCTCGGAGACTGGCCCTAAATGCGGCCTTCATTGACCTATGAAACCTCTCACACAGTCCATTGGCTTGAGGGTGATAAGCCGTTGTGCGGTGCAGCTTCACCCCGAGACCCTGGGCCACTGCACTCCAGAGTTCCGATGTGAACTGAGGCCCTCGGTCCGAGGTTATGTCCGATGGGGCACCAAAACGGGCAACCCAGGTGCCGATGAATGCTCGTGCCACGTCCGCAGATGTAGTGGAAACCAGTGGAACTGCCTCTGGCCAACGTGTCGTCCTGTCAACCATGGTAAGGAGGTAGGTGCAACCGCGAGAGGGCGGCAGAGGCCCAACCAAGTCCACATGCACATGATCAAACCGCCTTTCGGGCACCTTGAAAGGGGTTAATGGGGCCTTGGTGTGTCGGTGCACCTTGGCCCGTTGACACTCCACACAAGCATTAGCCCAATCTCGCACATCTCTTTTAAGTCCGTGCCAGACGAATTTGGCTGTCACCAACTGCTGTGATGCTTTCCTGCCCGGGTGGGAAAGGCAGTGGAGAGCATCGAAAACCCGCCTCCTCCAAGCGGCAGGGACCACAGGGCGCGGCTGCCCAAGTGAAATGTCACAGAGGAGCGTGGAACCGGTGTCATCAAAAGGAATGTCCACCAACTGTAGGCCTGTATCCGTGGCCTTACAATCCTGGACGTCCTTGTCGGAAAGCTGATCGGCTGCCATACATGCATAATCAATGCCGAGGTGGACCGTACTGATGATAGCCCGAGAGAGGCAGTCGGCGACAGGGTTGTTCTTCCCGGGAATATGTTGGATATCTGTAGTAAACTCTGAGATGGCGGACAACTGGCGTTGCTGGCGAGCGGACCATGGCTCTGAAACCTTGGCCATGGCAAATGCCAGAGGTTTGTGGTCAACAAACGCTGTAAATGGCCGGCCCTCCAACAGGAACCGGAAATGCCGTACTGCCAGGTGGAGGCTGAGAAGCTCCCGGTCGAAAGTGCTGTATTTCCGCTCACTGGCTCTGAGCTGCCGACTAAAAAAGGCGAGGGGTTGCCATCGCCCTTCGACTAGCTGCTCGTACACTGCCCCAACAGCATAATCTGACGCGTCGGTTGTGAGAGCGATCGGCGCCTCGGGTACTGGGTGCGCCAACATGGCCGCCTTAGCTAGGGCCTGCTTGGTGCCTTTGAAAGCTGTGTCCATATCCTCCGACCAAGCAAGAGTGAGTTTCGCAGGCTTCCCCTTGAGCGCCTCGTAAAGGGGTTGCATGAGCTGGGCTGCCCTGGGCACAAAGCGATGATAGAAATTAACCATTCCCAAAAATTCCTGTAGCGACCGGACGGTGAGGGGCCGTGGAAACTTGCTCACAGCCTCCACTTTCGATGGCAGTGGCACTGCCCCATCCTTGGTGATGCGGTGCCCCAGGAAATCAATTACCGGCAGTCCAAACTGGCACTTTGCTGGGTTAACAATTAACCCATGCTGACTTAGGCGCTCGAACAGTGTGTGGAGATGAGCCATGTGCTCACCCTTTGAGGAGCTGGCGATGAGGATGTCGTCTAAGTACGTGAACAAGAACGGCAGGTCCCTTAACACGCTGTCCATAAGGCGCTGAAATGCCTGGGCCGCGTTCTTAAGTCCAAAAGGCATTCGGAGGAACTCGAAGAGCCCAAACGGAGTGATTACCGCGGTCTTCGGAATGTCCTGTGTTTGTACTGGAACCTGGTGATAACCACGAACCAGGTCCACTTTAGAAAAAATAGCTTTCCCCGCTAGGCGAGCTGAAAAGTCCTGAATGTGCGGTATGGGGTAGCGGTCAGGGGTCGTAGCCTCATTTAGGCGCCGATAATCACCACACGGACGCCAACCCCCGGTGGCCTTTGGCACCATATGGAGCGGCGAAGCCCAAGGGCTATTGGACCGTCGCACAATACCGAGGCTCTCCATCGCCCCAAACTCAGCCTTAGCAATAGCCAGCTTGCCTGGGTCCAGGCGTCGTGCACGGGCATACACTGGCGGGCCCGCAGTCGGTATGTAATGTTCCACCCCGTGCTTAACTGTAGCTGCTGAAAAGGTGGGCATCGTAAGGGCTGGGAACTCAGCCAGCATGCGAGAAAACTCAGAGGTAGTGAGTGTACTGGACAGCCTTGAAGAGCCAGAGCTACTGAGTTGACATGGAAAAGAACTAAAAGTCTCTGCGCTGACCAAGCGCCGGTTTTTAACATCCACCAGAAGACCATTAGCACACAGAAAATCAGCTCCCAACAATGGGTTAGACACCTTGGCAGTAACAAATGTCCATGAGAACCGCTGCCCCTCAAAACACAATGTCACAACCCGTTCACCATAGGTTGGTATTGGACTACCGTTGGCCGCTTCTAGTGGTGCCCCCCGTACCCCCGCTTGTATATCCAGAATTGATGCCGGCAAAACGCTCACAGTAGCCCCCGTGTCGCATAGAAAACGCCGTCCTGACAGTGTGTCTCTGATGAACAATAAACTGCCTTCATGGCCAACACTCATGGCAGCTAGCGGGTGCTGGCCTTCCAGTTTCCCGACACATTTGCATGGGGGTAGTTGCATGGGGGTAGGCATCTTCTAGCTTTAGCGCCATATTGTGCATGGTAGAAACACATGCCCGTGGTGTTTTGTTTCCTTGGAGGGTAGGGGGCTCTGGCCAGGGCAGCAGCCACAGCAGGTGATGCAGAGTCATCAACCTGGTACCCCACATTTGCCACTCTACCATGTTGTGTAGCAGCGAGAACTGCATCAGCCTCTTTAGCCAATGCACGATAGTCTGTAATGCGAGTATTGGCCAAAGCGGACCGTACTTGCCCTGGTAGCTGCTGTAGGAATATCTCTCTGAAGATGAAACACGGCTTGTGGTCGCCTGGTAGTAGAGCCAACATCCGATCCATCAGCTCCGATGGTTTAGCATCGCCCAGCCCCGGCAGAGACAGTAGTTGACGTGCCCGCTCAGACTCCGTCAGCCCGAAAGTCTCTAGTAGGACACCTTTCAGTGTTTCATACGAGTCCTCTGGAGGGTTCACGAGCAGATGCGCTACTCTGGACGCGGTAGCGCTGCCGAGGGCGGACACCACGTAATAGTATTTGGTCTCCTCATCTGTGATCCTCCGTATGGCGAACTGCGCCTCTGCCTGCGCGAACCAAACGGCAGCCTGCTGCTCCCAAAACTCCGGTAGCTTAATAGCTACAGCGTTTGTGCTCATGTTGAAAAAAAAATAATTAAATAAAAAAAAAGAATAAATAAGTAAGTCCTTGGAAGCGTCCAAAAACGAACGTCAGGGTCACCAATGTAGGAGTGCGGAACAAAAGGACTGCCAGGCGATGGTTTAGTTGCGAGACACTGCGGTCCCTTCTTTATTTTCCACTTCCTTATTTATCCCCAATACGTCAACACGTCACCCCGGTTGCTCCCCCCCAGTCAACGACGTCATCCTCCCTTAAAGGCACATACCCTTGTGCATCACCCAACACCGGATGTGAATTATATTGTCCATACCCGTTGTCCCCTACAAGACCAAATATAGCAGAACTACACCGCAGAGCCAGGGTAGTTTGAGCAAATGCATGACATTCTCATGAAAGGGATTGGATATGGCTCTAGGAAAAAAATGCGGCTCCTATGGTACTTAAAGTCCCCGACTTTAAGTATGTATCCTCATGATATATTTGAACACCCCTATGAGGCAGTACTCTCCTATATAAGAATATCCAAGGGTGAACCTTCCACTTAAACATATTTAATCTAGTCCATAGTCGATGACCTATTGTCATAGAGTCCTCTTCTAAACGTCCTTTCTCGTCTTGTCCGACTTCATCTTTTTACGGTCTTTTCACCCGAGTCCTCTTTGTCATCTAAATCCCCATCTAGTTCCTGGTCCTCTTCTCAAGGTCTCCTTGTCCTATGGACTTTTTCCAGTGCCTTTTATTTCCCATCTATAGGTGTATCTGTACTCTCTACAGTCAGTGTTAATCGTCCCGCGGAACCACATGCATCCGATTGTAATGTAATAAAACGTGTGTGTGTGTTCTTCTCTAACCCTGGTGTGTAGCACCCTGTCTTGCTGACGGAGGCTCCTCTGAATCCCAGTAAGAACCGAGAGAAGGCTGCCGAGGTGTTCTTCGAGACCTTCAACGTGCCCGCCCTCTTCATCTCCATGCAAGCAGTTCTAAGCCTGTAAGTGATGATCACTACAGATGTTTGTGTGTCTGTATATCTATATATGTTCTCAGATATATGGACAAGTGTGTATCACAGTTGTCCGCAGGTAAGGGTTATGCATCATCCTCTAGATAGATGCCAACAGGTAGACTGGAATTTTGGGCCTCAAACCCACAACCTTTTAGTTAAGAGTGTTGAATAAAACACCCTAACCCCATTAACCTGCGTTTGTGCGTTGCTTTAACAAGTTGCAGATAAGAATGAGCAAGGTGTGGGTTGAGATCTGGTCTGGTAAACATTCAATGTTGATCTAAATAATCATGCTCAATTGTGTTTGTTTTGATTGTTATGCTTACTTAAACACACAATTATACAATTGGCAGTGAACAAAAAGTTGAAATTACCCCAGATAGAGGGATAGATTTGCGAGAGCGTAGCAGTTCATGGCACATTGGAACTTAAGATCTGGCTTAAATATACCAGTTACAGTTTTTTTGGACGGTTGAACTAAAACCGTGTTTTTAGTAAACCCTAAGCAACCCTAATATATACAGTATAGTTCCTGGTATACAGCTAAGGGTGTAGCACTAGACTCCACAATTAAATGGTGCAATACCACTAGCACATGTTTCCTAATGATTATTTCCGCACAGTTGGCACCCCTGACACTGCGGTGGCCTGTGTCTGCGTTGGCTGTGTTCTGGTGACCTTGCCATCCGATTCTTTCTTAAATCGCACACGTTGCGGTGTGTCCACTTTCACACGTTATTCCAATTACACCTGTTATTCCAGCGGTATCACACCTGGCCTGAGGAACGCATGGGTAGTGGAGTAGCTGAGATGGTCTCAATTTAAATCTGCTCAAATCCTTGCTCAAGGGCACCTCGGCAGTGCCCAGGTGTTTTGGGGACTTCAACTGGCTACCTTCCGGTTCCCAAGCCAAGTCCCAACAGACTGAGCTACTGCCGCCCCTGATATGTCTTTGGTGTTGCGTACAGAACTGCTTGTGTGATCCCCATCGTGGAGATGTGTTGTTTTGTTTTCCAATAATTGCTTTTTGGAACAACTGAAGTGACGTTCGTGACGTCCGGCAAGTGTTATGTAAAACGCTTTCAAAATGCAACACACTGTTAACTATCGACGTTTAATGAATGAAGTTCGCTTCGTCGTGCGTCATCTCCCCTGTTTCAAGGCCACATTGTGACTACATTTGAGAATTGAAGAATCTGAAATGTTCGAAAAACTATTCTCAATGATGTGTTGTCAGACAAAATCACATTTGTGCAACACTGCCATTTAAAATCCTTTTACCTTTTTTTTTTTAAACTGCGTTTTTATTTTACAAGTGTCCTGAATTCACGCTGTGAATACACTCTACGTCCACTTTCTCTACTGTGCACCCAAATAACTACACTCCGCACCATTCGGCAACAAGGTCGGCAATATTGGACATGCTTACAAAATGTCCATCCACAACGTTTTGTCTATGGCCTGTGGCGCTCGACACCCAATGTCAGCATTCTGTCAGGTTGGGACAAGCAGTCTCACCCCTACCTGCTGAATGAATACTGTGTCCTAGTCGTCTGCTAAATACCAGCGAGTTGCCGCTCTAGTCTTAATCTTAAATTAAATCTGGTGGATTAAATCCTCTTTATTATTCACACACACATACACAGTGAAATGTGTTTCTCTGCATTTAACAAATGCTAGTATTAGGAGCAGTGGGCAGCTATTGTGTGTATATACAGTGCCCGGGGAGAAGTGTAGGGGTCTGGTGCCTTGCTCAAGGGCACCTCGGCAGTGCCCAGGTCTTGAACCGTCAACCATCCGGTTCCCAAGCCAAGTTCCAACAATCTGAGCTACTGCCGCCCCACTAGGGCCCCACTAGGGGGGTGTGTGTGCAAGGACGACCCCGAGCAAATGCCTACCTGTTCTGTTCCTAAAATGACCTACATATTACTCCACACATATCCTAAACATATCCTAAATGTACTTTCTATTATTATTTCCAGGCCAATTTTTACGACTCGACTCAAGATGTTTTTATTTGCCATTTCCTACAATTGAACACTATATACAATACTATGTACTAAACTTATACTATAACAACATTATACTATAACAACGGGAGCTCATAGAGACCTCTCTGCTGTCCCCCAGCGCCGCACTCAAGTCCTCGATCGACGCTATCGCAATAACACCAAATTAACAATGGTGTATGTTCGGGCCAACACAACTTGGGGTTTTTCCAAGCTAATGACGGTCCCCCCTTATCTCAACCCCCCCCCCCGAAGGTACGCTACGGGCCGGACCACGGGCGTGGTCCTGGACTCCGGGGACGGCGTGACTCACGTGGTGCCCATCTACGAGGGCTTCGCCATCCCCCACTCCATCATGCGGGTGGACGTGGCCGGCCGGGACGTGTCCCGCTACCTCCGCCTGCTGCTGCGCAAGGAGGGCTACAACTTCAACACCTCGGCCGAGTTCGAGGTGGTCCGTACCATCAAAGAGGTACATGGGGGTCACATACTGCTGTTACATCTATCCATCCAATCCGTCTACCGCTTAGTCGGTTCACGGGTTGTGTAGGATACTGCTATTAATTTAATTACATTTTCTCAGTTGAGTAGTTTATTATTAGTAATATTCTTTTTATTTCAGTTGACTAGTTTCTTCCTTTATTTTTCAGTTGACTAGTTCGATTTTTAGATTCAAATTTATTGTCTGTTGTACAGCACAAGTACAGTACATCAAAGGAATTTGGTATCTAACCAGAGTGCAAATGAAACTAGTTTATTTTATTTCAATTGACTTGTTTCTTTTTTGTGTTTTAAATTTGTTTCAGTTGCATCTAGTTTATTTGATGGATGGATAGTTTATTTAAATTTTTATTTTTTTCAGTTGCTTATATCGTTTTTGTATTTAAGACTTTCGGTTGACTAGTTTTCTTTTTTTTTAAATAAAATTTTCAGTTTTAAGAGTTTCTAAATTCAGTTGACTCTAGTGTATTTTCACCGTCTTGTTTTGTGTGTTTTGTTTCCTTTCCATTGCCTTGACTTGTGACTTGTCAATTGTGTTTGTTTTGTTCTCCCGACTCGTTCCTTGCTTGTTCCCTTGTTTTAGCCTTGTCTGTGTTTGTGTTGTTGTTGTTGTTGTTTTTGGTGGTGGTTGTGTTGGTCCTCGTATTGAGCTGTATGGTTTGTGTTTTGTCTCCCCTCCACAGAGGGCCTGTTACCTGTCCCTGAATCCACAGAAGGACGAGACGTTGGAGACGGAGAAAGCCCAGTATATATTGCCCGACGGGAGCTCATTAAACGTCAGTATGAGGTCTTTGGACGGTCCAAGTGAATAAGTAGAGATTGTTTTAGATTATATTCTAATGTATTGTCATTGCACAGCACAGCAAAGTACAGTACAGGGAAAATAAGTTGGCATCTAACCAGAGTGCAAATGTTGCAGTAAAGTGCATGGAAATATCCAATAATACAATCATGATAATGGTATACAATAACAATCAAATTATATTTGAATACAGCTTATTTATGGTCCAGTGATGGCTTTTCTAGTTGCATGATATAACGAAAGTCAACGAAAAATGACCCCAAAGCTTAACAAATATTTCTGATGTAAGACCACGGCAAAATAATAATAATAATAATAATAATAATAAAAAAGTAATTATAATAAATCAGTTGTTTAGCTGCCCTCCTAAAGGCCCGTTCCCCCCTGGTAGATCGGCCCCGCCCGGTTCAGAGCCCCCGAGCTGCTGTTCAGACCCGACCTGATCGGGGACGAGAGTCCTGGTATCCACGAGGTGCTGGCCTACGCCATCCAGAAGTCTGACATCGACCTGCGGCGCACACTCTACTCCACCATCGTGCTGTGTGGCGGAACCACCCTGATCAAAGGTGGGTGTCCGGTCTTCTTCAGAGCTCCTCCCCCCACCCCCCCCCCTCTGGGTTCTTGTCCTTTCAGAGCAGTGGTTCTCAAATGGGGGGTATTTGGTACTTTGGAATTGGAATGAAGTGAGTTGAATCTGAATACCACCTGCGTAGTCTAATCACACACTTTTGGTTTGGGGAATCTTTCCATCCTTCCAATGTGAAGCACAACCCTATGTTTTCACAGTATTTTGACCACCCATTTAATGTTCATGTTTATAACAAATAAAAAAAGGTTTTGTGGTGGTGAAAGGGGTACTACTTGGGTACATTAGTAAAAAAAATACTTAACTTACCAAATACTTTTATTCCTTAATTGATTGCATCTTTCGTGGGGGGAAATTATAAAGTCACATCCACAAATTTGGACTTCTGCTAACAGCCGGTTGCTGCTGCCTCATCTCCGACGTAAATCTTCAGATATACTGTATATATTTGAATGAATAATCTGACTTTTATAACCAACTCTCTGGCTCAACCTGCTCTTACAGGCTTTGGAGAACGGCTACTAACGGAAGTGAAGAAGCTGGCGCCCAAAGACGTAAAGATTAAGGTAAGGCCGGGCGTTGACGATCCCTCAGGGGACCCTGACTTTTTCGAAGCCTCATTCGTTGTGGCACTGTTCTCCTCCTGTGTCCTGTTGCCATGGTTCCTCCTTTAGTTAATAGTGTGTCTTAGTGTATCACCGGTTGCTACCCCCACACGCGTGTGTGTGTGTGTGTGTGTGTGTGTGTGTGTGTAATCAGCATCTCTCTGGTTTTAATTTGCAGATCTCCGCTCCTCAGGAACGACTCTATTCCACATGGATCGGGTAAGACCAAATATCCCTCCCACTAGGTTTTCTTTTCATACTTGTGTTGCTCCATTTTGTATGTGTATTACAGTCCTGTACTTTGGCTGTGTCACCCACATTGCCCAATCGGGCTTCCTTAAGTACATGTTCATCTCGTATGGACGTAAGCCAACACCACACTGTTCCCAACGCATGGGGCATGTTGGCAAATAGGATTTCAATGGGTTTGTCCCCCTATTGATTGGCTCAATGGTTATTCCTGCAGAGCCGGCTACTGACGGGCTCAACCTTTCTGCTGTGTACTTATGCTTTTTAACGATGGGCTGTTAATCTTGTTCATGTGTCCTTCCTCTCTGCCACAGTGGCTCCATCCTGGCGTCTCTGGACACCTTCAAGAAGATGTGGGTGTCGAAGCGGGAGTACGAGGAAGACCGAGCACGTGCCATCCACAGGAAGACCTTTTAAAAGATCTCCCTCCGCCACACCACCCCCCCACTCTCAAGAACTGCCCCTCAAAACTCCCATGTCATTCAGAGTGAGAAACACCCCCCTCCCCCACCCGCCCACCACGTATCCCCCTGATCATCTGGGAGACACCCTCTGCTTTCCCCCTTCCTCCTCCACCACTACCCCCACCCCTTACTGGCTTCTCATCCACCGCTGCTTCTTCTTGCTTATTTTCTCAAAACGAAAAAAAACAACGCGCTCGAAACTTCCGGGGTGTGGCTTTAGGTTTTGTATACCGTATTTGTGTAGGAGGCTGTATTGTCGGGCCCCCCTCCCCCTACCTCCCTTAACTTAAACTGATACTCTTGTCAGGTGGAGCTGGTGGGGTTGCGTGGTGCCTTCCTCCGGTTCTATCAGAAGGTGGGGCTGCCCCGGGTGGCAAGGTGGAGAGGCAAACTCTCAGCGCCTGCTTCTTGCTTTGACGTAGTTCACACGACTGTGTGCTGTGTGTGACGGAAGTATGGGAGTGTTTGTCCTCCTCTCTTCCGCCTGCGGGAGCCCTGTGAAAGAGGTGAACATCAACACAATATCATCGAATATTAATACAAAGTCAATGTTTTTGCTACTGTAAAAAAAAAAAATAGAGAGAAAAAATTCCATTCCATACCGAAGATTGATTTGATTTCTTTCTTTCTTTTTTTCTTCTTCTTCTTCTTCTTCTTCTTCTTTTGAAACTGTTGATTTAGAGTAAAACAGGACGGTGTCTATTTCAGAGTTTATTTTGTATTATTATTATTTGGTTGTTGCGTTTTTGGCTTGGGCGAATCAAAGGTTATGAGTGGAATAACTAACTCAAGATGTGTAATGAAAGCACTTCCGTTATATTTATCCCTCTCTCTTATCGCTATCGCACATTAGGAGCAACGGTTTTAAACTCTGTATCCTGTAGATCTGGCAATGTGTCTCGAACACGATTTGGTAGCGCAAGCTAAAATGTAAGATGTGTCTTGATTATTTTTATTTAATTTTAAACTTTTTTTATTTTTTTGGGACTGGGTCTCCACTTGAAATTAGACAAAACGATTAGTTGTCTGCATTCAACGATCACTCCATTTTGTCTTTTCTGTTCACAGCTGCATGTGAGTTATTTGTACACTGATGTACGTAACCCCCCCCTGCAGCCGGTGTCTAAATCTCGCTTTTATTTTGTTTTATTTGTACGTTCTCCGGAATCTGAAGGACAAAACGTATCGGGCCATACAAAATAAAAACGGACAGAAAAAAAACTCTCACACACACTGCAGTTCCTCCTTAAGTGCAGCCGCCGGCAGGCTACTTGTGCTCTGGGCGAAAGAATCCTGAAATGGAGAATCAAATCGAAAGCGTTGTATAGAATAATCCCTTAAGTACATCAAAACATCGTCGATAAGTTTCCCTCACACCTACACCTATTACCCCCCCCCCCCACACACACACACACCTATTCCCCCCCCCCCCCCCTCCTCTCATCAAGAAGGCAGTGAGGTGGCAAAGTCTTGTCCAAACCTGTGTCTACCGGTTATCTGCTTCTGGATGCTCTACTTAAAGGTTTTCTTAATTCATCAGCCTTTTGTGTACAGTGGAGCGACCTTCTGAAACGACAGCGACCACTACAACGACGGTGACCAGAAAACAAGACTACACGTGTACAATACTGTTTATTCAAGTGTTGCTTTTACTTTTTCGTAAATTCAGTATAATAAATAAGTTAATGGCTGCTGCTTTTGTGTCCACTCTTTTGTCTTTTTTGGGTTGGTATGGTATTTCACTCGACATGTTTTGCTATTCCTCATTGATCCCGTCTTGCCCAAAGTGTGTTATATAGGTGTATAAGTGTTATATAAGATAAGATGCAGGCCTACAATCCCAGGCCCAGGGAAATAAGCATTTCGCCGTGGAAAGCACCGGATAATAATGGATAAAGGAATTAAGAACAGAAAAATATAAGGTGTTAAAAAGACATCAAATGGCCTTTATGGAAAATATATTTACACAAAATAATGAGGGCTTGAATAATGGGTCGATAGGCGCTTCTGGCCGTCATCTATCGGCATGCTCTCGTAATAAACGTGTCGCGGTGCAGTTCGTTCTGCTGCCACTAGATGTCAGTATAGCGACGTCGACTGAAGGGCGAACAACGAGACGCTAGGGGCAGATATGTGACGGTGTCGCTGTTGTAACACCCCTTTATACCATTAAGGGTGCTACGGTATTCTTATCGAAGAGTTTGTTATACTTATGTATGTACACCTTCTTATCTTGCCATTAAAAATATCCAAGATGCGTGTAAACAGTAGATTTAGATTGTAAAATGGTGATGACCATTTGCAATTGACCGCCTAAGCATCTGTTGTCTTATGTTTTACAATAATGTACCCAGTTATTGATCATATTGTTATAAGCTGAGGATGTAGGCGTGCATTTTTAGCCCGAAATCTCTTTGTTTAGTCTATTCGCCGTAGGAGGTGATGATGACAGACGGGTTACGGATGGCCTTTTGGGGACATGAGCCAAGGGGGAAACAGTCTGGAGTCTGAAGAGAGTCTGAAGTGTCTCCAGGCTGAGCGGTGCAGTCAGAGTGTAGAGAGTAGCGACCGAAGGCTGTTCACCGGAGGGTGAGGGGGGTCACTTCCCTGTTTCATCAACCTTATTAAGGCGAACGCAGAACACAGAAAAGCTTTTTTGACGAAACAGTCTGGCCAGTGTTTGTATTGGCGCATCCATCATGTGGATGTTCGGCCAGTGTGTTTGGTTAATGGTTGTTTCAAGCAGCTGCTAGCTGCTTGAAAGGTGCTAAGTGTAGCTTTTCGGATGGATTTAAGTGAATCAGCAGACCGTGGTAATATGACAGAATTATGGCTTTATACTTCAATACACAAAGTACATATAACAAACCTTGACTATTCCCTAAAAGCTTTCCCTCAAGTGTAGCCAGCTGTAGCCAAGCAGGCTTTTACTTTCAAAGTGCCCAACATGAACCACAAGACTGAGTTATGTTAGGAAAGACCATTGGTCAGTAGGGTGACATAATCAGCCGTCAGGTCTTATCATCTTTCCTCAGGTGGTTCCCGCCGCACCGTAAGAGGCGTACACAATGCACAAAATCCAAGGTAAATACACAGTAGTGCCAAGGCAATATGTAGAGTGAGTCACTATTTCTCTCTCTCTCTCTCTCTCTCTCTCTCTCTCTCTCTCTCTCTCTCTCTCTCTCTTCTCTCTCTCTCTCTCTCTCTCTCTCTCTCTCTCTCTCTCTCTCTCTTTCTTTCTCTCTCTATTTTTAAAAGATGACTCACATTTGATTCAGTTCAGCTCACATGTCACACACGATCACCGACATAAACATGAAAACCACATTTGGTGTAACAAACAAACAAACACAACAAACATAGGCCTACACAAACACAACAAACATAGGCCTACACAAACACAACAAACATAGGCCTACACAAACACAACAAACATAGGCCTACACAAACACAACAAACATAGGCCTACACAAACACAACAAACATAGGCCTACACAAACACAACAAACATAGGCCTACACAAACACAACAAACATAGGCCTACACAAACACAACAAACATAGGCCTACACAAACACAACAAACATAGGCCTACACAAACACAATCAATCACCAAGAAAAATGAAATAAAAAGGTTTTAAGACATTTCCGACACTTCTCAATAATAAGGACACGGTGAGAAAATATTATTTACAATATCTCAATCTGGAGTACCTTGTCAAATACAATCAAAGCAGCGGCATCCTCCCAAGGAGGGAGGGAATGGGGAGTAAGCATTCCATTGTACTTGTTGAAAAGTACAATGTAAAATGGCAAATTCTTGAATCTTGAAGGACCCTGGCCCTATGCTTCCTCTCTGTTCAAATACATACATGTGCTGCTAAGAATGGGCAATACAACTAAAAACAAAGGGAGGTGTGTGTGAGTGTGTATTCAAACAGACATGTGTGTGGGGTGTGTGTGTGTGTGTGTTTGTCGTGCACACCTGGTGGTGTGTATGCTGCTTCAAGACAACATCTAGCCCGGGTTACACACACACACACACATGTGCCATACAAGGCTAATACGAAAACCACCTGCGCCAGACTTGAATACGCCACGGACACACGTTAAAAAGCAAGTTTAGAGTTTCCCACGAGTCTTCTCCTCAAGACGAAGCCACCATTTTAGGATGCGGAACTTGTGTGTGTGTAATTCTTCCCCCAAGTCTCTCCTGTCAATCCTGGAGTTTTTCCAACAAGCCACGTGAAAGCACTTCAGGTTACCAAGGAAACAGATGGAGGAAAGGGGGGGGGGGGGGGGGAGCCAGAGAGATAAGAAAAAGAGAGGAACAAATGTACAGTTCTCTCTATAAGACATTCTGTAGGGGGCTCTTAGACATTCAATTCATGTCATGGTATTTGATGTAGTGGGGTTAATTCATAAGAATAATTAAGTAATTAAATAATTAATTAAAAAAGGTTTTAAGTAAGTATGTGTTGATTTTCACTGTGGTCTTTAATGCTTCTGTTTGAAGTTGGCGTGTCTGCGTTGCACATGTGTGCATATCCTGTATGTAGATAGGATGTGCGTGCGTGCGTGCGTGGGAGAGAAAGGGAGAGGGTGAGGGTGAAGAGCGGGGGTGAGAGAGGGGGAGAGCTCACGCGAAGGAGGTTTGTGTGCATTTGCATGTTTGTCTGTCTGTGTATGCGTAAGTTTGGGTGTGTGGGTGTTTGCATGTGTGTGTGTGTGTGTGCGGCTGTTTGCATGTGTGTGTGTGTGTGTGTGTGCGGCTGTTTGCATGTGTGTGTGTGTGTGTGTGTGTGTGTGTGTGTGTGTGTGTGTGTGTGTGTGTGTGTGAGGTTAGCCCATAATGGCCTTTACCAACAGATGCTTGGAAAGGATTGAGCTGGAGTGTAATAAGCGCTGGAGAAATTGGCAGGTCAATGGTATTTGCATGCTGGGAAAGCCTGTGGGGAAATAACACAAGTTGAGCGTGTTGGTGGATCGCTGGCTGGTTGTTGTGTCGTTCCAGGTGTCTAGTAGCGGGCAGAGGACACTGCACTGTGGGCAGGTGATACAGCGATGGAGCTTACCCTTTGGTCAGTACCAGGGCTGCTGTTATGATGGAGGTTTCACATAACCCATGTTGACACATAACATGAAAAGGCTTAAGATATACAGTAAAATAAGGTTAGGGTTTGTGTCAAAAGTATTGTACTTGTACCCATGACAATTGTTAAAGAAGTATTTTTCATTTTTTACATTTTTCATTTCACATTTGACATTTTTTTTCTTGCTACACCGAGTAGTCCATCATGAAGTACTTCTTGAACTAGTGTAGAGTGCTTCTGTTTTGTTTGAGGTATTTGTACTAAAGTATACAATATAAGAACACAGTCTCTCGCCGTGGTCACAAGGCAATTGTCCAGGAACCATTCACCAGTCTTGAACTGCCTCTATCTGAGGTGTGTTGTATCTCTGATCATAGAGGATGTTGAGAAGCACACACCTGCACTCACACACACCTGCACTCACACACACACACACACACACACACACACACACACACACACACACACACACACACACACACACACACACACACACACACATAAACACATACATCCTAACGTCCAACTTGCTGCTTTTGAATAAACAACAATAAACATCAAACCAATTTGAAACCAAGAAAAAGCAACTCATCGATACAGCGAAAACCTACGAAAACACTTAGTGTTTAGTTCATACTACTACTTCTACTGCTACTACTACTACTACTACGTCTACTACTACTACTACTACGTCTACTACTACTACTACTACGTCTACTACTACTACTACTAGTACTACTACTACTACTACGTCTACTACTACTACTACTACGTCTACTATAAATAATCAATCAAAACAATAATTTACAATCAAAACATCCACATTGCTACATCAAGCTTAGTACAGGTTGAGCTACAAGCATCCCCATTTGAATAGTATTAATGAAAGTACTGATAATAGTACTGCATCAGAATGTATATTTCATTATTCAGGATAACAGCTTTTTATTTTTCTTCTAAATGAATGATATATATATACAGTATATATACACACACACACACACACACACACACACACACACAATTAATGGCTATAATGTGATAAGTAATTTGTAAACATATACTGTATATATAATTGAAATATTATCACATTATAGCCATTAATTGATATATTATATATATATATACAGTATATCAATTGATAGTATACAGTATATATACTTAATCCAACGGTGGCATTTCAGGGACCAACTTTGACAAATTGGCACCTGGAGAAACATAATGAACCTACATTAAGATCCCCACATGCTTCAGGAGTCCGTGAGTAACCATCAATCACCCACCATAACTGCTGTGTTCCCGGGGCACGTTTGTCATTTCCTGGGTGCCTGAGTAAAGCAGCCGTACGATGGGGAGCTGCCTGGGAGTGACACCTGCTCATGGGGAGTACATGAGAGGCGGGATTGGCAGGTGCCTCGACCACCACCATCGCACCCACCATCACCTCCACCACCACCACCATCATCACAACCTCCACCACACCCCCACCTACACCACCAGCGCCATCCCTACCTCCACTTCCACCACCACCGTCATCACGACCTCCACCACCACCACCTCCACCACACCACACCACCACCACCACCACCACTACCTCCACCACCAGTGCCATCCCTACCTCCACCACCACCATCGCATCCACCATTACCGCCAACTCCATCATCACCACCAGCACCACCACCTCCATCACCACCACCACCATCTCCATCATCACCACCACCACCGCATCCACCATTACCACTAACTCAATCATCACCACCACCACCACCACTACCACCACCTCCACCTCCATCACCACCACCAGCACCACCTCCACCACCAACACCAGCACCTCCACAACCACCACCAACTCCACCATCACCCCCACCACCACCACCCTCCAACCTCCACCACCACCCTCCCAACCTCCACCACCACCATCGCGTCCACCATTACCACCAACTCCACCATCGCCAACATCTCCGCCGCTGTGACTGCTGTGGTGAGGGTGGTGGTGGTGGGTGGTGGGGGAGGACGGTGAGAGGTGGGTGGGGGACGGACGGACGTGCGTTGTGTGTGCTCAAAATAAAACACCGTCGCCATGACAACACGGCTTCCACGGCGTATCGGGGTCTGTGTTATCCCCGGTAGTCTCGGCTGAGTTTCCCTTTTCTGTCTCCCGGGTCTCAGGGGAACTTTGATCAGCTGCTTCTTCTTTTTTTTATCAGTCGGCGCCCCGAGCCAAAAGTTGTGTTGAGGGGTTGAAAATACTGTGTGACTCACGGCATTTCCCCGCTTGCCCCCCCCCCTTTTTTTTTTATCAAACCGACGGGTATTAAAGTCGTGGTGCTGCTGTCACTTTAATATTCTCATCACACGGTTTTTTCCTCCAAGACTTTTCTCAGATCACACAAGCAGCAATGAGCAGATTAGTCGGCACCTAAAACCTATAATTAGCCTTGCAGGGTCGTCGCTGCTGTTGTTGTTGTTGTTGTTGTTGTTGTCGTAGTCGCGGCGGCGGTGGAGGGCCCAGGAACGGCGGAGGCCTCGTGCCCGGGCAGCGGGCCGAGCAGCGAGCTCA
>CM051006.1:10250224-10292724 GCA_027704905.1 Muraenolepis orangiensis
CTATAGTCTCACACACGTCACCAGGTTGTATTGTGGCTACCAGGGACTAATGAAGGGCTATAGTTTCACACACCAGGTTGTATTGTTGCTACCCAGGACTGATAAAGAGTTTTTAGTCTCACACACCAGGTTGTATTGTGGCTACCCTGAGACTGATAAGGGCTAAAGCCATTATTATATATTATATTATTATTATTATATATTATTATTATTATTATTATTATTAATAATAATAATAATAATAATAATAATAATAATAATATTATTATTATTATTATATTATTATTATAATCGTACACACCAGGACGACCCACACAGTGAGCAGAACAGTGAGTCACTGGACCTCCACATAAACACCCACTTATCATCACCACAACATAAGAGGCTCTCGTCCACTCGCTCCACTGCCTTTCACACCCTGTAAAAAACGCCGGTGGTGGCGTTGGTGGTGGTGGTGGTGGCGGTGGTGGCGTTGGTGGTGGTGGTGGTGGTGGCGTTGGTGGCGGTGGTGGCGGTGGTGGCGTTGGTGGTGGTGGTGGTGGCGGTTCAGATTCAGATTCAGATTACTTTATTTATCCCGAGGGAAATTAAGGAATTTTAAGGTGGTGGTGGCGTTGATGGTGGAGGCGGTGGTGGTGGCAGTGGTGGCGGTGATGGTGGCGGTGGTGGCGGTGATGGTGGAGGTGGTGGTGGTGGTGGTGTTGATGGTGGTGGCGGTGATGGTGGAGGTGGTGGTGGTGGTGGCGGTGGTGATGGTGGAGGTGGTGGTGGCGGTGATGGTGGCGGTGATGGTGGCGGTGGTGGTGGCGGTGGTGGTGGTGGTGGTGGCTTTGATGGTAGTGGCGGTGATGGTGGAGGTGGAGGTGGTGGTGGTGGTGATGGTGGTGGTGGTGGTGGCGGTGGAGGTGGCGGTGGAGGTGGCGGTGATGGTGATGGTGGTGGTTGCGGTGATGGTGGCGGTGATGGTGGCGTTGGTGGTGGCGGCGTTGGTGGTGGTGGCGGTGGTACCCTGAGGTAAAGGTGGATGAGGAGGTGCATAGTCTTACTGTATCTGAGGTCTGTTTCTTTAGATCAACATTATTAGTGTTGTTTGGATATCAGGCCACAGCTTTTCATTTGTTACTTTCCGGCACTGGCAATTTGTCTCTTTTGGAGACAGTTTTCCGCTCCAATGAACAACTCTCACATGAGCGGCTTTTGGAAGAAAAACAACACACCAGTGTTTGTGTGTGTGCACTGATCACACATCACACATCACACATCACACTTCACACGTCACACGTCACACGTCACACGTCACACATCACACACACACACACATCCACCCTGTCTCTCGCCCCTCATTCTCCCTCTGGGACTGCCTATTTTGGTATCCGAGATTATAAATAGCTGAATGTGTAGCTCTGATGTGTTTTTATTTCTTTCCTTGTCGTACGTGTGCTATATATACTGTAGATATATATAAAGACAACACAGCACAGGTGCATATTTCAGACATCAATCGTAGTTCAGAGTATACATTCAGCATTTACATATGACATACATTCAGCTTTAAATGTTCCTGAGGGTCGAGAACACGCGGAACTTCACCCAAAGGTCCAAACTGGTGCGGTTCATTAAAGGTTGTTAAAACGTACAGGGAGAGGAGGTGTTCATGTGGATAGCTACTCTCTCTCTCTCTCTCTCTCTCTCTCTCTCTCTCTCTCTCTCTCTCTCTCTCCCTCTCTCTCTCTCTCTCTCTCTCTCTCTGTTTCTCGCTCTTTCTCGCTCTCTCTCTCCCTCTCACCACTCTCTCTCTCCATCTCCCTCTCATTATCTCTCTCTCCCCCCCTCTCTCTGTTGCTTTCTCTCTCTCTCTCTCTCTCTCTCTCTCTCTCTCTCTCTCTCTCTCTCTCTCTCTCTCTCTCTCTCTCTCTCTCTCTCTCTCTCTCTCTCTCTCTCTCTCTCTGTTTCTCGCTCTCTCTCCCTCTCTCTCTCTCGCTCATTCTCGCTCTCTCTCTCCCTCTCACCACTCTCTCTCTCCATCTCCCTCTCATTATCTCTCTCTCCCCCCCTCTCTCTGTTGCTCTCTCTCTCTCTCTCTCTCTCTCTCTCTCTCTCTCTCTCTCTCTCTCTCTCTCTCTCTCTCTCTCTCTCTCTCTCTCTCTCTCTCTCTCTCTCTCTCTCTCTCTGTTCTCTCGCTCTCTCTCCCTCTCTCTCTCTCTCGCTCATTCTCGCTCTCTCTCTCCCTCTCACCACTCTCTCTCTCCATCTCCCTCTCATTATCTCTCTCTCCCCCCCTCTCTCTGTTGCTCTCTCTCTCTCTTTCTCTATCTGTGTCTTCCTCTCACCTCTCTCTCTCTCTCTCTCTCTGTCTCTCTCTCTCTCTCTCTCTCTCTCTCTCTCTCTCTCTCTCTCTCTCTCTCTCTCTCTCTCTCTCTCTCTCTCTCTCTCTCTCTCTCTCTCTCTCTCCCTCTCTCTCTCTCTCTCTCTCTCTCTCTCTCAACCAGGTTGCAGTTTGCCTGTTGCAGTCATTTCCAAATGCCACACACACATACGCAGATACAGACACTCATATTGTAACGGTTCTAGGTTGTGTTACCAGAGTGTTGAGTACGTCTGTGTTAATGTTGTGTTAAAGTGGGTGCATAGTAGGAAGGTGCAGGCCTAGGGGCAGGCCTACCTGTGTGCTGAGAGCAAAATGCAGGGTTGTTACAATACAAACAATAGTTGGTTATCACAAGTTGTTGCCTTGTATGTGGAGGTAGATCTCACAAATTCTAAAACTATTATTATTATTATTATTATTTTTGTCTCCTCGCATGGCTGACTCTGCCGTCGGTGGTTGAATGTGTGTATGAATGGGTGAATGTCTTTGGATAAAAGCGCTGTATAAAAGCATCCATTACCATTACCATTACCATTTCAGATCTGGCCACGCCCCCTTGCTATGACATCACCTCGTTCCCTTCACACTAGGTTGTCCATCTTCTCATCTTCATCTGGTTGTCCTGATGAAGGGCATGATCCTGTCCCCATCTCCTTACCTTCACCTGCCTGTTTTAGACTCTGCTGGCCTGTTTTCTGGACCTCGGACCTGATCTCCTGGTTTTTACCAGGAGATCAGGTGTCTGTTTACCAAACTGAACTACGCACCCTTTTCACTTATGTAGACCATCATGTCCATTAAACTCAGTAACTCACAGGGCAATGTTCCACCATACAAACGCATCTCTTCCCAAGCACAATTCAGCTTTTGGGAATCAATTTGTCTCGGGGTTATAGTGCATTTACCCAGAGAGATGCTTTTGTCTTCCGTTTTAAAAATTAAATTAAAGTTTTATATTTAATGGTGACATTTGTCGAATAAGTCGACTGGGACATTCATTTAGTTTCTGCATATTATTATTATTTGAACAACCGTGGTATTCAAAGTCCAAGTGCGCACGCTGGACAATTCCAATAATGGCAGTTGGCATTTTAATATGTGCGTATTCTCACAGCCAGCTGACCAGCTCCACCAGCCCTTTCCTCCCTCTCCCTGCATGTCTCATTCATTTATCTCTGGTTCTGTGTTTGTTTTCACAGACACACCAAATATATCCTCGCTGCCGTATAGCACCGAACTCTATCGGTGTGATTGGTCTTCACTGTGATTTGCTTGACGGCAGACTGGCAGAGAATTCTTCCTTCGTGACTTCGAAACTCATTGTTATCGATGTGTTGTGTTTTAGGCTAGAGGTGAATCCTAGGTGGTTTAAAAAAAGTAATTACTTGACATGTTAGGTTGAATATCGGGTTGCAGAGGAGTTCTGTATTGGCGCTTTGATTGCCTCTTGTATATTGACTCTTTAATTCCCCTTGTCTATCCTAGACAATATCTTCCTCCCCTCCCCTTTCCTCTCCTCTCCTCTTCTTTCCTCGTTCCTCCTCTCCTTTTCCCTCCTTACCTCTCCTCTTCTCTCCTCTACCCTCCTCTCCTCTCCTCTCCTCTCCTCTCCTCTCCTCTCCTCTCCTCTCCTCTACCCTCATTTCCTCTCCTCCCCACTCCTCTCCTCTCATCTCCCCTCTCCTCCCTTCCTCTCCTCTTCCCTCCTCTCCTTCCCTCCCCTCTCCTTTCCTCTCCTCTTCCCTCCTCTCCTTCCCTCCCCTCTCCCCTAATCCCTCCTCTCCTCTCCTCTCCTCTCCTCTCCTCTCCTCTCCTCTCCTCTCCTCTCATCAGATTCTACGCTGCAGGATTGTTTTGATCACGCTGACTGGCACATGTTCCGCGTTGCCTCGGACAATAACATCAACGAGTACGCGTCGTCGGTCACCGGGTTCATCAAGAAGTGCATAGATGACGTTGTTCCGACCAAGTCGGTTCGGATATATCCCAACCAGAAACCGTGGATTAACGGCGATGTTCGCGCTGCCCTACATGCGCGTAACGCCGCCTTTGGTTCCGGGAATACGGAGGAATATACGAGAGCCCGTTACGACCTCCGTAAGACCATCGTCACTGCCAAGCGGGAGTATAAGGACAGAGTGGAAGATAAATTCAAGAAACACGATGCGAGGGGTATGTGGCAGGGGCTGCAGAAGATAACGAACTTCAGAGGGAGAACCAGTTGTGTAGAGAACTCCTCTACCTCCCTCCCAGGAGAGCTAAATACTTTTTTTGCTCGGTTCGACGTAAACGGCAGCCCGCCGAAGCCAGCACCGACTGGGGAGACCAGCCAGCTGCGCATCTCGGAGGCGGATGTGCGCCGCACCTTTAAGCGGCTGAACATCCGTAAGGCGGCAGGCCCCGACGACATCCCGGGCCGCGTCCTCAGAGCATGCGCAGACCAGTTGGCAGGAGTCTTTGCAGACATCTTCAACCTCTCCCTGTCCCAGGCTGTTGTCCCCGCGGTCTTCAAGATATCCACCATCGTGCCTGTCCCTAAACAAACCAAGGTAACATGCCTGAATGACTACAGACCTGTGGCCCTCACCTCGATCGTTAGCAAATGCTTCGAGAGGTTGGTCAAGGACTTTATTTGCTCCGTGTTACCTACCACGCTGGACCCATGGCAATTTGCATATCGTCAAAATAGATCCACGGACGACGCAATTGCCATGGCCCTCCACACTGCCCTTTCCCACCTGGAGGGGAAGAACTGTTATGTGCGAATGCTGTTTGTGGACTACAGCTCAGCATTCAACACAATAGTTCCTGCCAAGCTCGACACCAAGCTGAGAGGTCTAGGCGTACCCCCATCCATGTGCAGCTGGATACTGAACCTCCTGTCGGACCGCCGCCAGGTGGTGAGGATGGGCAGCACCACATCAGAGCCACTGACCCTCAACACGGGAGCCCCCCAGGGATGCGTGCTGAGCCCTCTCCTCTACTCCCTCTACACCCACGACTGCATGGCTATGCACAGCTCCAACGTCATCGTCAAGTTTGCTGACGACACGACAGTGATGGGCCTGATCGCCGGCGACGACGAGACAGCCTACAGGGAGGAGGTCGGATCGCTGGAGCAGTGGTGCCAGGAGAACAGCCTCGCCCTCAACGTCAAGAAGACCAAGGAGCTGATCGTGGACTTCAGGAGGCAGAGGGGAGAGCACAGCCCTATCTCCATCGACGGCGTTGCAGTAGAGAGGGTCAGCAGCTTCAAGTTCCTCGGCGTGCACATCTCCGAGGACCTCACATGGTCCACGCACACCACACACGTGGTGAAAAGGGCCCAACAACGCCTGTATTTTCTCAGGCGTCTGAAGAAATTCAGCATGGGCCCCCGCATCCTGAGAACATTCTACAACGGCACCATCGAGAGTGTTCTGACAGGGTGTATCACCGCCTGGTACGGGAACTGCACGGCACTCGAGCGCAGAGCGCTTCAAAGGGTGGTGCGGACGGCCCAGTATATCGTTGGAGGTGAGCTCCCCTCCCTCCTGGACATTTACAACCAGCGGTGCGTGGCCAAGGCCAAAAGAATTATAAAAGACATTGCCCACCCCAGCCACGAACTTTACTCACTATTACCGTCAGGCAGGCGATACCGCAGTATCAAGTGTCGTACAAATAGGCTTAGAGATAGCTTCCACAGTCAGGCCATCAGGCTGCTGAACAAGGGCGTATAACATATAACAATGTATATTTTATTACATTGATTTATATATATATATTGCTCTTTTCTGTGCTGATTTTTGCATTTTATAAATTGCATTTTTTATTTTTATTTTATATTCTTTATTCTATTTTCAATTTTTTATTCTATTTTTTATCTATTTTTATTTTATCTTATTTTATAACTGCTGTCTGTCGTCGGGTATTGCACACAAGAATTTCACATCACTGCTTTATACTAAACTGTAAACTGTGAAGTGACAATAAACTTGACTTGACTTGACTTGACTTGATCTTCCCTCCTCCACTGTGCCCTCCCCTCCCATCCTCTCCCATTCTCTCCTCTAATCTCCTCTCCTTTTCTGGTCCCTCCTCTCCTCTCCTCTCCTCTCCTCTCCTCTCCTCTCCTCTCCTCTCCTCTCCTCTCCTCTCCTCTCCTCTCCTCTCCTCTCCTCTCCTCTCCTCTCCTCTCCTCTCCCCCCTCTCCTTTCCCTTCCTCCCCTCTCTTCTACTCTCATTTCATCTTGTCTTGTCTTGTCTCCTCTCCCCTCCCCTTCCTCTCCTCTCCTCTCTCCATCCTACCTCTCCTCTTCCCTCCTCTCCTTTACCCTCCTCTCATCTCCTCTCCTCTCCTCTCCCCTCCTCCTCCCCTCCCCTCTCCTCTCCTCTCCTCTCCTCTCCTCTCCTCTCCTCTCCTCTCCTCTCCTCTCCTCTCCTCTCCTCTCCTCTCCTCTCCTCTCCTCTCCTCTCCTCTCCTCTCCTCTCCTCTCCTCTCTTCTTTCCTCCTCTCCTCTTCCCTCCTTTCATCCCTTTCCTCTCCTCGCTTCTCCTCTCCCCTCTACTCTCCTCTCCTCTTCCCTTATCTCCTCTCCTCTCCTCCCATCTGCTCTCCTCTTTTATCCTCTCCTCTTTCCTCCTTTCCTCTCATCTCCTCTCCCCTCCTCTCCTCTCCTCTACCCTCCTCTGGGAGGGAGCGAAGGAGAAGGTGTGCGCTCGGTTGTCCAAATGGAAGTGGTTGCTTCCTCAGATGTCGTACAGGGGAAGAGTTCTGGTCGCCAATACTCTGGTTGCCTCGACCCTTTGGCACAGACTGATGGCCCTGACACCACCTAGGAACCTGGTGTCCAGCATCCAGCAGGAGATTGTGGACTTCTTCTGGTCGGGTCGGCACTGGGTCCGCGCAGCTGCCCTCTACCTGCCGCTAGCTGAGGGAGGGCAAGGACTGATCTGCATCCAGTCCAAGATCGCCTCTTTCCGTCTGCGGACTGTCAGCAGGCTGTTATACGACTGCGGCCCCAGCTGGCTGAACTTTGGGAAGCTGCTGCTCAGGAGTGTGGGGAGGTTTGGCTACCACAAGCAGCTGTTCCTGCTTAATCCAGAGGAGCTGGACCTGTCCGGCCTGACCCCTTTC
This sequence comes from Muraenolepis orangiensis, assembly GCA_027704905.1. Lineage (NCBI taxonomy): Eukaryota > Metazoa > Chordata > Actinopteri > Gadiformes > Muraenolepididae > Muraenolepis > Muraenolepis orangiensis. The sequence goes on from CM051006.1 coordinate 10,257,712, forward strand.
TACACCTCGGTGCTGCAGGCATGGCACACCTTCAAGTTCACCCGTGCCACCAGTGAGATGCCGGGCATGTGGGTGTTTGAAGAACCCTTGTTCTTCAATGGCCTACTGAGAGCAAGGACACTACAGTCTGCCAGCCTGCGAACCAGTCTGAGAGAGGCCGGCTGTACAAAAGTAGGCCACCTCATGAAGGCAAAGGCAACATCTCTCGAGGCCCTTAGGAGGAGAAGCAACACCTCGTCCATTAGGATCTTGGATCAGGTGGTGAAGGAGGTTTGTGCTGCCCTGCCAGAGTCCCTGAGGGCCTTTGCAGAGGACGCTGACCTGTGCGAGCAGTGGCTTGAAGACGGCGACTACAGCTTCCCCTCTCTGGAGGTCACTCCAGCGGTAGGGGACTGGCATGAGGGAGCAGGCCAGCTGCTTACCTTGAGGACCCCCCACCTGGGCACGTTTCAGGCTTGTGGGAAGAAGGAAACGTACAATTTGTGTGTCAAGGTACTGAATCTCAGGTCTCTGGCGGGGGTTAGGGAGTCGAGGTGGGCCGAGTTCCTGGGTCCAGACTCTTCCCCGAAAGGCAGCTGGCGGTGCCTGTACAAGCTGCCCGTGGAGAAGCGGACAGCGGACCTCCAGTGGAGGATTGTGCACGGGGCGATAGCCACCAATAGATACCGAGCGCACCTTGATCCGGAGCTGGGGGAGGGGTGTATCTTTTGCTCAGAGGTTGAGACCTTGGAGCACTTGTTTGTCCAGTGTCCTCGGCTGTCAGCCTTGTTTGTACTCCTCAAGAGTTGGTTTCAGGGCCTTGGGGAGGAGTTTTCTTTCATTTTATTCATTTTTGGCCCAAAGTACTCTGCTAAGAAGAAGGGTGTGCACACCCTTTTGAACTTTCTGTCCGGTGCTGCCAAGATGGCTATCTGGCTGACACGCAGGAACCGAGTGCAGGGTGTGGGGAGCGTGGCGCTGCTGCCGGTGCTGCGGGGGCTTCTGAAAGCCAGGCTGAGGGTGGAGTACACCTACTACCACCTGATGGACAATATACAGGCTTTCAGCCACATGTGGGCTGTGGGGGGGTGCTTGTGCTCTGTGGGGGGGGATGGTGAGCTGAGACTCCACATATGAGTGCTGTGTTTGTGAGTGACTGTTTTTGGTCTATTGATTTATTATTTTAAAGTATTGAATCCCTCTATGTGATGAGGTGATCGTTATCCAATGTATTTGTTTTGAAAGATTAAAGGGATTTTGAAAAACCAAAACCTCTACCCTCCTCGCCTCTTACATCTTTTCCTCTCATCTCCTCTCCCCTCCTCTCTTCTCCTCTACCCTCCTCGCCTCTTACCTCTTTTCCTCTCATCTCCTCTTTCCTCCTCCTCTCCTCTCCTCTCCTCTACCCTCCTCTCCTCTCCTCTTACCTCTTTTGCTCTCATTTCCTCTCCACTCCTCTTTCCTCCTCTCCTCTTCCCTCCTCTCCCCTCCTCTCCTCTCCTCTACCCTCCTCTTCCTCTCCTCTCCCCTCCCCTCCTCTCCTCTCCTCTCCTCTCCTCTCCTCTCCTCTCCTCTCCTCTCCTCTCCTCTCCTCTCCTCTCCTCTCCTCTCCTCTCCTCTCCTCTTCTTTCCGTTTCCGGTGAGTGTGAGCGTGGTGGTGGAAGCGCGAGTGGCGCGGAATTTAAATTAGTGTTTGGTAAACTTATGTTTTTCCCTCTTCCTTCATTTGCATGATCAGGTAAGGTTAGTTTATTTACTTCATTTAATCTCATTGTGTTTGCGGTGTGCTTTTGGTTTTGAGTATTTTCGGGGCGCATGGCGTCCTCCGAGACGCCTCCGCCGTCCCTGCGGCAGGGAGTGCGGATCGCCCCGCATGACAGTAGCGTGTCGGTGGAGGAGGCTCTGCTGGCCGCCGGGGAGCAGGTGGGTCATGGGAACCTGGTGTTCGCCTCTAGGGTGAACAAAGCGGTTCTAGTCTTTGTCAAAAGCGAGCAAATGGTACACCAGCTGGTCGCCAGTGGCGTGATCATTAGGGACCTGTACGTGCAGGTCTCCCCGCTTTCGGTCCCCTCTACGCGGGTCACCGTCTCCGGTGTTCCGCCGTTCATCCCCAACGAGCTGCTGGAGGTAGAGCTGCGGAGATTTGGCAAATTCGCTAGCGGGTTTAAAACTGTGAGTTTGGGATGTAAGGATCCCAAACTAAAGCATGTACAGTCCCTGAGACGACAGGCTTTGATGTTCCTGGACTCTCCTACCAACACTCTGGAGGTGTCCTTCAGGGTGAAGCACGGGGAGGGGTTCTATATGGTGTACGCCAGCGCAGGGCAGATGAGGTGCTTCGAGTGTGGAGATGTGGGACACAAGCGCTTCGCCTGTCCGCGCAAACAGCAAGGGGGGGGGGGGCCGGTCCCCGAGCCGCCGGCCGCTAACGCGGCTCCGGCGGCCGGGCCGCCAGCCCCCGAGCCGCCGGCCACTAACGTGGCCCCCGAGCCGCCGGCCACTAACGTGGCCCCCGAGCCGCCGGCCGCCGACGCGGCACCTGTCGCCGACGCGGCACCTGTCGCCGATAGTACCGACAGTGCGGCTAGCGCCGTGGCCGTAGTGCCCGGCACCGAGCCCGTTGCCGGGTCCTGTGAGGACGGGGCCGGCACCGGGCCGGTTGCCGGGTCCTGTGAGGACAGACCCGCGGGTGGGGAGGCAGCGGCTGATCTCGCCGTTAAAGGCGCAGCGGCTGATCTCGCCGTTAAAGGCGCAGTGGCCGAAGCAGAGCCGGACAGGGAGAGAGAGAGAGAGGGGGGAGACGCTCAGAGCGGGTCAGACGCTGAGGGAGAGGACATGGAGTACGACTCAGAGTCCGACACCTCTTCGCTGGCTGGGAGCTCCCAGAAGAAGACAGATCTGTACTCCGTTGAGGAAATTAAAACATTCCTAGACGAAACTTTTTACAGGTCGATTTCAGTTAAGGATTATTTTAGCGATACGGATAAATTCATACGCTCTGTTAACATGATTAAAAAAACAGTAAGTTTTGATGTGCTGGACAAACGAAGACGCTTTCGTCTTAAAAAGCACATCACGGTTCTAAGAAAGGCAGCAAAAGATGCAGCTGGTAAAACACTAAGCGGCCCTGATCATGCAACACAGGGTGTTTTATAACTGTCCTTTCTATACCTTCTCTCTTTTCAATGGATACCATCAACATCGGCACCTTAAACATAAATGGTGGGAGGGACAGATTAAAAAGAGCATTGATATCTGAGGTAGCTGCACAAAAGCATTTGGACGTGATCTTCCTACAGGAAACACACACTACCTCAGCTGACGACACGGATTGGGGCTTATGGTGGGAGGGCCCGCAGGTCTTAAGCCACGGGTCCAACTGCAGTGCAGGAGTCGCCGTCCTTTTCAGATCAGCGGCTAACGCCACCATTTTATCTTCAGATGAAGTGGTGAAGGGACGGCTGCTCATAGTCAGGGCAGAGATAGACTCCACGGTGGTCTGTCTCATTAACATTTATGCCCCCAATCAGGGAAATGAAAGAGTTAGACTCTTCCATTTGCTAGAAACACACTTACTAGATCACAGGAACGATAATATTATCATTGGTGGGGACTTTAATTGCACGGTGGATTTCACGTTGGACAGGACAAGTCAGGAACCGCACCCACAGTCATCTGCTACGCTAAATATTATCATCACAAATACAGACCTTATAGACACATGGAGGGTTAAGCATCCACAAGCAAGACAGTACACTTGGGTGAGGGTTAATAGCAACAGGGTGAGTGCTGCACGTCTTGATAGAATTTATGTAGCACAGTGTCTCAGCTCACGACTGGTTGACAGTAAAATTATCCCAGTTGGCTTCACAGACCATCACCTAGTCACTGCAGCTCTCATCATTTCACCGGGGGTAAGGGTAAGGTCACACTGGTGTTTCAATAACAAATTGCTGAGGGATCAAACATTTTGCCAGAGTTTTGGGCACTTCTGGCAGTTGTGGGCACTCAGGAAATCTGAGTTTGGTTCCTTAATGATGTGGTGGGAGGTGGGTAAGGCACACATTAGGGTGTTTTGTCAGCAGTACACCTCACACTCTACCTCTAAACTGAAAGCAGCAGTGGAAGACCTTGAGACCAGCATAAGAGACTTAGAGTTGGGTCTACAGAGAGACTCTAACCCCTCTGCTGGTCAGCTGCTGCAGAAGAAGAGGTTGGAGCTAAGCTCCTTCCTGCAGGAGAGAGTTAAGGGAGCTCTGGTCAGGTGTCGCTTCCTGGAGATAAAGGAGATGGATGCCCCAACCCCCTTCTTCTTCAACCTGGAGAGATCGGTGGCGCAGAGGAAGCAGATGAGCTGCCTGAAGCTTCCAGGAGGAAGAGTCACCAGCAGTCCGGAGGAGATGAGGGACCACGCCATGGACTTCTACACCAACCTTTTTGGGGGAGAGCAGTGCAGCATCGAGGGCCGTGAGGAGATCCTGGAGGGTCTTCCCCAGCTCAGCCCGGAGGAGAAAGCTGCTCTGGACCTCGAGCTGACCCTGGAGGAGCTGACTGAAGCAGTTAACCAGATGGCATCAGGGCGGGCCCCAGGGATTGATGGCCTCTCCGGAGAGTTCCTCAAGCACTTCTGGGGTGTTTTGGGAGCTGATTTACGTGGCGTTTTCGCAGAGTGCTTCAGAACCGGATCCCTCCCGGTGTCCTGTCGGAGGGCGGTGCTTTCCCTGCTGCCCAAAAAAGGAGACTTGGCCCTACTGAAGAACTGGAGGCCTGTAGCCCTTTTGACTGTAGACTATAAGGTTCTCTCCAGAGCCTTATCGAACAGACTGAAGGGGGTTTTGGAGATGGTCATTCAGCAAGACCAAACCTACTGTATTCCTGATAGGTCTATCATGGACAACATTTTCTTTATGCGGGATGTAATGGATGTTTGTCGGGCTCACGGGGTTAATGTTGGTGTTGTGTCACTTGATCAAGAGAAAGCGTTTGATAGAGTTGATCACTTGTATTTGTTTTCTGCACTTAGGGCATATGGCATTGGTGAGGGTTTTCTGGCATGGGTTGGACTTTTGTACAACGGTGCTCAGTGTTTGGTGAAAATGGGGGCAGGGCTGAGTAGGCCAATTCCTGTACAGCGGGGAATTAGACAGGGTTGTCCCATTTCCGGGCAGCTGTACAGTCTGGCCATTGAGCCTTTGCTGTGCAGGTTGAGGAGTAAGCTCAGTGGTCTCTCCCTGCCGGCCTCCTGTGGGCTGGAGTGCCCTCCTACGCTCTCGGCTTATGCTGACGATATCAGCATCTTCGTCTCCAGCCAGAGGGACGTTCAGTGTCTACAGGACACCCTGTCCCTGTACGAGAGGGCCTCCTCGGCAAGGGTCAACTGGGCCAAAAGTAGTGCACTACTTTTGGGATGCTGGAGGGAGCAGGTGGTTCCTAGCCTGCCTGGAGGCCTTCAGTGGGAAACAGAGGGGCTAAAGGTTTTGGGAGTCTTTTTGGGCACCGAGGCTTTCAAGGCTAGAAACTGGGAGGGAGCGAAGGAGAAGGTGTGCGCTCGGTTGTCCAAATGGAAGTGGTTGCTTCCTCAGATGTCGTACAGGGGAAGAGTTCTGGTCGCCAATACTCTGGTTGCCTCGACCCTTTGGCACAGACTGATGGCCCTGACACCACCTAGGAACCTGGTGTCCAGCATCCAGCAGGAGATTGTGGACTTCTTCTGGTCGGGTCGGCACTGGGTCCGCGCAGCTGCCCTCTACCTGCCGCTAGCTGAGGGAGGGCAAGGACTGATCTGCATCCAGTCCAAGATCGCCTCTTTCCGTCTGCGGACTGTCAGCAGGCTGTTATACGACTGCGGCCCCAGCTGGCTGAACTTTGGGAAGCTGCTGCTCAGGAGTGTGGGGGGGTTTGGCTACCACAAGCAGCTGTTCCTGCTTAATCCAGAGGAGCTGGACCTGTCCGGCCTGACCCCTTTCTACACCTCGGTGCTGCAGGCATGGCACACCTTCAAGTTCACCCGTGCCACCAGTGAGATGCCGGGCATGTGGGTGTTTGAAGAACCCTTGTTCTTCAATGGCCTACTGAGAGCAAGGACACTACAGTCTGCCAGCCTGCGAACCAGTCTGAGAGAGGCCGGCTGTACAAAAGTAGGCCACCTCATGAAGGCAAAGGCAACATCTCTCGAGGCCCTTAGGAGGAGAAGCAACACCTCGTCCATTAGGATCTTGGATCAGGTGGTGAAGGAGGTTTGTGCTGCCCTGCCAGAGTCCCTGAGGGCCTTTGCAGAGGACGCTGACCTGTGCGAGCAGTGGATTGAAGACGGCGACTACAGCTTCCCCTCTCTGGAGGTCACTCCAGCGGTAGGGGACTGGCATGAGGGAGCAGGCCAGCTGCTTACCTTGAGGACCCCCCACCTGGGCACGTTTCAGGCTTGTGGGAAGAAGGAAACGTACAATTTGTGTGTCAAGGTACTGAATCTCAGGTCTCTGGCGGGGGTTAGGGAGTCGAGGTGGGCCGAGTTCCTGGGTCCAGACTCTTCCCCGAAAGGCAGCTGGCGGTGCCTGTACAAGCTGCCCGTGGAGAAGCGGACAGCGGACCTCCAGTGGAGGATTGTGCACGGGGCGATAGCCACCAATAGATACCGAGCGCACCTTGATCCGGAGCTGGGGGAGGGGTGTATCTTTTGCTCAGAGGTTGAGACCTTGGAGCACTTGTTTGTCCAGTGTCCTCGGCTGTCAGCCTTGTTTGTACTCCTCAAGAGTTGGTTTCAGGGCCTTGGGGAGGAGTTTTCTTTCATTTTATTCATTTTTGGCCCAAAGTACTCTGCTAAGAAGAAGGGTGTGCACACCCTTTTGAACTTTCTGTCCGGTGCTGCCAAGATGGCTATCTGGCTGACACGCAGGAACCGAGTGCAGGGTGTGGGGAGCGTGGCGCTGCTGCCGGTGCTGCGGGGGCTTCTGAAAGCCAGGCTGAGGGTGGAGTACACCTACTACCACCTGATGGACAATATACAGGCTTTCAGCCACATGTGGGCTGTGGGGGGGTGCTTGTGCTCTCTGGGATGGTGAGCTGAGACTCCACATATGAGTGCTGTGTTTGTGAGTGACTGTTTTTGGTCTATTGATTTATTATTTTAAAGTTTTGAATCCCTCTATGTGATGAGGTGATCGTTATCCAATGTATTTGTTTTGAAAGATTAAAGGGATTTTGAAAAACCAAAACCTCTCCTCTCCTCTCCTCTCCTCTCCTCTCCTCTCCTCTCCTCTCCTCTCCTCTCCTCTCCTCTCCTCTCCTCTCCTCTCTTCTTTCCTCCTCTCCTCTTCCCTCCTTTCATCCCTTTCCTCTCCTCGCTTCTCCTCTCCCCTCTACTCTCCTCTCCTCTTCCCTTATCTCCTCTCCTCTCCTCCCATCTGCTCTCCTCTTTTATCCTCTCCTCTTTCCTCCTTTCCTCTCATCTCCTCTCCCCTCCTCTCCTCTCCTCTACCCTCCTCGCCTCTTACATCTTTTCCTCTCATCTCCTCTCCCCTCCTCTCTTCTCCTCTACCCTCCTCGCCTCTTACCTCTTTTCCTCTCCTCTCCTCTCCTCTACCCTCCTCTCCTCTCCTCTTACCTCTTTTGCTCTCATTTCCTCTCCACTCCTCTTTCCTCCTCTCCTCTTCCCTCCTCTCCCCTCCTCTTCCTCTCCCCTCCCCTCCTCTCCTCTCCTCTCCTCTCCTCTCCTCTCCTCTCCTCTCCTCTCCTCTCCTCTCCTCTCCTCTCCTCTCCTCTCCTCTCCTCTCCTCTTCCTCTCCCCTCCCCTCCTCTCCTCTCCTCTACCCTCCTCTCCTCTCCCCCTCCTCTATCGTATTGTAATGGTATATCCTCTTCCCTTCTCCTCCTGTCTGTTCTTATCTCTGAGTGAGTTGTCTCTTCTCGTTTCCTTTCTGTCAGCCTTCACCTCGGTTGGGTTTCCCAGCCAATTTTCACCTTTGCGCCCATACGCATCCGTCTCTCGCTCTGCACCACCTCCCTAATAAGTGGGTGAGATAGTGGGGGGGGGAGCCCTGCAGGGCTGCTGCTGCTTGCCACTGCTTGCTTGCTGCTTGTTGCTGGATACCTAACAAGCTCATCTCATGACCTTCCGCTATAGCTGTGAAAGCTTTGTCCAACCGCCACTAACTATCCTCTCCTCTCCTCTCCTCTCCTCTCCTCTCCTCTCCTCTCCTCTCCTCTCCTCTCCTCTCCTCTCCTCTCCTCTCCTCTCCTCTCCTCTCCTCTCCTCTCCTCTCCTCTCCTCTCCTCTCCTCTCCTCTCCTCTCCTCTCCCCTCCCCTTCTCTCCTCTCCCCCCTCTCCTTTCCCTTCCTCCTCTCTCTTCTACTCTCATTTCATCTCGTCTTGTCTCCTCTCCCCAGTCAGTCAGTCAGTCGTGTGGTAATGGTTTGTCTCATTGTTCGTTGGGCTTTTCTTGGTCCATCAGTCATACGGAAAAACAATGATCAATGAAAGTTTGTGTTATGGAAAAACAGTTTGTTTTCGACATATCTCAAACTTCAGGATGCCTATAGCCTCCGTGACTGTGTTTGTCTACAAGCAGAGACAATTACCGTTACAGCAGAGAGAGAGAGAGAGAGAGAGAGAGAGAGAGAGAGAGAGAGAGAGAGAGAGAGAGAGAGAGAGAGAGAGAGAGAGAGAGAGAGAGAGAGAGAGAGAGAGAGAGAGAGAGAGAGAGAGAGAGAGAGCGAAAGTCAGACAAACAGACACATAGACACACAGACACACAGACAGACACACAGACAGACAGAGATAGAGAGACAAACAGAGAGAGAGAGTGAGAGAGAGAAAGAAAGAAAGAAAGAAAGAGAGAGAGAGAGAGAGAGAGAGAGAGAGAGAGAGAGAGAGAGAGAGAGAGAGAGAGAGAGAGAGAGAGAGAGAGAGCACTGCAGACACATGAACAGAAACATATACTGACAGGGAGAGAGGGAGAGAGAGATAGAGAGAGAGAAAGAGAGAGAGAGAGAGAGAGAGAGAGAGATGACAGCTACTGAAAGACGACAGTAGTACTACCGCAAGAAAACACATTCAAATTGCATATGGCTTCACTTTATTTTTATTTTTATTCAACAGACTAGTAGACCATGTTTTTCTTTAATGAATAGGCCTTCACTTATTATCTATCTATATATGTATTTATATATCTATCTTTCTATCCTATATACTATCTCTTTCTCTCTCTCTCTCTGCCTGTATATATCAGCTGTCGTCAAAGTAAAGGACTTTCATTGTGAATATTAGGCAGTATTTCAAAAACTAAGTCTGCGTACTAATACCTCCAGACACACACGTGTTATCCTTTTCCTTGCTCCATAAACGTCTCTGTCACACGACGTGTGCGGACGCTACACATACACACCCTACATAAATCCCGCCATTAATTTGTTCTCTCTATATATATATATATATATATATATATATATATATATATATATATATATATATATATATATATATGGATAGGCGTTCTGATTTCCCCGCGACCCAATTCCGCCCTGATCCCTTGATCTCCAAACAGATGTTAACCCCCCCCACCCCCCCCACCCCATCGTCATCAACACCTCTTTGGGTTTTTCTTTTTTTAACCATGCCACACCAACAATTTTAAACAAAACAGTTTAAAACAGTCTGATCTACAGGTATACGGGATCACTTACCTGCGGTGTGCGATCGGAGCGTCGAGCGTCGACGTGACGACGTTCCTGGCGGTCAGCCAGCGGCGGAGCGGGAGCGCGAGCTGCGGTTCGCAACACAAAACGCGCATGAACAACACGCGCTGAACCTCCCGTCTCTCCCGGCTCCTCCTGCAGAGAGAGGGGAGACACGCCAGGGGAGGCGCGCCAGGCTGCTGCTTGCTTTGCTTGCTTGCTTTGCTTGCTTGATGCTGATGCTGCCACGGAGGACGCGTGTGTAAGTTTTGCACTGGGAGCGAGTGCAGGGGGGGGGGGGGGGGTTCAGCCTATTTATCTCGCAAATGTGTCCACGGGAGGGAAAGAAGAAGATGAAGAAGATGAAGAAGATGAAGAAGAAGAAGATGAAGTAGATGAAGAAGATGAAGAAGATGAAGAAGAAGAAGATGAAGAAGATGAAGAAAATGAAGAAGAAGAAGAAGAAGAAGAAGAAGAAGAAGAAGAAGAAGAAGAAGAAGAAGGAGAAGAAGAAGAAGAAGAAGAAGAAGAAGAAGAAGAAGAAGGTCATCCCGTTTACAAATTCACAATGGAAGTGTGAACTCAAAGGTCTTTTGACTACTGAAAGAAAGGGAATCGGATAAGAGAGTAACTCTCATTAAATAAGAGAGTAACTCTCATTCTAGGTAACTGTTGACGGTTAGGAACGCAAGAGCGTCATCTATAGAATGAGCGTTGCAGCTGGTCGCATGTCCCCTGTCGGTTGCAGGCCCACTATTACGTCATCCACATACACAACAATGGATGCACAAGAGGCCAAGAGGTTTTACAAGGGCAACGCGCTTGACGTTCAATATTAGCATGGGTCTACTTCACTCATCCACGTGCGGAAGTCACATTCTTATTAACGTCAAAGTCTAAAATATTTGTGTACAAGATAAAAACTTCTGCCATTAGGGTTAGGTTTTTTTTTGTTGTATTTCTGTGTTTGAGTCCATGCCTTTTGGGGCCACGGGCTCCTCTAACTCTGTTATTGTATCATTGTTTCATATTTGTCTTTCCTTTATTTCTGTTTTTATTGAGGTTAAGCCAAGTACCTATAGGACTATGTTTAGGACTAGCGTTAGGGTTAGATCTAGGGTTTAGGGCCTAAAGCCTACATGACTTACAGAGATAACACTGAGTATCCTATATCCCCAACACAGCATCATAATACAACATAAATACAAAGAAGTGCATGACATTTTGACACTGGACACTGGATTTCAAATGAAAGCCATGAAAAACTTGAGATTATCATCCATTATCATCCAATACCTTGACACACGTGACATTTTCTTTGTATTTTTTGTGCTGTTGCTGGGTTACCGTTTTCCTCCTGCGCCATCCATCCCTCATCACTGAAGCCGTAATTAAGGTCGTTGTGCAAAGGCTCCTCGCAAAAAGGTCACAAGTGGTCATCTATTTTTTTTTTGGGGAGACGACCTCCGCGATCTCTCTAGCATTTGGTGGAGGTAAGTGCTATTCCGAAAAGGTTTTTTCCATGGCTCTCCACATTCCCCCCTCTCCACATTCTCTTCCCAGGGGACTGGTAGTACGGTAGTAGAACCATGATGCACAACAACAGCAACAGCACACACACACACACACACACATACAAAGAAAGGCATTTATCGATATTCTTTAAACAAAAAATATATATATTTATATCTATGTGTGAATAATAACAGAAAAATATATCTGGGATATATGTCATGACAATGTGTGCGAGTCTCAATGCGAACGTTCATTGCTATGAAATTCACTGTGATGCTCCAAATTTTTGACAGTGCTCGAAAGTTGGTATGAATAATGAATCCAAACTGTCAATGGATATTATTGTAACAATGAACCACCACTCATGTCTTCACAGTTTTTGATTATTCTGCAATGAATAATGGACAATCACAGTTAAATGGGTCTCATCTCCACTGGCCTTCCCTCAAGTATTCTACGGTACAGCAGTGTCTGGAAATTAATTCACTCATGAAATGCATACTTCAGCCAATCACAATTGGATTCTTCACCCGCCTCTCTTCTTCACGATTGGCTGAGGCGGCGTTGATGATGTCAGTCCTCTGTGCTGCTCTGCTCGGCCACAGATTAACAAGGTCAGTGTTGTGCCCCCTGCGCTCTAATCGATCCCAGGTGTTTCCCATCATAATCAGGCCGGCTAAAGCCAATGAACACCTGGGATCTACCGTACTTAAGGCTGACGAAGACCGACGTCGGGGGCGAGGTCGTTGATAACCTTATGGCTCCCTCCTACACGTGAACCTGTGTCTCCAGCTCCAGCCCCCCCCCGCTCCAAGGACCCTCTCCGCGTTCCACCCTCTGGACCATCTCCCCGCGTCGACCTCACCACGTAACCTATCCTACCCTACCTTGTTGTGTTTTTGAGTTTGTGGAGATTTTTCAGTGAAGACATTTTCCGTTGTTTTGGTTGTCCTGTGTCTCTTCTTCTGGGTTCTCTGGCACATTTGGCTCGCCGGTCTCGTTGGGTCCTAAGTCAGCGGCCAGCCATTATAATGGCTACTTGAGGGCCCCTCTCGAAGACAAGGACACTTCCTCGAGTGTGTGTGGTGGTGGCTGTTTTAACCTGTGGGCCTTATTGATTAACAATGACCCACAGGTGGGCAGCCTCACCAGCCATAAAGTAATCAATAGCTGGGTTTCCATCTAACAGTCTAAGCCAATTTCAAGCAAACTCTTGGAAGTTTGCACAAAACCCCAAAAAAGGAAATGACAATTAGTTATATTTCCATCAACTAGTGGGAGCGACCAAACTACGTCAGCGATGACGGATATCGGGCGGTGACATAGACTGTATAAATAAGGGTGGTGACAATCTAAGGGTAAACAAAACCACATGAGACAGAATGTATAGTAACGTTATATGCATGTTATATGCCTGGAGACATCTCTCGTTTCTCAGCCGTGTACCGTGGCTTCAGACTCTACCACCAAAACGCTCCATGGCTGGTCAAATCCTTTGGCCAGCCTATTATATTCGGTTGCTGTTTTCCATCTTAAATGGCTGTGATGTTCTGTTCATGGATGAGACCCAGGAATTATTTAATCTCCTCATCGGTCCACACGCACATGTTGTTGCAAGCCATGTTTTCGGGTCACAGGAGAAGACGCTCGATTAGATTCGAATCAGTCAAAAAACCACCTCAAGCGAGAGTATCAAATTTTATGCGAATCAGAGGTTGGGAGAGAGAATTAGAATTTGGCCGTTTCCATCAATATTGAATCGAAATATGGTAATCGAAACCCGACTACTGTAACCCGACTACTGTAACTCAGGCCAGGTGAGGCTGCTTAAACCAGCCACCAACCACACACACACACACTCTCCACAGCCTGCTAGTGCCATGTGTAACATTGACTGTCCCACACTGGGTTCAAATTCACGACCCCCCCGAGCATAAGAAACAGACGCTCTTACAAACCCACAGGCCCTATAGCTTCATCGCTAGAACGTCTTAGAAGTTATCGAGGTGTGAGGCTTACTCGCTGCACAGCACCACCACCGGCTGGCTTCCGTTACACATGCCTCACAAAAGCCAAGAAAGAAACGTTCCCTCGTCATCTGTTTCACTGAGATAATAAGGCTCATTAGACAACGTTAATGATGTTAGTTAGATGTTAATTCCGTCCCCATCTGGGGGAGCTGACAGGTGTGACATAATAAACATAACATACTCTTGTCTGTCTACGCCGGGACGTGCAGGAAAAAAACCCCCACGACCTAGCTGTCATCGCCGGGGTTAGGTTTTTTGTTGTTGTATGTTGTAATATCTCTTCTTCTTTGTTTGGATTAAATATGAAATCTTTTCTGATGGGATTTCGAGAAAGCACGACCTCATTGGTGCATTGTAAATCACTTTCACCCCCCCCCCCCTCGCCCCCCACTCCCCACCCTCCACTCCCCCACTCCCCACCCTCCACTCCCCCCCCCCCGGGGTGGTAGAACAACCACCAATGACAGCAGAATGAGGGACACATACTGCATCTCAGAGGGCATGCATGCGTGTTGCTTCCCCTGTTTTATGGGCGGAATAAAGAGCTTACATGTCTGGCCTGGGGATACGAGAGGAGATGAAGATAGCCTCCTTCTGAAAGGAGCTGTTCGAAGGAGATATACTGTACAGAAGGCAAAGAAGATTCGCCGTTTGCCAGAGGACGACTTCTTCAGTATCGACTGCCCTGTTCCAGTGGATGGCAGCCCTGAAGCTGCAGGGTGGGTCCGTCTTGTGTTGCGTTGAACCCACCACGTTATTCTACAGTTCGAAAGAGCTGGAGTTTAGTTCAAGCTCTGTGGTTTACGCTTCAAGCTCTAGAGTCACTTGAATGCTGTAGCGTTTACAAGCTCTAGAGTTTAACATGTATGGGGTTTACAAGCTTGAGTGTTTAAAAGCTCTAGAGTTGAAAGAATATGGGGTTGACACGTTCTAGTGTTTACAAGCTCTAGAGTTTAAAGTATATGGGGTTTACATGCTCTAGTGCAGGGGTTCCCAACCTTTTTTGTGCCACGGACACATACATGACACATACATGAATAAAATCTCGCGGACCGGTTGTCAATTTTCGCGGACCGGTTGTCAAAGTGTGTTGTCAACACACACCCCTAACAAAACGGCAGGGCTCGATTTCAGTATAAACGTGCATGTACGCGGAGCACCCGTAAAAAAACCCCGGCTCGTTTGCGACCGACACATCACTAGCGCGTAGTAGCTAGTGATCTCTTTAGTAGCGCGTGCAACTGAAAGTCTCTCGTTATGCCGCCGATATATATTTAATCTATATATATAGATTATACCGCCCGTATATACCGCTACATAATCTATATATATAGATTATACTATATATCTAATCTCTATATATAGATTATACCGCCCGCCGTTCACCTATACTTTTATTTGAGTCAAATATGATGATAAACACACAGCTGTTTCGCGGCCCGGCAGTAACACCTCCACGGCCCGGTACCGGTCCGCGGCCCGGCGGTTGGGAACCCCTGCTCAAGTGCACTTTTTCATGCACTTTTACCGGTGTGCCATTGAATGTATCCTCACCAACTGCATCACAGTGTGGTACGGCAACTGCACTGTTTCCGACCGGAAAGCGCTGCAGAGGGTGGTGAAAACCGCCCAACGCATCGTTGGATTAAATCCTCCCTGCAATTAACCTCCTCCCCTCCGGGAGCCGCTATAGAAACCTTTGTTCCAAGTCAAGCAGGCTTAGGAACAGCTTCTTCCCCTCAGCTGTCATCTCTCTGCACCACGATCACAGCCCCCCCCCCCCCCCCCCTCTGCTGCCCAACATACAAACTTTGTCTGCTGACAATACCCTTTCACCATCAATGTCTTCAACGGTCTTGCACTGTATCATAACTCCCTACCTCTACCTATAGTTTACATGTTTATAGTTTACATATTTATAGTTTACATATTCATAGTTTACATATTTATTGTTTACATACCTGTATGATAGTCATGTACATTTATACTGAACTTACTGTATGTATATATTAATCTTCAACTGCTGATATAACTACACACCCCTGCTCACTACCTGCTGTATATACATTTATATATATTTACCTTGTATATATATATATACCTATAATACTGCACATTTCTCATACCTACTCTATAAGTTATTTTATACCGGTTTTTAGTAGTACTTTTTTAGTAGAGTGTTTTTACATATTATTCAACAACTGTACATTATATATTTTTATGCTATATTTTTATATATTTATATTATATATTTGCTTTACAGCAACATTTGCACTCTGGTTAGATGCCAAATTATTTTCGCTGTACACAATAAATTTGAATCGAATATATACAAGCGCAAGAGTTTAAAAGCGCTAGTTGTTTTAAGAGTTTACAGGCTTTGGAGCCTGCGTTTATAAACTCTAGAGTGAACAAACTGTTGTTGTCATGCTCTTATTCTGCTGTCATTTCAGACCCTGTCACCCCAATCTAATCAAGTCCCACCCCCCCCCCCCCCCCCACCTACCAACAGGTACATCTACTGCCCTTCTACCAGTAGATAGACTCCACCTGCTCATCAGCTCCCTAGAACATACACCAGTGGACTTCCTTTGCTCTCGACCAAATTGCCTTTATTATCCAGTCTGCCTGAGCAGTTTGATTGTGACTTTGCTTGTGTACTTCTGGATTCTGACTCAGCCTGACCCCTTTTCTGTACTTAGTTCCACTACCTGAGTTTTTGTATCCTTTTTTTTAAATACTTTTTACTTTGACATCTGTATTCGTGGTTTTGGGGTCTTTTTGTCTTCAAACTGTGACCCCGAGAGCTTAGTAGTATCTCTACAGTTTTCTAGAGTTTTCTCTTGGACCAACAGAGTCAGGTATCTCTCATTTCTCTGGCCGAGACTCAAGTGCTGAGCGACGTATTGTTTATTAGAAAATAAGTTCGGGAGAATGATTTATTGCCACCGCTCTATCTAAAAGAACACACAAATCAAAAAATAATAAACTGTGGTCGCTTTACTTACAAATGTCACTTATCGTGCCTACACCAGGCGCCGTGAGACTGTCTAGGATTCATCATACAATTGTTCATTGTTGACTCTAGGTTCACGTGTTTATATACATATCACTCCACTAGGTTTTGTTATGTAACGGTACAGACATACTGTACATGGTACCGTTGGTACCATCCCACCGCTTTGTTAATCTCCCAATGCCCGTGCTTCCCCTTAACTGTACTCTAAATGTTCTAGTCATCTGTCAGTGTCAGGATTCTTCCATTGGTCAAGAGCCCCTCTATTTCTTTTGGTTTTAATCATCACATTCCCTGTTCCAGTCTGTGTTTCGTAAGAAACAAAATCGTGGAAACTGTCTGCTTCCTGCTACTGCAGCACATCTCCTTTGAAACTTATGATGCATAATGCATACTTCCCACTATTGCAGTATTATTTCTCTCTTACATTATTACACTCTGTTGAGTGGAGCTGGTGAGCAGCCAGGGGTCTCCTGTTCGGGTCTGGTTAATTAAGGCCTGGAAAAACCCTCTTCCTATTTAAAAATGCATGTTGTAACACAGTCAAGGAATTGTGTAAAAATAATTTGTAAACGTAATACAAATATTGCCGCCGTATCTGTGGACGTGGCATACTCACGCATACACTCATGATCAGTATCACCCACCCTCATCCGCACCATCCGCCCACATCAGCACCACCCACCAGTATCCAGCACCAAGAGAAGTGTTGTTTTGTGTAGTTTTTTTGTTCTCAGGTGGGATTTAGTCGTCATTCATTTCCATTCCATATCGTGGGCATTTATTCACTGAACTGTTCCTGTGTGCACACAGGAACACAGGAACTGTTTGCACGCCTGCACACTACCATGCACCTGCACAATATCATCTCATCTGTATCGTAAATGCCACAGCCAAGGGTGGCCACCTCTGGCTCCCAGCAGCTGACTCTTCCAACGGTGACTCAGCTCTCCCTGTACCCTCCCAGTCCTGCTCCCTGTACCCTGCTCCCTGTACCATGCTCCCTGTACCCTCCCAGCCCTGCTCCCTGTACCCTCCCAGTCCTGCTCCCTGTACCCTCCCCTCCCGCCCTGCTCCCTGTACCCTCCCCGCCCTGCTCCCTGTACCCTGCTCCCTGTACCCTACCAGTCCTGCTCCCTGTACCCTCCCAGCCATACTCCCTGTACCCTCCCCGCCCTGCTCCCTGTACCCTCCCAGCCATACTCCCTGTACCCTCCCCACCCTGCTCCCTGTACCCTCCCCGCCCTGCTCCCTGTACCCTGCTCCCTGTACCCTCCCCGCCCTGCTCCCTGTACCCTCCCCGCCCTGCTCCCTGTACCCTCCCAGCCCTGCTCCCTGTACCCTGATCCCTGTACCCTCCCAGCCCTGCTCCCTGTACCCTCCCCGCCCTGCTCCCTGTACCCTCCCCGCCCTGCTCCCTGTACCCTGCTCCCTGTACCCTGCTCCCTGTACCCTCCCCGCCCTGCTCTCTGTACCCTCCCCGCCCTGCTCCCTGTACCCTGCTCCCTGTACCCTCCCCGCCCTGCTCCCTGTACCCTCCCCGCCCTGCTCCCTGTACCCTCCCCGCCCTGCTCCCTGTACCCTGCTCCCTGTACCCTCCCCGCCCTGGTCCCTGTACCTCCCCGCCCTGCTCCCTGTACCCTCCCAGCCCTGCTCCCTGTACCCTGATCCCTGTACCCTCCAAGCCCTGCTCCCTGTACCCTCCCCGCCCTGCTCCCTGTACCCTGCTCCCTGTACCCTCCCAGCCCTGCTCCCTGTACCCTGCTCCCTGTACCCTGCCCGCCCTGCTCCCTGTACCCTCCCCGTCCTGCTCCCTGTACCCTCCCCGCCCTGCTCCCTGTACCCTCCCAGCCCTGCTCCCTGTACCCTCCCCGCCCTGCTCCCTGTACCCTCCCCGCCCTGCTCCCTGTACCCTCCCAGCCCTGCTCCCTGTACCCTCCCCACCCTGCTCCCTGTACCCTCCCCGCCCTGCTCCCTGTACCCTCCCCGCCCTGCTCCCTGTACCCTGCTCCCTGTACCCTCCCCGCCCTGCTCCCTGTACCCTCCCCGCCCTGCTCCCTGTACCCTCCCCGCCCTGCTCCCTGTACCCT
The DNA here is from genome assembly GCA_027704905.1 of Muraenolepis orangiensis. NCBI lineage: Eukaryota > Metazoa > Chordata > Actinopteri > Gadiformes > Muraenolepididae > Muraenolepis > Muraenolepis orangiensis. Next base: position 10,276,011 of record CM051006.1, read on the forward strand.
GCTCCCTGTACCCTCCCTGCTCCCTGTACCCTGCTCCCTGTACCGTCCCCGCCCTGCTCCCTGTACCCTCCCCACCCTGCTCCCTGTACCCTGATCCCTGTACCCTCCCAGCCCTGCTCCCTGTACCCTCCCAGCCCTGCTCCCTGTACCCTGCTCCCTGTACCCTGCCCGCCCTGCTCCCTGTAACCTCCCCGCCCTGCTCCCTGTACCCTCCCAGCCCTGCTCCCTGTACCCTCCCCGCCCTGCTCCCTGTACCCTCCCCGCCCTGCTCCCTGTACCCTCCCTGCTCCCTGTACCCTGCTCCCTGTACCCTCCCCGCCCTGCTCCCTGTACCCTCCCAGCCCTGCTCCCTGTACCCTGCTCCCTGTACCCTCCCCGCCCTGCTCTCTGTACCCTGCTCCCTGTACCCTCCCCGCCCTGCTCCCTGTACCCTCCCCGCCCTGCTCCCTGTACCCTCCCAGCCCTGCTCCCTGTACCCTCCCAGCCCTGCTCCCTGTACCCTGCTCCCTGTGCCCTCCCCGCCCTGCTCCCTGTACCCTTCCCGCCCTGCTCCCTGTACCCTCCCTGCCCTGCTCCCTGTACCCTGCTCCCTGTACCCTCCCCGCCCTGCTCCCTGTACCCTCCCAGCCCTGCTCCCTGTACCCTTCCCGCCCTGCTCCCTGTACCCTCCCCGCCCTGCTCCCTGTACCCTGCTCCCTGTACCCTCCCCGCCCTGCTCCCTGTACCCTCCCAGCCCTGCTCCCTGTACCCTCCCAGCCCTGCTCCCTGTACCCTCCCTGCTCCCTGTACCCTCCCAGCCCTGCTCCCTGTACCCTGATCCCTGTACCCTCCCAGCCCTGCTCCCTGTACCCTCCCCGCCCTGCTCCCTGCTCCCTGTACCCTCCCAGCCCTGCTCCCTGTACCCTGCTCCCTGTACCCTCCCAGCCCTGCTCCCTGTACCCTGCTCCCTGTACCCTGCCCGCCCTGCTCCCTGTACCCTCCCCGCCCTGCTCCCTGTACCCTCCCCGCCCTGTTCCCTGTACCCTGCTCCCTGTACCCTCCCAGCCCTGCTCCCTGTTCCCCTTCTTATCTCCCAGTTCCTTGCTGTCTTTCTTTGCTGTCTTGTCTTCGTTCCATGTTATATGTCTTATTTTATTTTATTTTGCCTAATCCCTTTAGTCTTAATCCAATTTGCGTGAATATCATTGTGTTCATTGGTTTTGATTTACAAATCAGGTTGTCCTGTTGTTTGAAGATGTGTGGATCCCAGGAAGACTAGCCAAGATGATCAAGATCATTTTATTGTCCATGTGTAACAAGTATAATAGAATGCTTACTCCCCATTCACTCCCACAGAATATGAATTTCAACAATACTATAGTATGCTAAACTAGACTATGCAATACTATACTATACTATTAACAACACTATATACTACATACTATATACTATGGTCACGGCTGGGGACATTTACTTTGCAGCCCCCCCCCCCCGTCTTTTTCCACATTGTGTCATTCTGTCTGAAGATGTCGGAAGAAGGCCATCTTCCTCACAAAGGACCGCAACCACCCTTCGCAGCATCCGTACAAGGACTACCAGGTTCAAGGAGAGTTCTTATCCACAGGCATGGTGCCTACCGAACTGATCCACATAACATTACACTATCATACTTTTGCTGGACTTTCTGGACTCATTACAGCTACTGCTGTAATGTACTGTTCTGCACTTAACTGCACTACACGTCACTTTATACTTCATTTTATGGCGTACAGTATTTTTCTATTTTATAGTATAGTGTTTTAGAAAATTCATACTGCAGGAGGGAATGGGGAGTAAGCATTCCATTGTACTTGTTGCTCTCTCTACACAGAGAGAGAGAGAGAGAGAGAGAGAGAGAGAGAGAGAGAGAGAGAGAGAGAGAGAGAGAGAGAGAGAGAGAGAGAGAGAGAGAGAGAGAGAGGAGAGAGAGAGAGAGAGAGAGAGAGAGAGAGAGAGAGAGAGAGAGAGAGAGAGAGAGAGAGAGAGAGAGAAAATTCACTGTATTGCCTTCAGGCAGGCGCTATTAGGTGCCCCTTTGCAGAACTAACCGCCACTCCAAGTCTTTTGGTAGTCGTTTGAAATGACACATACATTATATATTCACACTCGGTTACACAGGGTTATTTATTTATTTATTTACTTATTTAATCTATAACAAAGATTTTCTTTGATCTACTGCTTGTAGTTGTTGTGTGATAAAGATAATGGCCTTGTCTGTCAGTGTTTTTTAGATGTGCGTAAGGACTGGTAAGCTGCAAATTAATTAATTTTGGGATGACGAATAAAAGTTGTCTGAATCATTTTTTTAATTGTTATTATTATTATTATTTTTATAGATATTTTTTAATCGGTTGTTATTGTTCATTTGAAAAATCACTAAATCCCAATGATGTGTGTGCGTCTTATTCGTTTGGGATCTGGATCCGTTCGCTGAGTCTCCTCAAGAGAAATGGGTCGCAATGTACTCAATGTACTTCTTCGGTCTATTCCAAGGAGACGGGAGAGCTCACCGCGCGGCTCACCGCGGGTTGAAGCTGGGATGCAGGAGGTAGGGACCGTCAACACTGTTAAACGGACCACAACACAACACAACACAAGAGGATGAGACAGGAGCGGTCCCGTGCGACTGGACGACGCTTCATGTCACACACACCATCCAATGAACATCTTTCACCTTTCACAGCACAAATGGCGAACTATACACACACCGAATACACCGAATTCTACCAAGCTTTAATCGGTGCTTTACTCCCAGAGTAAAGTCAAATCATTTCAAAATAAGAACAAAATAAGAATGTCTATTTGTAGCCTATTTCTCCCAGACAAAACTGAGCTCAATTGAAGATCAGTATGAGAAATAGACTCATGCTGATTGTCTCACCCCAATCCCAATTCAAGATCATTGATTTATGTCACTGCACAGATCTTTATTTTGTCTGAAATAATCAGCTCTTGAGATAGCAGTAACATCCAAGAGAAAACGTGATTATTGCTTATAATGTCTTAGATGTATCTATTACTTTGCTCCTTACTTATCCTAAGGTTTAGGACACCAGATCAGACTGCAGTAATCAACTCAATAGTTACATAACATCTCTGTAGGCTGTTTCAAATGTTCCCATATTTCACTAACATCCCCATCCACCACCCCACCCACCACCTTCCTTCCTCCCCTACTTATACAACCACTAGCCGCCTATACTGTGGTATAGTATAGTATTGCAAAGTATAGTATAGTGTAGTATACAATAGTACAGTATTGCTGTAGAAATGCATAATGCTGGAGTAATGTGTATTTCATGTTACACACGGCACAAATAAAGAATCTTGTATTTTGAATGTGTTTTGTTTGTTAGACGGATACTGCTTCATTGAAATGTACAGTATGTTACAGTATGATTCTGATTCGTCGATATACTGTGTGGGTGGGGGGTGGCATCATGTACGTCAGTTTCTAGCACACGGTCCAATCTTCAGGGATGATCTGATGTTAAGCTTGTCTAGCAGTCAGACCCGAGGGAGCCATGCTGTAGAGGGGGGGGGGGGGGGGGGGGGGGCTGCTATACGTAGACAGGTTCCCGGTTCATGAGAGGGAACATCTTATTCTTACGAAGCTCTGTACTCAAAGCGGTGAGTGCAGAACTGTTTGTCTCCCCTTTCTGGCAGTGAGAGTAATAACACGACACAACAAAGCACAACAAAGCACAACAAAAACACAACAAAACAACAAACACTCCTCCGCCGTCGATGGCTTTTTCTTTTCTCTTTGGACTTCATACCTTCCTCTGCAGAACACGCCGAGTGAAGGAAAACATTTTCTGGAGTGGATGATTGAAAGTTTGAAACACTCCAAAACTTTTCTTTGACGCTTTGTTTGGATTCTCTCCGCCACAAAGCTCCTGTCATCCTCCTCCTCGTCGCTGCTGCTCCGTCGTTGTGTCAGTTGTTTTCTTTTTTTTATGTGGAAAAACATGAAAAACACATCTTGTAAAGGCTTACGGTGGTCGTTTTAACAGCTTTTTTGATGTACAACGCATCTCTTCCAGTACACCACAACAAGATACCCTATATACAAGATATTTTTATTGGCCAATTGCAACAGGTACATTGGAACGCTTACTCCCCATTCCCTCCCGCAGTATACATCTCCAAAACAATACCATAAAAATATAAATAATATATACAATAACAATAAACCAAAAAAGTGCAGCAAAGTGACTGTTAAATTATATGTACATGTGTTGAATGTACATGTTGTTTTTTAAAAATATTTAAAAGCATTTAAAGTGCCAGTAGTGCAGCAGCATCATTAATACAGTGCAGAACAGTATAGTAACTGTAATGAGTCCAGAAGGTCCAGCAAAAATATGATAGTGTAATGTTAATTACATGTTATGAAAGTGGCAGCACTCCTAGCAGTTCAGTAGGCACGCTGCTTGTGGATAAGAACTATCCTTAACTAACAAGAGAAATACAGAGAGTGTTCTCTGGTGGCCATGGACCTTACCTAAATCGACATTGTGTGAACATGTTTGGCGAGGGCTTGAATGTATTTTTAAATATATATTCAAAAAGGACCCAACTCTTTAAGGAAGTCATCAGTTCCAGTTCAGGAGCGTCACAAAGAGGTTTTTGCCAGACGATGTAATTAAACTATAATAACATGTCTCAAGACCTCTCTACGCTGCCATGTGCCTGGCGAAGATGTGATGGGAGTTTTGTATCAGGCCTAATAAATCCATGGATGTGGCAAATGACGGGACGATGGAAGTGACAGGAAAAACCGATGACCCCAGCCATGAAGGCGCATCATCTGAGCTACCTGGAGCATCCTCTGCTGGTGTTGAGAGTGACTGATGGGAGTTGTCTGGAGAGTCTGTCAGACACACTTAGCGTAGCACAAGATACAAGATATTATTTTTGGCCAATTGCAACAGGTACATTGGAATGTTAACTCCCCATTAACTCCCCCCTCCCGCAGTACACATCTCCAAAACAATAGCATTCAAATAATATATACAATAAAAATGAACACAAATCACGCACACACACACACACATGTGTGTGTGCGCGTGTGTGAAGAGGGGAACTTATTTGAGCCAATCTCTGGTCAGCGAGGGGGCTAGCCAAAGCAATTTCCTTTCCGTTGACAACCACAGCACTGCATTCCAATGTCTGTTTAGCAGTCGCTCCTGCGCCACGCCACCCAAGTGGCTCCTCATATGCCAGCCAGGTGCTTTTTTATGGGCGCCAGGAGACAGGTGGCTGGCATGTTTTAACCGGTTTATTGCAGGGTGGAGAAGGGGTTTGAAGGCAGAGCAAGTCCTGCTGCTGCTCTCGAGGGTGTGTTGTGGGTGGCTGGTTTAAGCAGCCGCACCTGCCCTGAGTTAGACTGATTACTATAGTGAAGCTGCACACCTGTGGGTCCTTGTTAATCAAGGCCCACCGATTAAACCAGCCACCATCACACAAACCCGAGGGAGAGCTCTGTCTAGCAGATACCATCTGCTCTGTTCACCACGATTCAAAACTCTGCAATAAACTGGATCCCTCGTCACCCTGTGTCCTTGTCTTCGGGAGGAGCCCTCAAGCAGCCATTTGAATAGGCTGGCGGCGGCCTCGACTGCTACAATAAGTATTAAGTTAACAGCGTAAAGTGCAGTGCAGATAGTACAGTTGTGGTTGTGGATATGGGGGGGGTGGTGGTGGTGGAATAGTGGTCCACTTCCGTGTTCGCGTACCGTAGCTTTTGAACCGTACTCCACACCATCTTTGGGGACTCGAGAACGATCCGCTGAACCAGACCTATTCATCGTGCTGCTGCCCTAATGGCACTTTAAAATGCTTGTTAAATGCTTTTCGCACAATTCAACACATGTAACAGGATGTACATATCATCCATCAGTCACTTTTTTGTTATTTTTGTGTTCATTTATATTGTAAATAGTATTTTTATAGTATTGGAAATTCATACTGCGGCAGGGAATGGGGAGTAAGCAATCCATTGTACTTACAAATGGAAAATACAAATCTTGAATGTTGAATGTAGCCTTGAGACACTCACATTCTGTATGTTACATGCTACATGTTACGTTATATCAGTTACATGCTGTACGTTACATTGTATGTGTTGCATGCATGCATTCTATAGGTTACATTATTTACATTTACATTTACATTTACATGGTTTTACAGGTACTGATCCTTCTCGACCTGTCTGCGGCGTTCGACACAGTGAACCACCAGATCCTCCTCTCCACTCTCGCCGAGCTTGGAATCGCTGGAACTGCGTTATCCTGGTTCACCTCCTACCTCGCAGATCGGACTTATCAGGTCACATGGAACGGTTCCCTGTCCAAACCCTGCACCCTGGACACCGGAGTTCCTCAAGGCTCAGTATTGGGACCCCTTCTGTTTTCTCTTTACACTAAATCGCTAGGCTCTGTAATCGCATCTCATGGCTTCTCCTATCACTGCTATGCGGATGACACTCAACTGTTTCTCTCCTTTCCCCCCTCAGAAACCCAAATAGCAACACGCATCTCGAAATGCCTGGCCGACATCAGCAGATGGACAGCCGCCAACCACCTGAAGCTCAACCTTGACAAGACTGAGCTCCTCTTCATACCGGGGAAAGACTGCCCTCAGATGGACCTACTGGTCACCATCGAGAACACCCAAGTCTCCCCCTCAACCACAACAAGAGACCTTGGTGTGGTGGTAGATGACCAGCTGTCCTGCAATGCCAACGTCACCGCGGTGGCCCGATCTTGCAGAATTGCCCTCTACAACATCCGCAGGATCCGGCCCTTCCTCACACGTGAAACGGCGCAGATCCTGGTCCAAGCGCTCGTCATCACCCGCCTCGACTACTGCAACTCTCTCCTGGCGGGACTCCCCGCCTCTGCAACCAAGCCCCTCCAACGCATCCAGAACGCAGCAGCACGCCTGGTATTCAACCTACCGAAATTCTCCCACGTGACCCCTCTCTTCCGCGAACTCCACTGGCTTCCGGTAAATGCTCGCATCAAATTCAAGATTCTGGTGCTGACCTTTAGGGCAGTCAATGGAACTGCCCCGGCCTACCTCCAGGCGTTGGTCAAACCCTACATCCCAGCCAGAGCGCTCCGCTCAACTTCTGCCAGGCGACTTGTTCGACCTTCACTAAGGTCAACCAAACATCGCTCGTCCAAAACCCAGCTCTTCACGGCTCTGGCCCCACAGTGGTGGAATGAACTCCCGTCTCATGTCAGGACGGCAGAGTCCCTCGCCAGCTTCCGCAAGAGACTCAAGACCCACCTGTTCAGAGTCCACCTGGACTCTCCTTTGTGAAACCCCTAAACTTGCTTAAGTCCTGACATTAATAGCTCTTAGCATGTTGTATATGTTAGCAAGTGTATGTCCTTAATGTTGTTAACACGCTCTTATCACAGCTACTTAAGCAGGTGACCTAGCAGTACGAAATTGTGTTATTCATCTTGTCAATATGAATACTCGTGAACTGCTGTATTTATATGTTTGCGTACCCCAGTGTTATGCTATTGTCTGCTTCAACTAATGTACACCTTGTAAGTCGCTTTGGATAAAAGCGTCTGCCAAATGCCCTAAATGTAAATGTAAATGTACATTCTGTGCTGGTGGATTGAAAAAACAAATATGTTTGTTCAAATATGTTTGTTCAATCCACCAGCACAGAATGTAGCTTATGCCCAGCAGAAGCAGAGACGTCCCTTGAAGAAAGAGCAGAAGTTTAAGCCACCTAACAAATGATATCATTAAAAAACAATCGGCAAATCTACCAGCATTCCCATAATCCCATAATAAAAAAAGATCCCGGAACAGTGTGTCCAAACCCCCTGGACAACCTGCCTCCTGTCTTCACTCTGCCCACACCGCCTGCCTTAACACTTCGTACAGCAAAGTAATCACTCCTTCTAACTCTTGGCAGACGGCCGGGTTCCAGACTCATGTATCATGTGTACGTTTTCTGTTGACAACAGCATATGTGAAAGGAGATGGGAGAAAAGATGAAAGAGATAAGGAAACATTAGTGAGGATCTGAATATTTTCTTCAGTTCATCTGACGTCGGAGTTACGAGACGCACACGCATAGCACGCACGCAGGCACACACATAAACAGATTCTCGCACTCACACGCACACACACACACACACACACATGCACGCACACAGACACACGCACACACACACACACACACACACACACACACACACACACACACACACACACACACACACACACACACACACACACACACACACACACACACACACACACAAACTAGTGCCCTTTTAAGTCGTGGGTGGAAGAGGCTCACTAATTGGATGATCAAAGTTAGAATCTGAGGTTTGTCATGGCAACAGGGTCTGGTTTGGTATGTAATTGCAGGCAAAGGCACAATATCTAATGAAATATTATATGATAATGATAGAAGGTTGAGCGTGTGTGCGTGCGTGTGCAATTGTTACACGTGATTAAAAAATAGGATTAATTATGGTTAGGTAGGATACATTTATTTATATTTTTCTCTTTTCACACAGGAGACGGATTTGCACAAAATAAGACCTTTCAGTCATTTCGAAAAATCTTTGAAAAAAATCCATTTGGCAGAGCAATTATTCAGACAAAGCAGCTGGAAACGAGAAGACATGAGCATGCCAAGTTGACTACAGTTTTCAGTTGACCACACTTTCAAGAGTCTACAGTTACAGTGCACGACAATTACAGTTGATTACAGTTTCAGTGATCTACGGTCACCGTGAACTCCAGTGAACTACAGTTATAACAGTGTGTATTTCAAACTGCAAATCCCAGAGTTAAATTCCAGAGGAAACACCTCGGACTAGTCACCTGCCTCTCTTGCATGCTATTCGCCTTTACATTACGTTTCACTGCGCATGCAGTATTTCATGCACGTCCGTGCATTGCAATAATACTTTCATACAAAGTCCTCTCTCGGCCCAAACAAAAACTGCCCACTCATTGCAGCTGAATTATTCAGTTTCTGTTGGTATCGGAGGGCCAGTTGAGCAAAGGCCCCTCTATTTGCTCTCAGCAGCTCAGGTTCTAGACGGTCTTCCGCCCCATGGCTACCTTTGACCATCTAGACCCTGCCAAGGTTGCTAGGGGGCGGGGTCTAGATTCTAGACCCCGCCCCCTAGCAACTTTTGACCATCTAGTCACCAACCTTTTTGAAACTGAGAGCTACTTCATGGGTACTGAGTCATACAAAGGGCTACCAGTTTGATACACTTCTGGAATAACAAATGTGCTCAGTTTGCCTTTAGTTATATATTATTATCAATGATAAAGGAAAGGATACTCATCTTTGTGAAGACACTGATCACGTTAATGATTTCTCACTATAATTATCAACAATGACTGAACAAGGTGGGAAACAGATAATATCAATATTCAACACTTTATTTCTATTTATCTCAGCAATTGTTTACATTTTCAGATGATCACTTCTACAACATTTCGTAGGAAAAATGTCCCATTTTCACAAGCCACTGACAAACCCTTTTAACAAATCATGAACTATGTTGCACCATGTTTGAAAAAGTTATCAATTATGTAATGTTTAAGAAAAATCAACTTTCATATTTTGAAATAAATCTCATCACATTTTGAACTAATGACCAAATCTGCTGCATTTTTAACAAAATTATATCGGTTACATTTCATGAACACACTTTTGAATTGAACACAATTTTGAACACAACAGAAATTGAACACAATTTTTAAATATGTTATTCAACTTTGCCATGTTGCCACTGACATCTGGTTTCTTTGTTAGTGGGAAGACTGGCATTGCATGCTTTTCACCAGTGTATTGTAATCAGGTGTGTAACTTGACACTGCAACTCTGAGTGAGTCTTGCAGATGTGCATCAGTGAGGCGTGTTCTGTGTTTGTTCTTGATGAAGTTCATGTCCGAAAACGCTGATTCACAGAGATAGGTTGAACCAAACAGGCTGGCAACCTTCATAGCTGCTTTGCGTACCCCACTGTACTTTTCTGTCAACAAGGCACCAAAAGTTTGGTGCAGCCTGGTAGGCTTTGAGGTGGAGATCATTTTGCAATGTTACGATTTCAATCTCCACCTGTCCAGCTTCCAAGTTGAACGTTGCACTTAGTTGCTCAGCAATGCATGTTATGTCCACGTTCATGAAAGGATTGAAAATGAATGACACACATGGCTCAAGCTGATCAAGGTCACAAAACCTATTCTCAAACTCTTGCCCAAGTGTGTTTATGACTTGACAGTACTTTTCTGCAACTTTGTCAAATGTCTCAGATGCAGAAGCATTATCTTTCAGCACCGACTGCACAGAGGGAAAGTGCAGCACATTTTTTCTCTGTATATGCACAGAGAAAATGTTCATCTTGGCTTTAAATGCATTTAAAGCACTTATCATGTCAACAACAGTCTTACCTTTGCCTTGCAGCTCGCAGTTCAAGTGGTTTAGTTTCCCAGTAATGTCCGTTAAAAATGCAAGGTCAAGTGTCCACTCTGTGTCCTCTAGCAGCGAGACGTCTTCGCCTTTGGACTGCATGAACCCTTTGATTTCACCCAAAAGTGACAAAAAACGATGATGCGTAGTGAAGTGTCTCTCCACATTGTGCCGCTTTGCCATCGCCACAGTCGCCCCGCAAATGAAACATATGCAGGTTTCTTTCAGAGTGGTAAAAAAAAAAAAACTCTCATTCACTGTGAAAATTATAAGTTTTCTTTCTTTTTTCTGCCATGTTTTTGGGGTAAGAAACCGCATTCAGCCCCCCGTCTTCGCTGCGCCCTCTAGCTTACTCTCCACGAACGCAGAAATTTTGTCATGCGCACAATACTGACCTTTGATCTTTTCAACTTCACTATGGGAATAGTCAACTTCAATACGGGAATAGTCAACCTCAATATGAAAATAAAAATGTGACAGTATAAAAATGTAATAATAAAATTGAATTAGAAACGCATGAGTTGTGTTATGTTTAGAACAGGCTTGCTGCGGGCGACTCATGTGGTCCTTGGGGGCTACCTGGTGCCCGCGGGCACCGTGTTGGTGATCCCTGATCTAGTCCATGCCCCCTAGCTACCTTTGACCATCTAGACCCCGCCCCCTAGCAACCTTTGACCATCTAGACCCCGCCCCCTGGTTACTTTTGACCAATCTAGACCACGCCCCCTAGCAACCTTTGACCATCTAGTCCATTCCCCCTAGCAACCTTTGACCATCTAGACCCCGCCCCCTAGCAACCTTTGACCATCTAGACCCCGCCCCCTAGCAACCTTTGACCATCTAGTCCATGCCCCCTAGCTACCTTTGACCATCTTGACCCTGCCCCCTAGCAAACTTTGACCATCTAGACCCCGCCCACTAGCAAACTTTGACCATTTAGACCCCGCCCCCTGGTTACCTTTGACCATCTAGACCACGCCCCATGGCTACCTTTGACCATTTAGACCACGCCCCCTGGGGTGTGTGTCAACACACACCCCTAACAAAACGGCAGGGCTCGATTTCAGTATAAACGCGCATGTACGCGGAGCACCCGTAACAAAAAAAACCGGCTCGTTCGCGGGTGCGAGCAATTTATTTCAAATATTTGCAATTTTTTAAAAATATATATACATTATTATTTTTAAAAAATTAACACATTTTAGCAATGCTTAGCAACCTAAGACCCACGTAATGAAACCGCAAAATGAAACCCGCGAAATTAAATGTGGTCTGTGAGACGGCTGGTGGCGCTCGTGCTCATAACTCTGGAAAATGGAAGCATGGTTGGGCAGCGTTAAACGCACTAATACCGGTAGCGTCGCTGCGGAACCGGGTGAGCCCAGTGAAAATAAAATAAAAGTGGACAAGACCAACCACCGGCAATTCAGTGACAAATACATTGTTTATGGATTTACTTGTACATCTGATTATCCACCACAGCCACAGTGGGATTTCTTTGCGGCGAAGTGCTGGCAAATAATTCAAAGCCAGCCCACCTGCAGCGGCACCAGAGCACCAAACACGCCGGGAATGTCGATAAAACAGGACTTTTTCAAACGAAAGTCATGTCAGACTACATTAAAGAAAGAGTGTAAGTGTGTCGAGCAAAGCAATGGAGGCATCCTATGCTGTGGCATTACTTGTGGCCAAGTAAAAAAAACCACATTAAATTGCAGAAGATCTGATTCTCCCTGCCTTCTGATCATTTTGGCTGAAACTATGCTGGACCAGAGAGCAGCAGACGTGCTGAAAACCGTTCCATTGTCGAACAACACAATCTGCCGCCGGATCGATGACATGTCTGCTAATATTGTTGGACAATGGTGGTGAATAAAATTAAAAGAGCCGGTCAGTTCGCTCTACAGATGAAATTATGGATGTGAGTGGGGAGGCTCAGCTCCTGGCCTTTGCGCGTTATGCTGAAGAGTCTGACATACATGAGCATATTTTGTTTTGCAAGAAGCTAACAGGACAGACAACTGGCGAAGAAATATTTCAGGTGATTGATAGCTTTTTCAAAGAAAACAATGTTGAGTGGAAATCCTGCAGTCACATCTGTGCCGACGGCGCAGCTGCGATGACGGGGAATGTGCGTGGGTTGCATGGACGTGTGATGAAGGTAAACCCCAAAATTAAGTGGAACCACTTATCCCCCGGGAGGCTCTCGCTAGTAAAAGGATGAGCCCAGAGTTAAGTGCTGTCATGGATGACGCAGTTAAGGTGATTAATTTCATTCAGTCCAGACCTACGTATCACCGACTATTTCAAACTCTAGAAGACAAGACAGCGGGGCAGAGCATGGGCCCCTGCTTCACCCAGAGCAGTGAAGCAGGGGTGTGCCCCGGGGTGTGCCCCGGAGCAAGAACGGAGTCAACACAGGGGTCAAAGTGCAAAAAGTGTATTGGTGATCACAACAAAGGACACAGGACACACTCAAATAACAAATACTCAGGAACCAGGCCTAGGGACCTGGTGGAAGTATGCCAAATCAAAAATAACTTCACAAAGCTAGGGGAAAAAGGAACGTTCCCTCTCCCAAATTCCATATAGCAGCAGTGGCAACAAGCAGTTGACCAAACACACTACTCTATCAAAACGTACATGGGTGGCATACCCCCTCTAACCTAGGGTATTTAACAATGAGTTATCTACGTGGTGAAAATGTAAAGAGGCCTCTGTCTCAACTGTCCCGAAGACCTGGACCGTACCTATACCAACCACCGTAGGGACGTGCATGCCGTGAGGGTGTCAAACTAAATAGGGTGAGCTGCATAAAACAGGGAGCCTTTATACACCACAAAAATAGCAGGTGGCGGTGATTGGTGATTAGTGATTGGTGATTGGTGGAGTCCGGATCCTAGAGCTGGAGCAGGGCGGGGCTCTGACCTGAAACAGGGAACAAAGCCCACATTGCCACCTGAAGGCACCACATGCCGTAACAATGACAGAGTGAATGGATTCATAAATAAAGTCAACTTATGGGAGACGATAGGGGATATAAGCTTCCCACTGCTTGATGGCTATCTTGCCACTACTGATGTTGAAAACAAGCAGATGGTCACAATTGTTAAAACGCATCAGTCCAAACTCAAAACTGAGTTCAACCAGTACTTTCATGACATTGAAGCAAAGTCAGAACAGCTGGACTGGGTGAGGAACCCATTCAGAGTGACTGAGAGCACCAGCAGCCTTCTTGCCAGACTGCAGGAAAACCTGGTGGATTTGTTCTCTAATCGTGGGCAAAAGATGGCATATGCTGAAAAGTCACTGACAGAGTTTTGGTGTGATGTTGCAGAGGAGTATCCAGAGCTGGGGACATGTGCATTGAATGAACTCTTGCCTTTTGGATCTACCTATATGTGTGAAGTTACCTTCGCGGCCCTGACTCACATCAAAACCAAGCAGAGGAACAGACTGAATGTGGAGAGCAGCCTAGTGACGGCTGTGGCCACACTGCCCCCAGAACTATCAAAGCTTATGAAAGATAAGCAAGCTCAAGTGTCTCATTAAAAGCTCTAGTGACTTAATAAAATATGTTGAATATATATATATAATTCTATTATATTTGATTGTATTCAATTTTTTCTCGTTTTGTTCTACTGTGGTTGCGGTTGTTGTTGCTGCTGTTCTTGTACTTGCACTGTTTACACAGTTGATACTACTGTTATTGTTGTTGTTTCTATTGCACTATTCTATTCTATGTTGAGTTGTGGGCGGAGCCTCATTTGCATGCACCTGATTCATGTGCATATGACAATAAAACCTTTGAATCTTTGAAACTGCTAGAAGTGAGTATTATTTTCATTCACAATAAGTGTCAATGTCAAGTTTAAATTAATTTGTATAGAGGGTGAGTTATAAAAGTGATTTTCATTTATTTAATGAGTAGTTTGGTTAAATACAATTACAAAATATTTAATATAAGAGAAAATGTAAGGCGAATCATCCAAATGAGTGAGGGGGTACTATAGAATGGCTACCAGCTCAAGGGGTACACAAGACAAAAAAGGTTGGGAACCACTGATCTAGACCACTATCTCAGACACCGTTTCTCAATGATGAAGAGAACCGTGTCACCACAGCCTCAAATCCAATTACTCTCAAACACTGTTCTGTTGACTGTGTCTCCCATCCACATTTGAGTTTTGCTCTGGTAAATATTTGCAGCTCATTCTCCCTCACAGTGGATTACTTCTGGAGTCTCATTAAATTGCATTACATTACAATCTCTTTTGCAGATGCCTTTGTCCAGAGAAACTTACAATAAGGTCATTCAACATGTAGTCAAGAGAACTTCAAGTCATAAGTGCATTTTCTTTTTAACAATCCTGCAAGAGCAGAACCAGTGCTTCGGTAAAATAACAAGTTGGCTCTCTAAATTTGACACAATAGTAGATCAAACAGGGGGAAAAGCTAATAAACAAACACTGGCAAACAATAAATAGTGTGTGTGTGTGTATGTGTGTGTGTGTGTGTGTGTGTGTGTGTGTGTGTGTGTGTGTGTGTGTGTGTGTGTGTGTGTGTGTGTGTGAGTGTGTGTGTGCTTGCATGTATGTGTGTGTGCGTGCATGTAAGTGTGTCTGTGAATTTGTGTGTGTGTGTTTGTGTGTGTGCATGTATGTATGTATGTATGTATGTATGTATGTATGTATGTATGTATGTATGTATGTATGTATGTATGTATGTATGTATGTATGTATGTATGTATGTATGTATGTGTGTGTGTGTGTGTGTGTGTGCGTGCATGTAAGTGTGTTTGCATGTATGTATGTGTGCGTGCATGTATGTATGTATGTATGTATGTATGTATGTATGTATGTATGTATGTATGTATGTATGTATGTATGTATGTATGTATGTATGTATGTATGTATGTATGTATGTATGTATGTATGTATGTATGTATGTATGTGTGTGTGTGTGCACAGCAGTTCATTCCACCACTGTGGGGCCAAGACAGAGAAGAGCTGTGTATATCGGCCCCAGGGCCCCTGAGTGATGAGGCAAGCAGATGCCCCGAGGCAGCAGAGTTTAGGTAGGAAGGAGCTGTTCCTTTCACTGCCTTGTAGTTTAGCACAAGTGTCTTGAACTGGATGGAGCAGCTACAGGGAGCCAGTGTAGAGACTGGAGAAGGGTGGATGTGTGGGAGAACTTGGTCTGTTGACACCAGACAAACTGCAGGCTTTCTGAACGAGCTCCAAAAGGTCTGATGGCGCCAGATGGCGGTCTAGGGCACCAGCAAGGATGGAGTTGCAGCAGTCCAGGAGATGACACAAGACTGGATGAGCACCTGCGCTGCCTTGCCAGAGAGGAAGGGGTTGAATCCTTGTGATGCTGTAGAGAAGGACTCTGCAGGAGCGCGTCACTGATGCGATGTTTGCCGAGAACGACCATCGGTCGTCCAGGTTCACACCCAGATTCCTCACGGTCCGACTAGGCGTCGCCACCGCATCAACAATGGTGGTGACGGACAGGTCTCGTTGCGTGCGGTAAGGCGGCTAAATGCCACAAGGTGAAGAACATCGCACGGAGGGAGGGGAGGAAAAAGTGTGGATTAGGGAGGGAAGAGGTGGAGAGGGTGTTAAGGGGGATGGGTGGGAGGAAGACAGAAGAAGGAAGGAGGATGGGAGATGGTTCTCGTATTCCAATAGCCAAATATATTGCATCATATGTAGTCATTCATTTTCTGTGTATTTTGTTGGCATTATCATATTTCCATGCATTTGCTCTTATATACGGATACCAGTGTAGTGAAACGTTCAATAAAAAGCCCTTCTGTTTACTTTAAGACTGACCTCTGTTTAAATCAGATAAGCTTGTACTGCCCTTGTTGATACAAGTTGAATATTTATAGTCATGCTATTCTCCACTGATCTCACTTCTGAAATAGAAAATAAGGCTTTTCTGAATACTCAAGGCACGTTACAGACACTGTAAAAAAAATGACACACACTGTAAAATAATTGAATAGTTACATAGATTCGAAAATTTAAAAAATGTATAAACAAAAAAATATATATATACAGTATAAACATATTATACATTAATACGTTAAGACCAGAGAGACCAGCGTATTTAACAAAATCTAAATCCCAAAATATCACCACATGGTGTACAAGCCCACTCTCAAACCGTGACCATACTGTGGTACTGTGGTCACATATGGCATACTGTACA
>CM051006.1:10295224-10317724 GCA_027704905.1 Muraenolepis orangiensis
TGTTATTGTTATTCTCATTTAGATTCTATTTTTATTTTGATTCATAATCTTTTTGTTAATGATATTCATTTTTTGCATTCATATTCTCACTCTGATTTGCGTGAAATGTGTGTGCGTGTGTGTGCATGCCTGCACGTTCACATATGCGTTTATGATATATAATAGGATATGAAACACACACACACACACACACACATTCACACAAGCATGCACACACACACACATTCAAGGCATACATACATCCAATCTATATTCATAGATAATAATACACGGTATGCAGGTATAAATTCCCTTTAATATGAATTGGTCCTGTCAGGCTACATAAATGTTCATATATCTCAGAAATCTGCTATATGTACACATATTCTAACACCAGATACATTTTTTGGATCAAGTCTCCCACAAAATATTATTAATCTTATGATTCATATCCCCTAGAAACAAAATCGCTTTAGTGGTAGATACAGGGGAGAAAATGATGAAGTACATTTTATATATTTGGGGATTTTCTGGTCTCTCTGGTCTTGACATACACATCTATTTCAATAACTGCTTAACCAGAGTTAAGGTTTAATTATATTAGATTCGATTATATTACAGTACAGCGAAAATAATTTGGCATCTAACCAGAGTGCAAATGTTGCAGTAAAGAGCATGGTAATATATAATGTACAGTTTACAGTTGCTAAAAGACAGTCTCCTATGTATAAAAACTGAGTATGTATGAGATATGTGCATAATAATATATATATATATATATATATATATATATATATATATATATATATATACACATATATATATATATATATATATATATATATATATATACACACAGGTATAGTAAGTATACAAGTATACAAGTATTTAGTGATCAGGGATATGCAATTATGAAAAACAGGATAAATATATATAAATGTATATACAGCAGGTAGTGAGCAGGGAAATGCAGTTGTATGAACAGTTAAGATTAAAATGTATACGACAGGTACAGTAAAAATGTAAAAATGTACGTGGCTATCATACAGGTATGTTCATACAGGTATCAATAAATATGTACACTCAAGTACATATATCAAGGCAGTCGAAGACATTGATGGTGATGTATTATAATTATAGGATATATTGAGCAGAGGTGGGGGGCAGGGGGGGGGCGGCAGCAGGGGGGGGGGCTGTCATCGTGGTACAGAGTTCAAAGAGATGACAGCTGAGGGGAAGAAGCTGTTCCTAAGCCTGCTTGACTTGGAACAAAGGTTTCTATAGCGCCTCCCGGAGGGGAGGAGGGAAAACAGTCCATGGTTAGGGTGAGAGGTGTCTTTGACTGTTTTTTGTGCCTTCCTTAGACACCGTTTGTGGTGGGTAGTGTTTATTGCTGGGAGGGGTAATCCAACGATGCGTTGGGCAGTTTTCACCACCCTCTGCAGCGCTTTCCGGTCGGACCTAGTCCAACAGTGCAGTTGACATACCACACTGTGATGCAGTTGGTGAGGATACTTTCGATGGCACACCGGTAAAAGAAGGGACGCTGGTGAGCCTTCTTTACCAGCGAGGCAGTAATGAGGGACCAGGAGAGGTCCTTGGAGATGTGGACCCCCAGGAATTTGAAGCTGGAGACACGCTCAACCTCCGCTCCGTTGATGAGGATGGGGACGTGTGTGCCAGCTCTGGTTTTCCTGAAGTCCACGATGAGCTCCTTGGTCTTCTTGGTGTTGAGGGCCAGGTTGATGTCAGCGCACCACGCCACCAGGTGCTGGACCTCCTCCCTGTAGGCTGCCTCATCGTTGTTTTTGATGAGGCCCACCACCGTTGTGTCGTCAGCAAACTTGATGATGGTGTTTGTACCATGTGCAGTCGTGGGTGAAGAGGGAGTAGAGGAGAGGGCTCAGGACACAGCCCTGGGGAACACCGGTGTTCAGGGTTAGGGTGGAGGAGGTGAGATTGGCTAATCTGACAGACTGGGGTCTGTTGGTTAGGAAGTCTAATAACCAGTTACAAACAGAGGGGTTAATGTCAAGATTCTTGGTTTTCATGTCACAAAGTTTGAAGATGAGTTTGGAGGGGATGATGGTGTTAAATGCTGAGCTGAATTCTCACAGCATTCTCACGTGGGTGTTGCTCTCATCCAGGTGGGAGAGAGCGGAGTGAAGGGCTGAGGAAATGGCGTCCTCCATGCTCTTGTTTTCACGGTCGGCAAATTGCTATTTATCCAGTGAGGGAGAGAGGCCAGATTTGAGGTGAGCCAGGACCAGCCTCTCGAAGCACTTCATGATGATGGGGGTGAGTGCAACAGGGGGGAAGTTGTTCAGGCTCGCTGCAGAGGAGTGTTTTGGCACTGGCACAATGGAGGGGTTTTTAATGCACGCTGGGACAACTGCCTGAGCTAGTGACATGTTGAAAATGTCAGTAAGGACCTCGGTCAGCTGCTCAGCGCAGTTCCTGAGCACGGGGTCTCCATCATAATTAATGGATTGCCTGGTGACTAATGATTCATCAGCTCTTGCTTTTAATATGAACACTTAATATAGCATTGAGTAGCTATGAGTTACTTATATTTTATTAGTAGAACACAATTTGAATAATCGTTTTTGTAATAATTATTACCATTCTTGTGTCATTGTTATGTTCTGTTCTGTTCTGGACATAGGCTTATGGAGGCTTTGTTATGTCGTTATCAGCCATTGAATGTGTGAATGTGAATATATATATATTATCTATATATAATATAGATATATATATATACATAATTACAAGGTACATTAGTAGAGGAACCTGCAATTACCGGTTACATTGAAATGACCTGTCATATGCATTATGATTACGACGCTAAAGAATGTTGGACTCTATTTGTTCGTAAGAATCTTGATATGTGCAACGAGCGCGCCCTCTGGCGGTACATTGGCGATATTCACGTAGAGTGCCGGTATGACACTATTTAAACAATTCAAACCCCTCACATCAGATATGAACAGTCTCATTGACGCACAAGACATTGCATTTCTTAAACAAATTACACCTATTGAAAACCCCGTCATGTTTGGGAATGATTTCAACTGATAGCATTAACAACGGAGCAGGAACTGGTTAATTGCGTCACTCAATTTAAAATCAAACTAGACCTAGTCCACTGAAAACTTGGGAGAGTGTTTTAAATATAGTAAGCCTACTTTAGGACTATGCAAAAATCCGAAATAATATAACATTGGGGTGTTTTCTAAAATGTTTCAGTGGGTTAAGAAGTCGTAGGCAGAGGACATGTTGCTGATGCTTTCATCTTCCCAATTAGGGCCACAAAAGATAAATAGTGATTTATTAATGTGTGACACAAACTGTCACGAGTGCAAACAAGTGTGTCGTAAAACCCCACGAGAAGCACTCCTTTGCAATACACAAGTCATACGAATCATTATCCTTCAAATAAAAAAAATTAAGTTCTGTAACGCAACTTTAAATTTGATCAAGGTTTCCTCTAGATTTGGAAGTGCAGTCTCACCCCAACACCCCATTAGCCTAAATGTTATATTAGATTCGATTCAAAAGTACAGTACAGTGAAAATAATTTAGCATCTAACCAGAGTGCAAATGTTGCATTGTTTATTCAATCATCGTAGTTGAAATATATACGTATATATATCTATAGATATAGATATATATATCTATATCTATATATATCTATATATATCTATATATATCTATATCTATATAGATATAGATATATATATATCTATATATAGATATATATATTCATATGGAAATATCATTATTGGAACGTCTGCTAATTGGCCCATTTACTCATTGTCGAGCTTCAAGTCAAGTCAAGTCAATTTTATTTGTATAGCCCTTAATCACAGTTATAGTCTCAAAGGGCTTCTTCACATGCCACATGTTTACAACACCCCCCAAACCCTAGCCCCCCTAAGGGCAAGAAAAAACTCCCTTAATTACGTAGGAAGAAATCTTGAGAAGGAACGCAGAGTGGAAAGGGACATGTTTCACGACGGTGATGGGCCTGATCGCCGGCGACGACGAGACAGCCTACAGGGAGGAGGTCGGATCGCTGGAGCAGTGGTGCCAGGAGAACAGCCTCGCCCTCAACGTCAAGAAGACCAAGGAGCTGATCGTGGACTTCAGGAAGCAGAGAGGAGAGCACAGCCCTATCTCCATCGACGGTGTTGCAGTAGAGAGGGTCAGCAGCTTCAAGTTCCTCGGCGTGCACATCTCCGAGGACCTCACATGGTCCACGCACACCACACACATGGTGAAAAGGGCCCAACAACGCCTGTATTTCCTCAGGCGTCTGAGGAAATTCAGCATGGGCCCCCGCATCCTGAGAACATTCTATAACGGCACCATCGAGAGTGTTCTTACAGGGTGAATCACTGCCTGGTACGGGGAGTGCAGAGCGCTTCAAAGGGTGGTGCGGACGGCCCAGTATATCGTTGGAGGTGAGCTCCCCTCCCTCCTGGATATATACAACAGGCGGTGCGTGGCTGTTACGGCATGTGGTGCCTTCGGGTGGCAATGTGGGCCTTGTTCCCTGTTTCAGGTCAGAACCCCTGCTGCCGATAGGTACTAGACTAGATGTTCTCTACATTGTAGAGCACCTCTAGTTTGCAGGGGTAGGCTAGTGCTGACTAACGGGTCGATTTAGCTGTAATGAGAGCTGAGGGGCACTCCTAGGCGCCAAACGACAATGTAAAAAGGTAGGTTTTAAGTTTAGATTAAAATATTTCAACAGAGTCTGCTTCCCTGATTACAGGTGGCAGACTGTTCCACAAATAGGGCGCACGGTAGGAGAATGCTCTATTCCCTGCTGATTTCTTTATGACTTTTGGGATTGATAGAAGGCCGGCTCCTGAAGACCGGAGGGGCCGAGAAGGAATAATAATAGGGAACAATAAGGTCCTTCCGGTATGAGGGTGCTAATCCATGTAGGATTTTATAAGTAAGTAGTAGCACCTTGAAATCTGACCTCGCATTAACTGGAAGCCAGTGGAGCGAGGAAAGAATTGGAGTAATGTGGTCAAACTTTCTGGTCCTTGTCAAAGGTCTAGCAGCAGCGTTCTGCACAAGCGGGAGGCTTTTCGTAGCAGAGTTCGATAACCCAGAAAACAGTGCATTGCAGTAATCTAGACGATATAAACGTGTGGATGAGTGTCTCTGCATTCGCGGCAGACAGCATTGTTCGTATTCTAGCAATGTTTCTAAGATAGAAAAATGCAGTTCTAGTTATATATTTTACTTGTTGATTGAAAGATAGCATCGGGTCGAACAGGACACCAGGACACTTCATTGGCTTTCAATGTTTTTTCCCCCCAGGAATCAATCAATTAAACTGTATTCACAAAATACGACAAACAAAAGACAAGACAGCACACAGAATAAATTACATAAACACAATCAAATACCTTGTATTGTGTTTGTTAAACCCTACATTACCTCATGTTCAGAGTCATTAAATTGGCTGTCATATTGTCACCGTCCATCATTGCACTTGAAGTTAATGACAAGCTTGCTTATTTTTGTCGTTTGACCACACGTGTGCAGTAGGCGATAGGGTGATGTACAGTGTCTCTGAACGGGAACATCTTTACTCACATCTCGCGTGATTTGAGTGTGTTTGCGCAAACATCGTGCTGCATCGGCTATAAATAGCGTCGTCATCTGTCATTTGCTCTGTATAATAAAGATATTTGACCGTACAGACATCAATATTATTAGAGATTCAAGATTCAAGATTTCTATTTTTTAGATTAGATTAGATTCAAATTTATTGTGAGTGCACAGTACAGTACAGCGAAAGTAATTTGGCATCTAACCAGAGTGCAAATGTTGCAGTAAAGTGCATGGTAATATATAATGTACAGTTGTTGAATAAAATGTAAAATATTTAAAAACAGTCTACTAAAAAAAATACTACTAAAAGCAGGTATAAAATTACTTATAGAGTAGGTGTATATATATATATACAAGGTAAGTATACAAGTATAAACAGGTAGTGAGCAGGGGTATGCAGTTGTATCAAAAGATAAATATATATACATGTATATACATATATATAGGAGGTATGTATACAATACATATGTCAACTATAAATATGTCAACTATAGGTAGAGGTAGGGAGTTATGATCCTTTGTGAACCCCTAACTTGCTTAAGTCCTGACTTTAATAGCTCTTAGCATGTTGTATATTCTAGCAAGTGTATATCCTTAATGTTGATAACACGCTCTTATCGCAGCTACTTAAGCAGGTGACCTGGCAGTACCACATTGTGTTATTCATCTTGTTAAATGAATGCTTGTGAACTGCTCTACTTTTATGTTCACGTACCTCAGCGTTATGCTATTGTCTGCTTCAACAAATGTACTCCTTGTAAGACGCTTTGGATAAAAGCGTCTGCCAAATGTCCTAAATGTAAGTTTTAATGTAAATGATACAGTGCAAATGATACCATTGGAGATTGATGGTGAAAGGGTTTTGTCAGCAGGGTTAAGAGTTTGTATGTTGGGCAGCAGAGGGGGGGGGGGGGGGGGGGGCTGTGTTGCCATATCATGCAACAAGTATAATGGAATGGTTACTTCACAAACCCCCATTCCCCATTCCAAGAATAATGATATTATCAGACAATTTGAAGTGGGGACATCTTTGGTTTTACAGATCATGAAAACACTTGCTTATAATCTGTTCCACACCATACACAGAGTAAGGAGCTGTTGGAGACTGAAGACCACAAGATCATCTCATCTCATCTCATCATCTCATGTACATATAGTCCATGTACATCAGTCACTTTATTGTTCATTTTTATTGTGTATAGTTTTTGTTATACTTTTAGAAATTCATACTGCGGGAGGAAATGGGGAGTAAGCATTCCATTGCAAATGGCCAAGAACAATCTTGAATCTTGTATCTTGTAGATACTATGGTGCATAAGAGTATTACTAATCATGGATCCAGTATTACAGACTTTCAATGGCTTGGACAGATCATCTATTATTCTATTATCATATATTCATATATTCATACACGATTCATTAAATATATATAGTGCATTTCTATATATTCTATATATTTCATTCGTCCAAAACGACGTTGGTTCACGTTCAAAGCTGAGCGACGAGGTATATAACCCTACGTCATCAGAGCGCGCCTGTCTCTCTCTCTCTATTACTATCTTACAACAAGAAGAAGAAGAAGGAGAAATGGCTGCAAGGTTACTGGTCCGCTCCGCGCTCCGCGCTTCCACCGTGTGCCGGGCCACCCCGCGCCTCGCTGTCACCGGAGCCAGGGCGGCTGGAGGTAATGACGGGGATAGCGATCCACTTCATGTTACCTTTGGGATCCAAATCGCACATTAATGAACGGTAACAGAAGGGTTAGTAAGGCGAAGCAAGGACATGCCGCGCCATTGACTGAAGGAAGTTCCTTATTGACATGAACTATGACCAGTTCGGCCTATATCGAACAGTCGTTATAACGTCGGATACAAAGACATCCATGCGATTGGCAGTGATCAGTTTGGTCCTATTGAATCTATCGATTTGAATGGTTAAGCTGTCACTTTAATCGCATGTAACGTGCTTCCGTCGTTGAAGGGTACCGATAGCTAAGCTAACGACGGGTAATATAGTGCGGATGACAGCGTTGGACGCGCACAATGATACTTATTTAAATTCGATATGATACGATACAGATTAATACACATTTAACACGAACAATCAATCGCATTCATTGCTCATGTTTAAACTCATGTCATGCAATCCGATCTACAGCCAAGCTAATGTCACCCCTAACAGACCAGAATAGATTGATTCTGCACATATCTCATACACATATCTCTACGTTATTTTATACCAGGTTGCATACCTAGAAGAGTGTTTTTACAACCAATTTAACCATTGTATATTACTATGCACTTGACTGTTAAATTTGCACTCTGGTTAGATGCTAACTTGTTTTTCTCTGCTGTGCAATGACAATACATTTTAATCTAATCTAACCAGAGTAAATGCAGGAATTATAATAAGAGAGTACAAACAAAAATCCAGGAGAGCTGGCTAGCCCTGAATCTGGACCAGGCGCTTCTTGTTTAATGTGGGTCTCTATTGGTCTAATTTGGCATCTTCCTCAAATAATTCTGATCTTGTGTGACCCATGCCTGCAGTTTCTATTCATGACACCGGGCAGGGCAGGGCATGAATGATTGAGCCGTATTCATGCCAGCCTTCTTAGTCAATGAGTAAACTGGCTGTTTTGTGCTATCGCTAAACCAGCTGGATATTACTTGAGCACTACATCATTGCATTCTCCATTCCCATGCATGACCATATATGTATTTAAACGGAACGGACTAAGTCAACTACCTTGCCATACCACCACAGTAATGAAACACTTGGATTGGTTGTTCTTTATTGGGGACTGCATCATTTTAATATTCCATATCTTCATATGTTAACAGGTATTGCCACCGACGAGGAGCAAGCCACCGGTCGGGAGAAGGCCATCATGATTGCTACAAAGGAGGGAGCGGTGAGACATTATAACCGGCAAACCCCATTCATAAATGACTTCACCCATATATGACTTCACCCATCAATATTGCGTAATTTTAGCTTTTGACATGAAATTGAAGTCATTTGTGAACACCGTGGAACACGTAAAGCTGATGAAAGATGAGGAGCCCTGGTGTTTTTGATTAGAAGCTAGTAATTCATAATTCATACTGCAGATGAGAATGGGGAGTAAGCATTCCATTGTACTTGTTGCATATGGCAAATACAAATACTTTTTTCATGAATTGATCAATTAGACATTTGACACTTTAAAGCTGCGTTGCGTGAAATATAGTTTCTTCGATTGGTGCACCACTAGTAATTAACAACAAGCTTCCATATTTGTACTGCACCATGATGGTTGTGGTGTATTTGCTATATAATTACATTTGTCAGCCAGGTTGTTTTCCTGTGCATGACCAATTAAGAATTCAGTTCTGTATTTAGTAGAGTGAAACCACAATGAACAATTTTATATAGAATATAGAAAACAAAACGTTAGTCTAGTTTAAAATGCCATGTGTTCGTTGTCTTTTGTTAAATCTTTGGCCGTCTACTCCTTCAGGATCCCTACAGTATTCTGAAGCCCAAGGAGTACGCTGGGTCCAAGGCCGACCCTCATATTGTGCCCTCCATCACCAACAAGAGGATCGTCGGGTGCATCTGTAGGTCAACTTTTACTGATTTATATTATTAATGTTTTGTGACATTGTGTACACAATTAGTTTTTAAAGGGGCCCTGGTTTCACAGGACACAAAGTGAGTGTGTATTATGCATGATAACATGCAATGTCATACTGGGTAACCAAACCAATAATCTTTTGTTATTTCATGCAAGCAATAGCTCAGGATTTAGTCGTCTTGGCATAAGCAAAACGCCCAACTCGAGATGCTTCCCTCAAACAAGCTGGGCTTTCTACTTGCACTGGTTGACTGACACTGGCTGTAGTGGGAGTTTGGCATCTCTGTTTTTCCAGATAGTCCAGATAGTGTCGCTTTGTATTCAAAACTAATTTATAAAATGGTTAGAGTTGCTTGAGTCACATAAGCTTTTCTTTAGAGCAGGGGTCTTCAACCTCTTTTCGGCCCAGGGACCTCTTGGTGGATTGAGAAACAGCGCAGCAGCCCCCCCACCTATACCCCTATATATATATATATATATTTATTTATTTATTTATATATATATATATATATATATATATATATATATATATATATATATATATATATATATAAATAAATAAAATGCTGTTGCATTTTATCCCAGGCCTATAGACCTAATAATGTTTTCATAATGCCTTATTAACTTCCGAATATATCCAGCTTGGTTATAAGTCATGTCCCGATTGTTCAAATCAATGCATCAGGCTGATTCTTTTACATGGTTCCATGACTGACCCTGGTGTGTGGGAAGATAAAGATTATTGAGGCCCGGGCCCTATCTGTCGATGACCTTGATCTCCCTGTGGAGTAAACACTGACTTGAAGGTGGAATTTGGGTGAATCGTGGGGGGTAAGGTGAAGGCAAGAATTGGTTTCTGCATTGATCATGTTTGCAGTACCTCCACAGACCCCCCCCCCCCTGACTACTGGTTGAAGACCACTGCTTTAGAGGGCTTAAGGGGTGTCTTAAAATGTCTTAAAACATTGCGACTTTAACTGTGGTCAAGGGATATACTGTACAAATCAAACATACTTGTGTGTTTCTGTTCCTGACCTTGATCTTCTCCTCCCTCCTGCAGGCGAGGAGGACAACACCTCCATCGTGTGGTTCTGGCTCCACCAGGGGGAGGCTCAGCGCTGCCCCTCCTGCGGATCTCACTACCAGTTGGTGGCCCACGAGCTTCCCCACTAACTTACACCACCACCACACCCGTCCCGTCCCGTCCTCATACACCGCTATTATGACCTAATGTAAATGTTCACTTCTTAATTATTCCAGATGATGTTGGAATGAACCCAAGGACCATTTCATCTGTTCGTCTGATCTGATTTCTGGGGTTTTGTTCCAACACAGAACTTTGATCAACTTTTCAACCTCATCTGATTTTCCTTTTTTGTGTGTTTTTAAACCCTTGGGACACAATTATATTTTCTGCAAACTTCCATTGTGTTGCAGCTTACATTGTCATGTACTGTATCTTATCTCCTGGTCCAGTTGTACTTGATGACCCCACCAATAAAGTCTTGAACTCCTACAGGAGTCTGTTTTGGTATTTGCTTCTTTAACCAAATGGCATTGTAATTCAATTCATTCATTTTTTAGCCAGGTTTCATTTTGTCAAATATACTTTAAGTGGGCTTAGATAAGAGACACATTATTGAAGATATAAATTAATGCGTCTGTTGGCTCATCCATGTATTTTTCTCGGGTTCACCACGCAGCACGTGTGGACATATATATATATATATATATATAGATAGATAGATAGCGCGCCGTTGTGTTCTAGCCAAGATGTGATGTTTAATTTATTTTGGCTATGGCAGAGCAAGACTTCTCCAGCGGTAAATCTTGAGTCTGCAAATAGCATTTTGTGTGTGGATGGGACCCCCCCCCCCTCCCCCTGTGAACCTTCCTGGATTGAATGTGTAACTGGATGTTTGATAAGACTGGTGGTTCTGGTCCTGATGAAGACTATTGGAGAACTTTTGAGTGTTCTACAGTGTACAGATGTATTTTTGAAATCCATGACTGATGCTGGGAGATATAGTTTGACTAAAGACCATGAGAGGTATAGTCTTAACAGATACTGAATTGCAAATATTTGCAATATGTCCTTGGCTTGATTTAAAATGTTTAGAATTCATAAAGATGTTTTTATGAGCTATGGAAGTGGAGGGAAAATAACATGTGTGCTAATAAAAAGTGACTAAGGCCATGCAGGTGGTGGGTCATCTGGATGTCCTGGTGGTGACCGGCCTGCTGCACCCGCAGTAAAGATAATGGGCGCCATTAGTTCTCATTTAAATTCACAATCACTTTGTAAAAAAAGTGACTGCATGGTAAATTACCTAACATGTACATTCTTTAATCCCAGGACTACAGCCAGGGGTTGGAGGATAGATGGACCCAAGGCCCCGGTGAGATGCTTTGCGGGTTGCTTTTGGTTGTAACGTGTAACTTTACTACTGCTGTCGCTTTGTGCCCCACGACATTTACAGTATTTCTTGGCACAATTCTTGCTTTGCATCCTGTGTGTTGCTTCTATATTCATCCTTTGTCTCTCTGTCCCTTCTTGCGGTGACTCGTGTCCTCTCGAAGATTGGTGGCTTCTTCCAGGTATAGATGTACAGGGATACAGTCAGTTGGGACTTGGCTTGGGAACCGGAAGGTCGCCGGTTCAAGTCCCCGAAACACCTGGGCACCACCGCCAAGGTGCCCAGGAGCAAGGCACTAGTCCCCATATACTGTATATAAAATAGGTGCCCACTGCTCCTAAAACTAGGATGGGTTAAATGCAGAGAAACACATTTCACTCTGTGTGTACATGTGACCAATAAAGATTTAAAGCAGATCGAGTGGACTAAAGTGACGAGCAACACGCCTTGGTCTTAACCACTACCATTACCTGTTGAAACTATTTAACCCTTACCACTCAACTAACCCAATACCTAAACTTAACCATCTCTAATCTAAGGCCTAAATGTAACCATCTCACCTTAGTTGAATGCCAGATCAGGCTACATGGCCAATTGCTGTAGTGCCACATGTTTGTATTTAACATTGAGGAATATAAAGAAGATTATGCTGTAAATCAGGGTACTTTACATTTAAATTGTCTTTCAATTGTCTTTCAAATATTTACAGTGTGAAACAGATTTTCAATTTAGCATCAATCCACAAGAGAACCTGCGCTACCCCCTCCACCCTAAGTACAGTAACATCTACACTCCAATTTACACCAAACATTACCACCTACAGTTTACTTTACATTTGGAAGGAAGTATGTGTTGGACCAATCTTTTCTTTTAGTTTAGTCTGTTATTGTTCTTCCAACATTCCTAGCTGGGAAGTGTCTCTCAGCTCTTGGCTTAAATGCTTCAGATGTTTGATATTTCAGTTGTTGCTTCATAAATAAACCATTATTTTTCTTTAACTGATTGTTTGGATTTTTTAAGTTGAATACAGAAATGCTTGTTGAATGGTGATTTAATTGAGCTATCTCAGTGAAAGGATTTTGAGATGGGTATGTGATTGTCATGTTTTTCATAGAATACCATATCGATTTTTGCCGTTAATTCAATAGGTTAAAAAAAAGTTTTTGCCAAAACCACGCAATTTACAAATATTGAGCGGAATCTACAAATAGTTATCAAACACATTGTAGAGTGTGTGTGGTTGGTGGCAGCGTTGACTGCTACAAAGATTATATCACTTTCACTGTACATTGTACCTTATGCACGTGACAAATAAACCCAATCTAATCTCTGATCATGAGTAACTGGAATATATGGAAACGCCCAATATTGTTTTTTGGATATAAACAGTATTCAAGACTTTATTGGTTCAGTAATAGCAAGTGGACCCAGAGCAAGAGTGTAAAGCACACGACTACATAAACTGCAATTGAACAGATATGTGCGAAATACAATATTGTGTTCCCACGTGATGCAAATCATGTCCAAAAGACATGATAAGGTCCATGACCTTCTTAGCTTCATTCTGACGACATCTGGAATAATCAAGGACATAACAGGAGTGTATACAGATCTACTGTATGCAATAGAGGTGTATGAGGACGGGATGAGTGTGGTGGTGGTGTAAGTTAGTGGGGCAGCTCATGGGCCACCAGCTGGTAGTGGGCTCCGCAGGAGGGGCAGCGCTGGGCCACTCCCTGGTGGAGCCAGAACCACACGATGGAGGTGTTGTCCTCCTCGCCTGCAGGGAGAGGAGGAGATCCACAATGAATACACCATGTCCAGTTATTGCTTCCTTAACATGCCACATTTTCAAGAAGAACCAGACCTCCGTGTGACCAATGTGTTTTGATCAGTCAGGATTAATTAGACTTTATGAGGTTAACGTAACAACATCATCAACATGTTCTATGGTTGGGATGTTTTATCTGTTCAGCCTTGTTGAGACTTTAAGAGGCAACCACAATACACTTTTGTTCCTGGTTTCAAAAGGAAATGATCCAACAGTGTGCCAGCTTTATTATTTCTTTAGAACTACACAAGGCTGATGAACAATAACACAATTTGACCTACAGATGCATCCGACGATCCTCTTGTTGGTGATAGAGGGCACAATATGAGGGTCGGCCTTGGACCCAGCGTACTCCTTGGGCTTCAGCATACTGTAGGGAGTCCATGAAAGAGGCGATGGCCGCATTCTCCAGACCGGTGGCTTGCTCCTCATCGGTGGCAATACCTGATCACAGATTAGATGGTCGTTCATTAATAGATGAGTCATCAATTAATGGCAAAGTACTAGTGCCGACAAATTTTGTGACCAGACTCAAGTCCCTTCAGGGAGAATGTAAATAATGTCAAAAGGTAACTCCTTTCCATATTTGCAGTTTAAAACCGCGTTTGTACAGTTCAAATTATGTAAACAATGTGACATGTTTTACTTATTTATCGTGTTGGCAGACTTTTTGTAAGGCAAGTATAACCACATAGTCACTTACATACACTTAGTAAAGGATCATTATCATTATTAATTATTATTTTTAGCCTGTCGATATATTTCACACAAACAAATACAACGGGCAAACTAGGTAGACTACTGGAGCACTTCCGCCATCCATTGCGTCGCCTTCCCTGAACGGTCGGTAAGACTCAAATCGATTCGTTTCTCGAACTGAACGTACATCTCACCTCCAGCCGCCATGGTCCGAGTCAGCGAGGGCCACAGCAGCCCGACATGTTGTGGTTGTTGTTGTTGTTGTTGTTGTTGCCGCCCGAAAGGCACTACGGAGCAGGAACCTTGCTGCCATATTTCCCTTTTATTTTTGACCACTTTAAGCCACCGTCTCTTTATTCTGACGTGGTTGTGTGCGGCGCTTGCGCGCGTCTACGTCGGACGAACATTTTTATCGCACAGTGAACGCTGAACAAGCTTCATATGGAACCCGTTCCGCCAATGGAAAAAATAAAATAAAAATGATCTCATAATTATGAGATACTAGCTCATAATTATGAGGGGAGGGTGTCGCGAGCATCATGAAGCGCGCGGGGGGTGGATATAATCTTCGTCCTCGGGGGCCCCCTCCCAGCTCGGGGCCCCAGGCTATTGCCTACTTTGCCTACACTGTTGCGACGCCCCTGCTCTCACACACACACACACACACACACACACACACACACACACACACACACACACACACACACACACACACACACACACACACACACACACACACACACACACACACACACACACAGCCTCAGCGTGGAGAGATTAGAGGAATCTGCTGCCACAGCTGTACGATTAATGTTCCTTCTTGTTTTCGTATATTCTTTTCGTTTTAAGCAATACACTTTGAACATCAGGAACTCACAACGACCATTGGATGTTCTTTTACCCAAACGAACTGCGAGTCAAACACGGCTTCCCAGCCCTAAGCGCTCATATGTGGCCAACAAAAGGAACAAAGAAATAGGAGTTTATAAGACAATTCAGAAAGGATTTTGGCCACTACAATCTTCTGTTTACAAACCTATACATACTGCCTAAATGTTTGTTGAATGGTCTGTATTGGCCTACACTGTCTATAGTTCATTTTCCAAACGTATACAAGCAGGCTGTTGGAGGGCTATAGATACCTGGGTGTTCAACAACAGACTGAACTGGAACTGTAACACAGGCTGTGGACAGAGCAGACTACTTATAGAGGAAGATTAGGTGCTTTGATCAGGGTCCCCAGGGTCATGGAATGGAGTATATTCATTTAAAGTTTTGTAAAAGTCATGAAATTAGATTGTGTTGTATAAGGCTAATGCAATTATGTTATTGTGCTCTTGCATGTATACATTCTCATGTAAATTCCTGCAGTGTGATACTGTTTCCACTTAAATGGACATAGCCTAACTAGTCCATTAGACAAGGAACAAAGGTTGTTGTTTAATTTTCATTCAATAGTGAGGCCCAACCTGGGGAGTAACCTATGCAATTTTGTGTACCTGTCGGTTGTGAAAGGTCATGGAAACGTATTTAACCTTGAAAAGTAATGTAAAAGTTTTTGTTGTCAGTAATGACAGAAAGCTATAGTGCACACGACTTCAGTCAACAGGCTATCAACGATCTAGATAGTTAAGTCATAATTCTGAGATAGTTAAGTCATAATTATGAGATAGTATCTAATAGTTATCAGATAGTTAAGTCATAATTCTGAGATAGTTAAGTCATAATTCTGAGATAGTATCTCATAGTTATGAGATAGTTAAGTCTTATTATGAGATAGTTAAGTCATTATTATGAGATAGTTAAGTCATTATTATGAGATAGTTAAGTCATAATTATGAGATACTTTTTTGTGCGGAAACGGGCTTCCATATATTCAAGATATCAAGAAATCTAGTACACAAATATATATTTTGATTCTAAATCCTAATTAATGTATTGTATGACAGAAATCAATCATTTGATTTCAAAATTGTCACTGCAATAATACAATTTTGTTATTTTTTGCATTTATAGGCTTAAGAAATACATTTTAAGACCAGAAAAGGTCAAATAGGCCATGAAAATGTATCTGAATGATGAAGTCTATTTTCCAGCCAGAGCTGTAAAAGTAGCGAAGCAGGCTTATGGCCCAATAATTGAAACTATAGATAGTCATTATATAGCTGGAATCTCAAACTCACCTAATTTCACCACCTGAAAATAGCACCAATCCATTGTATTTGACTATTTCGCCCCTTTAGCCCAAATCCATCGTTGGGCTTCATGCAGGTAGACAGTGAACGCAGAGCCTTCTGGCAGAGTGGTCAAAACACTCAAATCAATCCCCCCTGTCCTGCCCCAATAACTAAAATGACACCAAAGCATCAGACAAGATAAGACAACGGACAAGAACAATAATCAGGAAAATCGTTTTTATTATTATTATATTATTTCTTATTATTTCGTTTTTGATTATTTTCAAGACCATCAGATTTTGGCACAGGCTGCATTAGCATGGATTCAAAGTGGACTCTAAAAGGACCAGAGACATAAGAGTTACATCAGAGAGGCGCTGGCTAGAGTAGCTTCACGTAGTTAGCGGGGAACAGCCCATAATGCCCGTTAGGAGCGTAGCCTTTCCACCAGCCCTCGCTGGACATCTCGATCCCCGTGATGAGGTCATGGGGGTCAAAGGTGATTTCTGTGTGATCCTCTGAAAGACAAACAATTATGTTCATTTGTATTAGTTAATTGTATTCGCCATTAAAGTAAAGAGCCATGCCAACCAAAATCCTTCATTCCTTCCAGGCCAAGTATTATTTACGTAGCTCCAGTGGCTTTATCTTACCTGCTTTGTAGTCATAAAGAGCTCTGGCCTTCCGCCTTTGGTCTTCCACCTGAGATAGAAACGGGAAAAAAGTAAAAAATAAAGAGTCTCACAAGACTAAACCTTTAGAAATGTATAGCGAACCCTGCAAGCCTCCTTCTCTCTCACCGCAATGCTATTTTATTTGACATCACGTGATACAAGATATTTTTATTGGCCAGGTACATTGGAATGCTTACTCCTGCATTCCCTCCTGCAGTATACATCTCCAAAACAAATACAAATAATATATACAATAAAAAAAAGAGCAGCAAAGTGACTGTTAAATGATATGCACATGTGTTGAATGTACATGTTTTTAAAGTTTGTTTTTTTACAAAAATCTTTAAAAGTGATGATGTATGGTGGATTGATAGGCAGTCAGTGGGCAGTACACAATCCACTGTGTATGCTGGTATAGGTTGATCTTTCTAATACATCTGGGTGGGTGGATAGCTTTGTGTGACCGCAGATGGCTTCTGGTCAGCATGAGGGGACATGTAGAGTGGATAGAGTGTGTGTGTGTGCTGACTTACTGGTGGAGCCTCGTACAGATCCTCATACAGTGGCTCTTCACTCCCATCTGATCCATGAGTGACATGATTAGGAATGAGAAATGACCACAGATCAATTCATCAATATTTAGGATTTGACTTTCACGACAAATAAACATCACATCACACACATTACATTACATTGTCCTTCAGTCATTAAGCAGACGCTTTTGTCCAAAGCGGCTTACAATAGTGTGTTTCAACAAAGAGAACAACTCGTCAGCAGAAGTCAAAAGTGCATTTCCTTCCTAACAAGTCTCCAAGAACTGAACCATTGCTCAGGTCAAAGTGTACAATAAGTTGGCAAACAATAGAACAATATCAAACTATAATATGTGCCCTTGATTTTGTGCATCTTACCATCTCCAGGAAGCTCGTCATACAAGTTATTCTCCACTTCATCGTAGTCGTCGTCATCCTCAAATTCGTCCGACCAATCGTCCTCTGCATCACCATTGTCTGTATGAGAGCAGAGAGGGAGGCAGGGGGGAGAGAGATGGAGGGAGAGAGTAACAGAGAGTGGAGAGAGTATCGTCCATCGGTACCTTTATTGTTCTTTTTACTGTCATTTTTATTGTGTATAGTATTTTGTATAGTATTGTGTTTTAGAAATGCATAGGGAATGGGGAGTAAGCATTCCATTGTACTTGTTTGCATATGGCAAATACAAATCTCGAATCTTGAGTAGGTATACGAAGAGAGGTAGAGAAAGAGTGCACGGAAAGAGAGAAGGGAGAGAGAGGAGGCGAGAGAGGTAAAGGGGGAGAGAGTCAGAGAGAGTCAGAGAGAGTCAGAGAGAGTCAGAGAGAGAGAGAGAGAGAGAGAGGGAGAGGGGGAGGGGGAGAGGGGGAGGAAAGACGTATGATGTAGCCCATCAACAATACGGTCGTGTTTTTAGGTAAACAAAACATTGTATTCTCTTATGCTGGAGGAGCTCGGCAAGCGGCTCGTGTGTATTTTTGACGCGTCTGACCTGTGGGCTGAACGGGTGGCTCGTGGTTCTCGTACTCTGCGGGGGAGGGAGACGCCGCGGGGGGCAGGTCGAACCTAACAGGCGAGGAGGCCGCGGGGGGCAGGAACACCGGAGAAGATACGGGGGAGAGAAAAGGCTTCGGTTCTGGGGCTGCCACCGCTCCTCCTCTTCCTCCTCCTCCTCCTCCTTCGCGTGAGTTCTGGGAGAGAAACAGGCTCCGCAGTTTCCCTGGACCATATGAGATGACATGAAATGAGTGTCGTGTCATATTCTACTGGGAGCCCCCATAAGGAGGGGTGTGTGTGAGCTCCCATGCAAGCAGTGAAAGCATTCATCCGTGGTTGTTCGCTAATACATTACCAAAAACATTATTTTAATCACAAATAAAGTATTATTATCAACGTACATAGGCTAAATGAAACAGGTTTTCCAAAATAACTCCATTAGTGCCATATTCTCTGGTGAATGACATTATGGCTGCACTTCACCACCTAGCCACCAGGGTGCGCTGTGGAATATTGCGTGCCGCGGCGGGAACTCATCTGTTGAAATTTTTTATAACTCCGTGTTATGTGTCGTGCCACGTCATACCGTTTCATATTTACATAAATGTTGAAGTTATTATTTATTTATTAATTCCCGCTCCTAATTTTTTTAATTCCCGCTCCTAAGTTATTTGAGAGACTCCAACTCACCACAGTTTAAAGGGCCCTTATTTTCCCACCAGGCGTGATCGATGTTAATTGGCCAAAATCTTTCCATTAGTGACATCACAAGTGGGCGTGTCCACCCAGATGTACGTATGATGGATGGATCAGACTTCCAGCTGGTAAAGTGGTTTGGTAAGCTGATTTAGCCACAATATCTAGGTGGACACTCCCACTTATGATGTCACTTTAGGGTCGATTTTTTTTGTACTGGCTAATGATTAATGAAAATCAGTTGGTCATCCTACCTGGTTGGGGAGTGAGGGATGGTCCATTGGTGAGACCAGGGCTCTGCTGATGTTGCTGCTTAAACACATCTCTTGGGTTAAAGGACCTCTGGGAAATCAACAATTTGGCTTCCTGTGTGCAGAAATAATAAGAATGTAGCGCATAATGCAAGCTCAGCGTTAGTCAGTGAATATAGTGTTGGATCTATGTTACAAGACTATAGATTACTAATCTAAAGTCTGAGTCTTGTGACGATACTACAGTCGTACAGTGAGTGGATCACATTCGGAGCACTAGCGTACGTTGGCTTTCTGTACTGATTCCGCTATCTTGGTCCCAGTGTTCTGGCCGGTTCTGTTTTGCGTTGGTTTCTCTTCCTGAAATGAACACAGGTTAGGTTTTGTTGATGTATTATATCATAACGAAGGCAGCTCTGACATGGATGGGACAGGACTGCACCTTTGTGTGAGTCATCTGTTGTGGTTTCTCTTTTTTTTCCATTTCTTGTTTCTTCTGAAAACTGACAGGACAAATACAGAAATTTTAAAGGAAGGTGTCACCTTGGTGTGTGTGTGAGTGTGTGTGTGATTATGTGTGTGTGTGTGTGTGTGTGTGTGGTTGAGTGAAAGAGAGACAACATATACAGAACCTATTGTGATTCATCTGGCCCCTCTTTTCGTTGTCTCTTTCTTGTCTTTCTTTTGCTTGTCTTTCTTCTGTTTGTCTCTTCTCTCTCTCCATCATCTGCTTCCCTTCCTCCACCTTTTTCCTGGACTCCTTTCGACGATCCTCCTCCTCCTTCTGCAAAAATTGGAAAATACAAACGAATGAGAGAATTATAGACGAAATAGAAATAGAGATAGTCAGGTAGGCCTATAGCTTTTTGTATTATTTTAAACTAAATTAGAAATTAAAATAGACCTGAGTTTGGGCCCAAAAGTGATCTTTGTTGGTTTGCTGGATTTCCTCCCTGGCGTTGATTTTCTTGTAAACAGAAACCTTGCATAGCAAAGCATAACATTATATTAGGTAATGTAACACACCATAATGTAACAAAACGTAATTTAACAATAACATAACACATGCCGTATAAGGTACATACTATCTTACCATTTTCTCTTGTGCTATCACTCCTTTTTCTATTTCTAGGATCTTCTGAAAACTCCTGTATGAGACAAAGACAAAAACATAAAAAAGTGTGTGTGTGTGGTGTGTGTGTGTGTGTGTGTGTGTGTGTGTGTGTGTGTGTGTGTGTGTGTGTGGTGTGTGTGTGTGTGTGTGTGTGTGGTGTGTGTGTGTGTGTGGTGTGTGTGTGTGTGTGCATGTGTCACTCAAGACATACCTATTCTGAAGGATCTGGGCCTTCTTTTCGTTGTCTCTTTCCTGTCTTTCTTTCGCTGATCTGTCTTCTGTTTGTCTCTTGTCTCTCTCCATCCTCTGCTTCTCTTCCTCCACCCGTTTCCTAGACTCCTTTCTAAGATCTTCCTCCTCCTTCTGCAAAAGAAAATCTTGTTTTAAAAAAGACTGTCTTAAGTTAAGTTACATTAATTAATGCATTGCAATAATTGTGCCTTTTTTAATCAATTAGAAATTAAAGTAGACCTGAGTTTGGGCCCAGAAGTGATCCTTGTTGGTTTTCTGGATTTCATCTCTCGCGTTGATTTTCTTGTAAACAGAAACCTGCTTTAACATATAACATATAACATATTACATTTAACACATAACATAGCATTACATAGCATAACATAGCGTATAGTGTAGGGGTCATGCAAGGTTAACATAACATAATGTAGTACAAGTTAAAGACCTGCTTCCCCTGAAAATCTAATTTTTCCGATGTGGTGTGTTTGTGGAAGCTTACCACATACAGTAGATGGTTATCATTTATTTATTTTATTTACTTAAAATTTAAAGTGAGATTTTTTTAAGGATTTCAACCGCACCAGGAAAAGGACTTTAACAGACAAACTGTAATTGTGTAGTGTGTGTGTGTGTGTCTGTCTTCATATGCACTGAAGCATGATATGCTCTCTCATACTGACTGAAAGAGGTTTCTGTTGCTCCATCTTTCCATTTTCTCTCTCTGGTGTCATCTGAAAACTCCTGCAAGAGACATATACAGTATGTTATTTCTGTGTGTGCATGTGTGTGTGTGTGTGTGTGTGTGTGTGTGTGTGTGTGTGTGTGTGTGTGTGTGTGTGTGTGTGTGTGTGTGTGTGTGTGTGTGTGTGTGTGTGTGTGTGTGTGTGTGTGTGTGTGTGTCAGGGCTGCAGTTGAGACCACCTCGGTCGAGTCCAAGTCCCTGATGGAGTCAATGGTGAATCGAGTCCAATTCAAGACGACCAAGACAGAGGACTAAGGGTCAAGACAAATATTAAAAAAATATGAGACCAGGACCATGTGGTTGTCTCTCTAAACGCAAAGCTCAACAAAACAAGCATGTTTTGAGGACAAAATGTATTGTAGGCAGCGTGCTTATGTAATGTTTATAACATAGTTGTACTATTACTTAAGTAGAATTGTATGCGTCTATTAAAATCGTAATAAAATAGTAAAAGCAATACGTAGCTATGTAGTTAAACAGCACAGCGTTGGTCTCTTCTCAGAGCGAGTCTCCCGAGACATCAAAAATTGGTGCCAACAACCCTGGTGTGTGTGTGTGTGTGTGTGTGTGTGTGTGTGTGTGTGTGTGTGTGTGTGTGTGTGTGTGTGTGTGTGTGTGTGTGTGTGTGGTGTGTGTGTGTGTGTGTGTGTGTGTGTGTGTGTGTGTGTGTGTGTGTGTGTGTGTGTGAGTGAGTGTGTGTGTGACCAAGATTGACCTATTCCGAAAAATCTGGGTGCTTTTCATTTTGTTGTCGCTTTGTCTTTGTCTTTCTTCTTCTTCTCTCTTGTCTCGTCCCACCCTCTGCTTCTCTTCCGCCACCTTTTTACTGGAGTCCTTTCGCTGATCCTCCTCCTCCCTCTGCATCACAGATCACAGTAAGGAGTTGTTTGGTATGCCACGTGTTCTG
>CM051006.1:10322724-10365224 GCA_027704905.1 Muraenolepis orangiensis
TACGACTCCCCATGGAGCCTCATGGAATAAGTTTACTCTGACCTTCAAGTAAACAAATAAGTAGTCTATGCAAATGTTTTTTATTTTTTTTCACTAAGCCAATTAATGATGGCAAAGGAATCGGTCTGTCTGCAGGCCTACTGGGTCGGTTCAAAACATGCTATAGTCCTACTTTTTTTTTTTTTTCTTTCTCCGTTTCTTAAAACAAAAAAAACGGGCTGTAGCCGTCGTTGTAGATAGCCGCTGATCGAGGTTCAGGTTGACGCCATGGGTTAGTGCTGGCGATAGGGTCACTAGCTGATCGGGGGTCGGTAAGACCTCACTCCTCCCCCCTCGGTCTCTCCGGCGGTCTCTGCTTTTCCTTCCACCCAACTTCAGAAACACCAATCGGCCGTTCGTTCCCACGCCTCCACGAACAAGTAACAAGAAACTTCTTGAATCAGCAAAGATTTTAATATGCGGAAACGACCAATTTAAATACCATCAATGGATGCCATGCACTTCAAAAATAGGATTAACGCTCGGGAAATTAGTAAATAGGAGTCCCGATTCGATCTGGAGCTCATTGAGGGCATAAACTTTTTTTTTTGTTGGATCGTGGTTACGGTCTTTACAAAGCGCTCGTCCTTCATCGTTTATCAGTTTGGTTTAATATATCACCGGTGCGTTGTTGCACGGCGATTTGGTCGTTGTGTTTTGACCGTTGGGATTTGTGGTTTTTTTTCCCCCCGTTTTTGGGCGCGATTCGTGGTTTCTTTCCCCCTCGGAGCGACGGTGAAGCGGACTGTCGCCGACCTCAGGAATTCGCAGCAACTAAAATGAGCCCTCGCTGAATGCTAGCTAGCTAGCTTAGCTGGCTCGCTAGTTCAGTCCGTGTTACTTTGTACCCGCACGCTGTTAGCCAGCGTATCTGTAATGCGTCCAAGTCTCATTTACGGATAGCTAAATATTTGTAACTTTTTATATAAAAAGTGCTACTGGATGTTTTGACGTGCAAAGCAGCCAACCGAGCACAGCGGATAGCGGGGATAGCTAACCCCTTAGCTGTGTTTTTTTTTTTTTTTGGAATACAACATGCCGCAGTTAAATGGTGGTGGGGGAGACGACCTGGGAGCAAACGATGAACTCATCTCGTTCAAAGACGAGGGCGACCAGGAGGAAAAGATTTCGGAAAATGTGTCCGCCGAGCGGGATCTGGACGACGTCAAGTCGTCGTTGGTAAACGAGTCAGAAAACAACAGTAGTTCGTCCGACTCCGAGGTAAGTTAGCAACTTTTTTTCCCCTCGATCGTTCCTCACTGCATACGGCACCGAGTCGCCGCTGGACGGCTCCGTCGCCGCGCTTCTTTGTGTTAACTTGTGTTTTTATACGTGATTTTAAATGGTCTTGACTTGTTTCTCCGCCGTTGGGGTTCCAGGCAGATAGACGTCCCCAGCCGAGACCTCATCTGGAGAGTTACGCCAGACACAGAGAGCTATTCGTAGAAGGTAATATGAACCATCATTTTGTGACACTTTCGTTTTTGACATATATTTGTTTTATTCCTGCCTGTCACCGTGTGGTACGCAGTTATCAACACCGTTATCGTCACACAATTATCTTATTTTAATAGGAGAGAGTATAAGGAAACGCACGTAACACTATCAATTGTTCACCATGTGTTCCAGCCTTGAGGAGACAGCAGGATGCGGGACTCTTCAAGCCATCCCCATACGCTGGTTACCCCTTCCTTATGATCCCGGACCTGACGAACCTGACGAACCTGGGCAACCCCTACCTGGCATCACAGGCTGCGAGAACGGTAACACACTCTTTATTACAATTCGTGGGGAAAAAATATGTCATTAAGACATTTTATGTGGTTAAGCAACCGAGTGGTCTCGAAACAAGTTCGCCCTGGGGCCCGTGTATATTTATTTGCTCCTCTCCTGTTTGCTTAGACACAACTTTGTCATGTGTTGAGGCTGTTGGCTTTGCTTTACAACGAGCGGATGACTGACCAGAGGAAGCAAACATTACCACGCTCTTATTATAAACACGTTCACATGCAGTGTTGGGTAATTAGGAACTTGCACAAATAATGCAAGCAATGGTAAACAAACCAACTTTCACTATTGCTATGCATTTTAATGGCATCTCCTGGTATGCATTTGCTATGCATTTTAATGGAATCTCCTGGCCTGGGTCCAACCTGTGGATACATATAGATAATAGTACATATTGATCCCTGTACTTGTGATTTTAAGTGATGTGGTAAAGGGCAAATCCTGCGCAGTTGGTTGCATACTACAGAACCACAATTACAGATTGCCTATGTCTGACAGGTCGAGGTGTTGAGAACACTGAGATTGATTTTGAAATTGGTCTCAAAACTAGGTGGAACCCGTGTTCACCGCTCTGTGGAGGACACGGGATGTGTGTGGTGACAGTGGTGTTATGATGGTTCTTTGTGTGGCGGGTGCCACAGGTAGGCACGTCTGGACACGGCCTCCTGCTAAAACAAACAGTGTGCAGTGAGAACATGGCTGGTCCGTGTGTGTTTTACAATGGCCAGAGCTGTTACTATAAAACTTCACGTTCAACTGTTGTGTGTGTGAACAGACT
This sequence comes from Muraenolepis orangiensis, assembly GCA_027704905.1. NCBI lineage: Eukaryota > Metazoa > Chordata > Actinopteri > Gadiformes > Muraenolepididae > Muraenolepis > Muraenolepis orangiensis. The sequence continues at coordinate 10,325,330 of CM051006.1, forward strand.
TGTGTGAATACTTCATAAGACTAAATCAAAATGTGTGTTTATTACTGTAATACTACCGGCGTGTTGTTAGTATTGTGATGTTATCTTAATTACAACGTTACACCTTGAATTTGATTACTTCATTTCTCTGTTGAGCTATAAGATGTTTTAATCAGTAGTAGATCTTTACCCCCCCCCCACTCCCCTTCATTTGCAATCGATTCAGTTTCAACCCTGTTTACCATAGTGTTTGTTAAATTTGCAATGTACACACGGATCTAGCTTCTCCCTCTACCTACTTCTGCAAGCGGGCCCATTGTAACATGCCCAGTCACACATCACCTAAGTTCTGCAGGCTTTGTAATGCTTAACTGTGGTGTTAACGGCTCATTGTTGTCCATAGAAAAGCCAGAACGGGGGGCCTAATGCATGGCTCCACAGGTGAATCATTAGAGCTGATTATATTAACACTCTGAGTCCTCCCTTTTTAAACAGATGCAAAACACACACACACACACACACACAGACTCAGACCCTGTTCAGACCTGACATTAAAAATGCAACTTGGGTGATCTGATTGCCAGCTGTTTAACACACTGCAGGTGTGAACGCATCGAAAGACACACTGGGGGAATCTGATTACTCGGAACCACATTTGGAGGCGGTCCAAGAGTTGTGTTTACATGGACACGACTAACCTGATTACGGTGTGCTCGGGGGCAATCGTGGCATTGTTCGTGTTTTCCATGCCAACCGCATCGGGGAGGTTCAAGTCGTCCGCATACAGTGTGAGAAACACTGGGGCTAAGCTTGTCCTCGGTTTTACAGTAGGGCTCACCGCACGCATACACACGGTCGTTGTGTGTGGGCACATTGATTACTTTAAAATTGTAAAACCCAATACCAGTCTTTCTCGGGCCCCAGAATTTCACTCCAGGACACACACAAACGCACTCATTAAAGTGTACATATTTGTAATATACACATATTTGCGCTCACATATTTGCACTTTTACAAGCCTCTGAAGTTCTTAAAGGGTTGACACTAACAACATTGGCAATCAACCGCAACTGTTTGTCACTGATACATTTCAAAAGAACTTTAGAGACAGAGTTGTAACTTTCTTCGGAAATAGGTTGGTATCCACTAAAACAAGGCACATAGCACCCTCAATTGGTCCTATATTACCAGGAGGATGTAAATGGTGGCCTCTATTATTATTTCCACTAATATATTTAGAACGTTAAGAAATTAAAGATATCATAGTCCCACATTCATGGTTTCCCCTGAAAACTTTCTGGACAACAGAGAACCTTTAACAACATCCCCCATATTACCGAAACGGGAATTGTTGAATACAAAGCTTTCTTCCAAACATGTCTTAATGCTCCCCCACTCCCCCCTCCACCCTCCCCCCCCCCCCGGCCACAGTGTAATGCTGGTGTGTTAGTGGGTTGGAGGTCAGAGGTCACGGTGGTGAGTCCGTTGACGTCACTCACAGTTGAATGAACACCAAAAGCCTCCTTTTTTTTCTCCCAGCCTTTTTCGCTGTGTGTGTGTGTGTGTGTGTGTGTGTGTGTGTGTGTGTGTGTGTGTGTGTGTGTGTGTGTGTGTGTGTGTGTGTGTGTGTGTGTGTGTGTGTGTGTGTGTGTGGTGTGTGTGTGTGTGTGTGTGTGTGTGTGTGTGTGTGTGTGTGTGTGTGTGTGTGTGTGTGTGTGTGTGTGTGTGTGTGTGTGTGTGTGTGGTCTATTTGAGACGGCTCGTGGGACAGTAATACCCTTATTGGTGGTGGTGTGGCGGCTGTCTGGGGGGGGGGGGCATGGTTAGTGATGCAAGAATTCCCAAAACATTCTAATTGAAAACGCAGCCCAAAATTACACCAGTAGAGCTAGTAGGATACACTTCTAAACAGAAATTCTAATGTTATTTCCATTGGGGAAATTTGAAAACAAGAGGTGTTGTTTAAGGCAGGCTACCCAATGACCAGCCCCATCTTCTGGGCTGGTCATACCGTCTCGTGGTCAGGTAGACACACTGGACTCATACCGTCTCCTCGTCAGGTATACACCGCTAGACACAGCAGTGATCGTCTCTTTAGTTCGCCGTGGCACATTGCTAATTCAGAGCGTGAATATCTGTTGAATATCCAATATCCTTCCAACGTTGAAATTGCATAAGCTGCTATTGAGATGTGTGATTCTTTGTATATACTTTACCATAGTAGTGCTATCTATATCACTTACAGTTTAGAAGTTGTGATCTTCCAGGCGGGTTGTCATTATTGTTAAACTTGTGGAGTGCTTATTTTATACAGCGTCTCTACAACAATTTATGACTGCACAATAGCGAAAGGCTTTTGACTATTTAATGATATGTATTCTGCTCCAAAACATATCAACATGACATGTATAACAATATGTTTCTAAGATGTCGGAAAAATGACGACAAAACAACTAAATGTATTTTAATGGATAATTGGAAACAAACATATAAATATAGACGGTACATTACATCTTACAAAACATGAGATTTATCCATTTACTGCCTTTCTAATCTGTAATTATATTCACCTAGTTGTATAGTTGTTGTTGAGTTTGATAAAGTTTTCATTGACTAACTAGCTCTTTCTTTATGTTCTCTTTCTAACCCAGTACCTACCGATGCAATGGCCCCTGCTGGACGTCCCAGGCACTGCAGCTATGAAAGACCATCGCTCCTCTCCAAGCCCCCTGGTGAGACCTCAGAGGCACCCAGTAAAAGATGCTGTTCTGTATTAGTCCCAGATGGCTGTCAATTTGGGGCGTCACAGCAGCAGATGTAGAAGATAGCAGTAACAATGAAAGGGATTTTAAAAACAACTTTTTAAAATAATATGCAATGCAAAGAACTATAACAAACGTACAAAAAACAATAATATACAATAATGTAAATTAAATGGGTGTGCAGAATGTTAATATACGTATGTTATTGGGTTGCTCTGATAAAGTTACATTCACAAAGAAGGCGGGGCATGTGTGCTGTCCAGTGAATTCTAATGAGCCCATGTCTTTGTCTGCCTTGTCTCTATGTCTGTCTCGGTCGGTCTGGCTGTCTGTCTCTCCAGTCCAACAAGGTGCCGGTGGTGCAGCACCCTCACATGTCTCACCTGTCCCCGCTGCTGTCCTACAGCCCAGACTCCTTCCCTCCACAGACTCCTCCCCCCTTCTCTCCAGATGCAGGTAAGCCATGCCCCTTCCGATTCAAAACCAACCAACACCAACCACACTCTGCACAAATGCGTGGTTTACCAGAAGGCCACAAATAGGGTCCTATCGTTTTCTGAACGACTTCTATCATGACTGAAGATATTGTGCTTGGTATCGGTTGTCATTCATTTGCATATTGGAGGTTAAAGTTCAGTGTGGTTTGATTAATGTCTGAAACGTTAATTACACAGAATACTTTTCCCGGGCAGTGGAACACATTTCTTTCAATGGTTAGTACTTGAATCCATCTTTGATCGGGGATGGATGACAACAAAAGCTCACACTACCAAACCTACGGCACGGAAAACATTCTGTACTCTTAAGTGCAGGAGGCAGCGGACGGTAGAGTAAGGCTCGTCTGTGTTTTGATTTCCATCTGATCCGATGTATTGCTGCTATTCCCGGTGCAGGTATGTCCCGGGCCCCTCATCCTGCAGAGCTGTCCCCGTATTACCCCCTCTCTCCTGGGGGCATGGCCCAGATGGCGCACCCCCTCGGCTGGCTGTAAGTAATACTCGCTGTCTGGCTCCCTGGCTCTCTCTCTTATTCATTCTCATTCTCTCTCTTGTCTCTCTCGCATATGAACATGAAGCCATCGCTCACTTGTGCACTGTATCATATGTCATATTAGATTTCACACGTTAACCGCGATGCAGCACCGGTAACACTTTGGAGCCCCGATCTGAAGCCCCGCTGTTATCACAAACGCTAAAGACTCAGAACACATTCCTCCATTTGTTAAGTGGCCAACATCTTGTTTTATTTAGTAATGTGGTGTATTACAACACAAGCGGGTCCGCACACAGTGTTGTTTAGTTCATCCCATCTGGTATTGAGCGTGTCGTCACCTCCTCCTGCTCCTCCTCGTAGCCCGGGCCAGTCCATCTACCCCATCACAGCAGGGGGCTTCAGGTCCCCATACCCTGCCGCTCTGGCCATGAACGCCTCCATGTCCGGGTGAGTTCACCGTCATGCTCACCTCCCCTCACCTCACCTCACCTCCACTCACTCACTGACCTCCACTCTCTCACTGACCTCCACTCACTGACCTCACCTCCACTCACCCACTTCCGCTCACTCACTCACTAACCTCCACTCACTCACTGACCTCCACTCACTCACATCCACTCACTCACTCACGCTCACTGACCTCCACTCACTCACTTGCCTTCACTCCCTAAACCCTCACGTACTTCCTCCCACTCACTCACCTCCACTCACTCACTCACTCACTCCCTCTCACCTCCACTCACTCACCTCCACTCACTCACTCACTCCCTCCCTCTCACCTCCACTCACTGACCTCTACTCACTGACCCCTCACTCACTCACCTCCTCACAAACCCCTCACTCACATCCACTCACTCACTCACTCACCTCCACTCACAAACCCCTCACTCACTCACCTCCACTCACAAACCCCTCACTCACATCCACTCACTCACAAACCCCTCACTCACATCCACTCACTCACTCACCTCCACTCACTGACCCCTCTCACTCACCTCCACTCACTGACCTCTACTCACTGACCCCTCACTCACCTCACCTCCACTCACTGACCCCTCACTCACTCACTCACCTCCACTCACAAACCCCTCACTCACTTCCTCTCACTTCTGCTCACTCACTCACCTCCACTCACAAACCCCTCACTCACTTCCTCTCACTCACCTCACCTCCTCTCACTTCTGCTCACTCACTCACCTCCACTCACAAACCCCTCACTCACATCCACTCACTGTCATAATTCCAACAAGGTGTCATTGTTTTTGCAAACTTTAGAAAAAAAGAGTGCCATCTTGTCGGGAAACTCGCTCACCTCCACTCACTTACTAACCCCACTCACTGACTTATACGGCTGCAATGATTAATTGGATTAGTCGGTGGACATCAAATCAAACAAATCTTCGATTTTCAATTAATATATTATATTTCTGACAATTTATGGATTCGCTGACCTCTACTCACTGACCTCAACTCACTCACCTCACGGCACCACTCACTCAATCACCTCCACTCACTGTCCTCCACTCACTCACTCACCTCACCTCAATGCACCATTCACTCACTTTCTCACCTCACCTCTACTCACTCACTCACTGTCCTCCACTCACTCACCTCCACTTCCACCCCCTGACCGTCATGTTCTGTGCAGTCTTTGTAAAAGGTGTGTGTGTGTGTTGTCTCTGTCTCCGCAGCCTGGTGTCGGGCGGCTTCCCGTCCCACCTGATGCCCCCCACCCAGACCTCGGTGCCCCACCCGACTATCGTATCCCCAGCGGTGAAGCAGGAGCCACGCGATGGGGGCCACCATGGGTAAGGAGGCGTGTGTGCGTGCGCGCGTGTGTGTGCGCGTCTTGATTTTACTTGATTCTGTTTCTAACCCCAAAGGTCCCTGAGGGCTTGTAGGCAACATGTTTAATATTTTGTACATAATGGGGAGGGAAATTCATTTTAACACGACAGCCAATTACCATCTTCAATCAATCGTAAAATCCTTCTTTGATCACAATCTCAATTCTTAAATCTGCGGTGTGTGTGTGTGTGTGTGTGTGTGTGTGTGTGTGTGTGTGTGTGTGTGTGTGTGTGTGTGTGTGTGTGTGTGTGTGTGTGTGTGTGTGTGTGTGTGTGTGTGTGTGTGTGTGTGTGTGTGTGTGTGTGTGTGTGTGTGTGTGTGTGTGTGTGTGTGTGTGTGTGTGTGTGTGTGTGACGCCAGCAGGTGGTGCTGTGCAGTGGTAAACCTCACTCACTGACGGCTTAATAGACATGCGGGACACTGACTGTTACGTGTGTGTGTGTTCATCTTCTCGATAGCTGCCACTCACCGGCCTCTCTCCCCCAATACGACGTCTTCTGACCCTTTCCTCTTCCCATATCTTCCTGCCCCCCTCAGTAAGGTGTCGTCCCCCGTGGAGAAGGCCAAGGACGACCGACCGCACATCAAGAAGCCGCTGAACGCCTTCATGCTGTACATGAAGGAGCAGCGCGCCAAGGTGGTGTCGGAGTGCACCCTGAAGGAGAGCGCCGCCATCAACCAGATCCTGGGGCGCAGGGTAAGTTCACCACACGCCTGCATGCTCACACACATACGTACACGCACACTAACCCCCGACCTGCTGGTTAACGTGCACAGAGTTGGTCACTGTGGAGGAAGGCATCTGCAGGATGACTACGCAGTAGGGCTAAGTATTGCTGAAATGGCAATATGGCCAGGTGCATTAGTCACATCGCAGAAGCTGCATGTTTTTGATAAGGGTAACATGTGGAAATGTTAATTTATTGCAATATAATAAGTCACATTATTTTTATTGATATAAATGATATTATCATATTATTATCATATACTGCATTATGAATCGTATTACAAACGCAATCTCTCAGAATAAGCCCTACTACGTGGTCACTTCCATATTCCTGTTTCTTGAAGTTTTTTTCTTCTCCCTTTTTGGGGGTGGGGGGGGATTTGCTTTTTAGCACAGGAACTAGAAGGACAGGGATTGGGAAATCCTAATTTCCGACAAGCTGGCCAGTTTGCCTAACTCTGCGTTGTGTTGTTGTTTTCCCCTTCCGAACAGTGGCACTCTTTGTCCCGCGAGGAGCAGGCCAAGTACTACGACCTGGCTCGCAAGGAGAGACAGCTGCACTCCCAGCTCTACCCCGGCTGGTCGGCCAGGGACAACTATGTGAGTTGAAAACAACATCATCATTATCGTCTGCTAGATGGTGCGCTCGTACCCCTCCTCCGGGCTGAGGGCTCTGTTGCGTTTTATTCGATACAGATGTGTAGGCATCTTTATCTGTAGGCATCATGATGATGTAGGCATTAACTAATAATATAATAAAAATATATAGATGAGACACAATGTCTATTGTGATTGGCCTTTATGCTGATGTGTTGCACCTTGGTTACCCCCCTCTGGGACGAATAAGGTCCTCAACCATCTCTCTATGAACTGTCCTGGTAGTGGGCCTTGTGTGTTGAGGGAGGTGAGTGTGACGTTTTTTGTCCTATTCTGCTTAAAGGGCAAGCGGAAGAAGAGGAAGAGAGACAACGGCAAGTGTGATTCTGCAGAAGGTGAGATCTACAGATGTGTGTTTTCCCAAAGTCCAGCTCCTTCAGCAGATCAAACCACAAAGTCTGATAACGGACTAACTCGAATCCGGGTGCACAAGGCGTGTCGCTCACGTGTTTGGCTCATGACTCATGTTGCTGGAGGTCTGGAAGATATTGTAATTGGCTGTCACAAACTCTGCCAGCGGTGAACTTTTCTCATTGGGAAGCTGAGCTGAAAACTTCCAATTGCGCAAATCAGTTTTTGTTCAGTACAATATCTCCGTGACAAAACCTTTTTAAGTTTTTGGTTTCTGGTCCATGCTCTGCATCGGGGAAGATGAGCTGAAAGCTTCCAATTGCGCAAATCAGTTTTTGTTCAGTACAATATCTCTGTGACGAGTCCAATTAAAACAACGCAAACTGGATCCTCTGCATGACACCCACTATTCTAGCTTTCTAATAGAAAAGACACTCAAACGATTGATTCTGATCATCTAAAAGTGAACTATTTATGGAACCTATTTACTGGAGTTAAATTAGGAACAAAACAGATGAACCTCGAATGGGATTGTGTTATACTGTGAACATCGTGCCTCATTACATAGATATGGTCGTTGCGTCGTGATGCAGGTGTGCCAGACCTGGTTCTCTCTCTCTCTCTCTCTCTCTCGCTCTCGCTCTCTTACTTTGTGTTTATTTTGTGTTTTGTTTTTTTCAGTGTTTTTCATCTGTTTTTGGTGAAATACAACTAAATATCCACAAGTAAGATGTAGAGGCGACTTTGTAACCCTGTGCTGCTGTTTCTTCCCAGTGTCCGGAGGGCCCTTCTCTCCCCCTTGTGTGCTCACCCCCCCACAGGAGAGGCCGCCCGCACACTCTCACCTGACCCACACACACCTGTCCCAGGCCAGCCCCGCCTCCTCGCTGGACTCCCCGGCCACGCCCACAACGGCGCTGGCTTCGCCCGCCGCGCCCGCCCCCACCCACACCGACCACCCCCACCCGCACCAGGGCGAGAGCTTGTACGCCGAGCAGGTCCAGCCCCTCTCCCTCATCACCAAGTCCCACCGCTCCGGCCGGGACCAGCTCTCCCACATCTCTCAGCCCCCGGCCCCGCAGACCTCCTACCTCCACCCTCTCATCCGTAGCGGATCCCTGGCCAAGATGTCAGGACCCCACTCCTCCTCCTCATCCTCCTCCTCATCCTCCTCTTACCCACAATACTCCCCCCACATGGTGTCGGCGAGAAGCAAGACCCCGCCCATGTTCTCCCGCTCATTTCCCTTGCCTCCCATGTTGGCCTCCTCCTCTAATGCGGCGCACCACCAATCGGAGCAGAGCTTGCATTGTGCCTTAACCCAATCGCAGCCCCTCTCGCTCGTGACCAGAACCAAGAACTGAGGCCGTTTTTTTTATTTTTTATTTTGTATTTTTATTTTTTAAAGCGGGGACTGCCGGCTGTATCCTAACCACCAGCCACAGCCGGACCCCTGACCCTGACCCATGAAATCTGACCGAGGAAATGACTTCCACGCCCCCCCCCCCCCCCCTCGAGTCACTTGGTAAACGTTCTACCTGTTGGAACTCTTGCCTTATTCGGATCTTGTTTTTGGTTTTTTTTTTTTTTACCTCCCCTTTAAAGACTGTAAATTCCTTTTTTTTCCCCCATGTTTTTGTTAGATACTAGAACACCCTTTTAGGAAAAGAGAAAAAAAACATATTGGTCAATATTTGACTACCTCTTTCTAACTTCTTGGAACAATGTATTTTTGTAATGCCTCGATTTTACATAGCGTCTCTTCCCCCCCCCCCCTTTTTTTTTTTCTCTCTCAACGATACGCGTATTTTCAACAGTTAAGGACTAGAAAAATAAGACCGGTGTAATGATCTTGTTTCATATGAGTTTTAATGTTAGTCATGAGTGTAGATCTGTTGGCATTTATTAAAAATAATTATAAAAACACCATCCCAAAATGTGTTAATAAATATCCATTTATTTCTTGACAAATTTCTGTCTCCTGAATTTTCCTCATCACATCGCAGACCCTTTTTTTCCTTTTTAAACTAGTGCATATATTCATTTTTTTTTTACTTAAAATTTAATATAAATGTTTTTCTGGTGCATCGCTTTCAATGTCAAAAACACACTGGAAAACAGGGTTAGTTACCCTAAGGTTTTAACACTTGTGAGGGCTGAATTCGATCAAAAGCATGCAATCTTATTCCAAATCAAAGGTCGATATGCTTGCTGCATGTACTGCTTTTCAAAACTACCAAACCACTGGACCAAGTGCAGGGTCGCCATAGTGATCTGTAAAAAACAATGTATGTGGGAGTGGCGGGAGAGTTGGTCCAGTGCGGTGTTTCCCAATCTTGGGCTCGGGGAAAACCACCTGATATGCATATCGTGACTAATAAGCTATATCAACTTTCAAAGATCTAGTTACCACCCTTTTCATGCCGAATGATTCGTACCCATGAGAACTCTTTGTGAGAGAGAGAGAGAGATGTGGCTTATTTGTCACATGTATGTAAGGTACAGTGTACAAGTGAAGTGTTCTAGCCAGCTCCAAAGATGTGCTCAAAATTACAACAACAAAAATGGTGTGTGTGAGAGCCTGTGGGCTTGCCGTTGGAAAAACACATTATAATTACGGTTCACCAGTCTAGACAATAAAAGCGGCTGAGTGCCAGACCTGTGAGCAAACATGTCTGCTTTGTCATTGATTGTGAAATGTTCCAACTGTGACTGGTATTTTCACTTCCAATGAAACGCTTACAAAGTTATCTTTAGGCATGTGAAAAACAGGACAAGGGCATAATGCTACAGGTAGACATCACATGACCCATCTCACGCGCACACACGGTGAGCTTGTGATATAACAACTCGCCACCGGTCTTCACAATGAATCAAAGTGAAACTCAACCCTTCGTTGAACCTATTTATTGGTTGCTCGACTTGACCGAAGCAGATAAGAACATTGAGGCAATCGACCGATACGTACTGTGGCGTACCGACCGATTCATTCACTTGATATGGTCAACGGAACCCATCTGAACTCTTACAACCCTATTTATTGCACTCTATTAACATAATATATATATCGAACATAATACTTATTGTGTTGTGAATATTACACATAATATAACACATGACTGACCACGAATCGGTAGGTTGAGCCATGACTACCGGGTGAACTTTGCGTGTCATAAACTAGATCTGCTCGGTGTGATTCTATTTAATTGTACAAGGTGGCTACCTGTGTGCTCAGCAAACACCTGGTCTTGGCTTGAAGAGGCAAGGGCGTCGTACCTTCCCATGGTGTCAGCTGGAGTCTACATCAATCTGACTGTGCAAACAGACCTGCCAATGTACATCCCTCATACATGACCTCTACTCTTACGTGGGTTTGGGCTCACTTTTAAGTCAGTAATGCACTGATAAAACATATGTAAACAAATAAACCTTCTCTTACTATTGCCTATATAGCTACAGGCATTTTAAAGACAAACATTGTTTGATAATGGTGTTGGCTTTAAAATAATAATACAAATAAAATATAATATAATATAAAAGCATAAATAATATGAGGTCAAAATAATACCTGGGTGATGTGGTTACATTATTGGGTTGATCTATTATGAGACGGCAGAGAGGCTGGGCCGGAAACCAGAAACGGAAAGGGGCGGAGTTACGTCTTGCTTCCTGTTTTCTACCTGATATTCTACCAAAGATAAACTCCTTTGCATGAGTGGGCGAAGCTTAAGTGCATTTCTATTTCTGTTTTTGGCATGTTCTCCCTCGTTTGCGGGAGCGTCCCTCATCGCATCGAGTCCGTCGGCACGTCGCTGTTCTTGGCAAAAGGAAACACCTCTCTGGTCAGCCGCGTGAGGAAGCAAGGCATCTCCTTCTTCCCCTCCAGGTGGCGACCCCGGGCCTGGAAGGTGTAGGCCACACTGTGGCAGAGCCGGGTGAGCAGGCGGGTGATCTCCAGGTCGCGGCCCCCCTCCTCCTCCAGTAAGGCACAGAGAGTCTGGAGGAACACCGCTCCGCTATACCCCGTGATGGCCGCGTAACCTGGGCACAAAACACACACACACACAAACACATGATCAGTCTGTGTGGTTTGTGAGGACAATGTGTGTTGTGTGTGTGTTTAGCTAAACTGGTTGACATTGTGTTTGCACAAGCTGGTCCTGAAACTGAAGCACCTAGGTCTGGGCATCCCCATTTGTAACTGGATTATGGACTTCCTGACGGGGCAGGCCTCAAGTGGTGAAGATTGGGAACAACATCTCATCAATCTTCTTGTCCTCCACACTGGAGCACCCCATGGCTGAAGCCTCAGCACCTGGCTGTAGTCTCTGTACGTACATAGCTGTACATCATCGGGTGTGCACGTCCATGCATTGAGGAGATCTTTAGGACCAGATGTCTAAATAAGGCCATCTCCGTCACAAAGGACCGTGACTGCCCCAGTCGGCAGTGCGCCTACCGAACTGCTAGGAGTGCTGCCACTATCATATCATAACATTGTTACCCATATAACATTACACTATCATACTTTTGGGCTGGACTTTCTGGACTCATTACAGTCACTGCACTGTTCTGCACTGTATTCATGATGCTGCTGCACTACTGGCACTTTAAAATGCTTTTTGCGCAATTAACCATATGAATACAGTATATCATCCATCAGTCACTTAATTGTTATTTTTTATTGTGGACAGTATTGTTATAGTATAGTGGTATATAGTATAAAGTATAGTACATAGCAGTGGCGTCGCTAGGCTGTTTTATTCGGGGCTAAAGCCCCGGATGTTTTGTAATTAGCCCCGAATGTATATATACATTTTCTGTAAAAAAAAAAAATAATAATAAAATTTTTATTTTTATTTTTTGATTGCATGCTCTCAAAGCTTCTCTTATGCTGTGGTTTCAATGATATTTGAACAGTTAAGAATAACAATGAATTATTATTATTATTATTCTTTTTTAAATCCACTAATATAGCATTGGCACACAGAGGGTTAACACCAGGTCGCTACGTCGTCATTCACCCTCACAAGCTTCTATGGGGGTCGCCGTCTATGGCTGACCCCCTTGCCAAGAGCAAGAAAAAAACATCCGGGGCTAAGCCCCGGATGTTTTCAAATCCTAAAAACGCCCCTGGTACATAGTATAGTATATAGTGTTGTTTATAGTACTGCGGGAGGGAAGGGGGAGTAAGCGTTCCATTGCAAATGGCAATTAAAACACCTTGAATCTTGAATCCTGAACTTTCAGTATTGCAACTCCTGTTGGATTTTGCGTTGATTTGATTGGTTGATTGGTTTATTCATTAATTGCTAGATTAATTCCTTCACTCATTCGTTCATTCATTTATATGCATGCTTCATTACTTTCCGTTATTTGTATAAGCAGTTACCTGGTGGGGTGGCGTATATCACGGCGGTATCCACGGGTACAGACAGAGACTGTGAGAAGGGATCATCTGCGGATTCCACGGAGTCCACCTCTACGCCGTCATCCAAGTCCCCTCCTCTACACGCCTAAAAAAAAAAAAGTACAACCAGCATCCTATTAGGTTAATGAATTGCATTAAAAAAAAACACGTTTGATGACTTTTGTGTGACGTAACTCGACCGCTGTCCTAACCTGTATGAAGAAAAGCTTGGTCTTGTTCTTCATGCCCGGGCCGTCGAAAAAGCCGAAAATACGTGCCAGCCGCACGGGCTTCCCGTCCGCGCCGAACACACAGCCCTCCTCCCCGTGGGACGACAGCACGGCCAGGAAGCAGTCTCTGACGGAGCCACGGCTCGCTGTGAAGTCACGGAGAGCGCGAGTCACGTCGTGCAGTTATCAGCAGCTTGCTTATTCATGTGCATATAGGATCTACTTCAATGACGGTCGGCCATGAGTCAGCCAGGCAAACACACAACGAAGGGCACGGCACATACCCGCATGCATATACCCGCATTCAAAACGTGTGCAAGAACACTACCGGCACGCCACTGAGTTTCCAACTCAATGGCTGAATACACATGGTGATGGTGATGTATGGGTATGGACAGCGTGTGAAGTGTACAGTGAGTTCGTTCATCCACGCTTATTAAGTAGGAGTGGCACAGAATGGAAAAACAATCCGCGTACTAAATGATTAAGTTATTTGGATGCCATTATTAGTACCGGGTGTATTTAGTAGCGGGGCTGGGGGGCATCACAGGCCCCCCGGGGACACGCCCCTGACGGTGACAGGACACTATGTTCCCGGGCCTTTTCGTGTTTGACTGGATTGTCATTTGAATTCGTTTTTGCCATAGCTCAAACAGAGGTGATGTTTTGTGTAACCAAATACAAATGTGCAAATATGCAGTATATTTGACAACACTTATAACACTATTAACACATTGTATAACGCACTTTAGCAGTCTGTCTTACCTTTGTATAGGCTTTTATGTATAACACAGTGCTTATGCTGCATAGGATTGTGTCATACATCTACATGACATATTCAATATATATATATATGTAAATATCTCTCTATATAAAGGCTATTTAGGACACTTAAGTCTGTTTTACCTTCCTGGAACACCTGGTAGATCTCCTCAGCACTAAGGTCTTCTTCTTCTATCTTCACCTGGAAGCCCAGTTGGGTGAGGATGCGATGGAGCCGCTTCGTGTCCTTTTTGGTGCCGGGTCTCCGGTCCATGTCGGCGCCAGGTTCGAACCTGCTCACAGTGACAATTACTGCCCTGTTGACCTCAGCACTACCACCTCCACTACCACTACTACAAGCCGCCGTGTCTCTCAACCCTGCCATGCTTAAGGAAAGTTCCTGATCCCAAACCAAGAAGTTTGCTCCCGACGCCACTGGTGTCTCTCTTTGAAGATGATGACTAACCCTGTGATCGGAAAGACAAGCAGTGACATCTCACAGAGGTCTCTACTTGTCATATGTTGTCAGGTATGAGGTATGTTTTACTGCACAGCAGTAAAAATAAATGACCTACCGGTAATACCTATTACCTGCATAACCATATTTGGAAACTTCCTCTTGCCTTGACACGATCATATGCGTCATATGCAATATTGTTCTTTCCTATGTTTCCTGATTTACAGTAGCGTGGCTGAATTCCAATATGAATACTATATCTATGTACTATATTACATTCAGTCGTTTAATGTTCTTCTTGAATGATATTCTAAATACTAAATTAAATGGTAATAGAAAATAATAATATTAATATAGCTAAAACCACTTTTCAAGTTGTGGATTTTTATTTATTTTTGGTTCTAGAACATATGCTTTTTAATTTATTGTTGCTAGTTATTATATATTAATAATTGTGTTGTATATCTTTACTTCTTGTAAATGTATACAAATGTATTTAAATAATAAACTTATAATAATCACATCGTTTCATATTTGCACACTTTAAAAGCAAACATAATTTCCATACCAAAAACCAACTATAGCTATAAACCCCTTTGCAAATGCGAATGATGAAGTTCATGTGAGTGACCACCAGGTGGCAGAGCAGCTGCAGCGGGACACGTCATCCAAAAGCGACCACACTAAAGCAGCAGTGATGCAAACGTGTTAGTTTATATTCGGTAGCAATACGTCTTATTTACACTCCCGAGCCGAGATAGTAGTCACTTTTTAAATATATAATTATTAGTGTGACCAGACAGTTAAAGACACAAAGTTAGGTTCTTTACGTGTGTATTGTGTGTTGGCATGTCATGGTGTTGTGACTAAGTAAGCCTACATTTGTAAATCACCTTTTTCCATAGAACTAGTGTCCAAAGTGACGGGCTCTGTCGAGTTTCTTTTATGGTTTTTTAACTTTTAAGTTGTCTTTTAATAGCTAGTTCAGGGTTTCTCAAGGAGAAAGTGTAAGGCTTAATCAAATAGAGGCATAGTTCATTTGAAAGATCCATTCGAGAAAGAAATGCCTCCTCCTCCTCAGAAAAATAGAAATGGAATACCTGACAGGTGAGCAGACATTCGTCCCGGACAGTAAATACATTTACTTGCTCGACATCGTCAATAATCGATATTTATATTTTCCAAAAAAATAGATGGCTGGACTATCAAAGCGCAGGGAAACGAATACCTGGGACTCGCTTCGTTTCCTTCAAAGTGCCGTTAAAACAGGTAAGAGAATTCAGTCTGAATTCGTAATATCGCGTTTATTGATCCATCCACTTTGGAAGCAGTCAGGAACAATGTGCACACTCCATGGGGCTGTATCGTGAGTCTGTTTTTGCTTTCGATTACACCGAATCCTTTACGTGGCAATAGTTAACATACTCAAACATAACTGGATTTGACTCGACGTTCGAGTTCGATTTCTACCCGTGTCGATCTATCGATCTCAATATAAACGAGGGACTTTACTCGTCTCCAAACAGTAAATGTGCCTTCATGATAAGTTTATGTACAGTCCTGAATGGCCAATGGACGTAGCCAAAAGTCTAAATGATTCACGAAATTATAGTTACTACTGTTAACTATTGGGTGTCTACCTACCACATAGAAACCATTGTATATATTTACAATTGTATATGTAGCACATGATGGAGGTTTACTCCTTAATGTATACTTGCATATTATCACCCCTATGATAATTACATGATGAAAATACATTTTTCTGTTATTCTGTGTAGGCCCTGAACTGCAATCTGAGCCAGTCGGATGTCTTTGGTCACTGGGAGCTGCTCGATACTTTGGGGAAACGGAAGGAAGAACTAGGTCTGATCATAGACCTGACCTTCACAACACGCTACTATAAGTTAGAGGTACACGTACACACACACACACACACAATGTACATCTGGTCATTTGATAAAACCGTCTTGTAAGACACATTGGATGAAACCGTCCCCCAAATAGTGAATATGTATATTTCTACATTAATCACACTCAGGATGTCCCAGACTCCCTGATGTTCCTGAAGATCTTCACCCAGGGCCATGAGGTACCCAGCAACGACACAATACTGAGTTTCAAACAAGCTGTTCACCGCTTCCTGCAGGACAACAAGGACAACGGTAGGAGTAGTGTTACGACATGCGACAACATAAGCACGCTAATGGCTAAAGGGACAGCAAGTTAATGCATTTGTGAGTTTTGAGTGAGTTGTCCATAGGCCTCTTGTAGGACAATGGTGGTGTGGTTCAATATGTATACTTGTTATTTTTCATATTCTTATTTTACTGGCATTTTGATTGAAACAAACCAATGTTTTTCCAGGTTGTTTCTCCAGCTTTATGAGATTTCAGACCAAAACAAGTCAGAGCATTCTTGCGTCTTTCATAAGTATCTAGATGTAGGTCTCCAGCACTTCCACACTGCATGGGTCAACTGGTGGGTCGCGACCTATAAGTAGGTCCTGAGGGCATTTAGCGTAGGACGCAGTCTTTACGAATGTTTCAATTTTAATTCATGTTTTAAAGTCGTATCATTTTGATTAAGTTTAGCCCCAGTTGTTGCAGCATTTTGTCATTTTTTTTTATTAGTACACAAAGGCATTGTTGATTACGTCATAACAAATTACGGTAAATAGACGTTTTATTTATTTTTGTTGTTGTGCAGCTCCAGTGTTTGTTCTCAGTCCGACCGCTTTCTCTCAAAGAAGGAGTGAATTCACAGAGTTAATTGTTACTAAAGCATCAGCCCGCCCTCACAGATAAGCTGATTGGAGTCCATTGTACCCATGGTCTCAACCGTACCGGCTACCTGGTCTGCAGGTAAGGGAAGACACTATGGATGGACGACTGACCACAACAGCGGTTTGATTCAGTGGGTTGCCGTGACGATAACACTCTAACCCCACCTGACAGGTATCTAATAGATGTGGATGGGGTCGATCCTAAAAAGGCAATTGAATGTGAGTACCGACGACGCAGATTTATAGATTTATCACGCTTTCTTTTGTGATATGATCATAATATTGCTGTTCATTTGGGTGGAGTGCCTGGCTACTGTGGGTTTACGATGGCCTTTCTACGTTTTGTTTTGTAGTGTTCAACTCGTCGAGGGGTCATACCATAGAGAGAGAAAACTATCTTCGTGACCTGCGGTCTGGACCCAAGAGAAGGTTAGGAGCACGAGGTCCACGCGTCTGCTTCATCTGCTGTTTTAGTGCTGTTTTTATACTTTTTATATCATTAAACAGCATTAACTAATAATTAAATGTATATTCTCTATTTATGTGTGTGTGGTTGGTGGTTTAAGAAGCCTCACCGGGCCTGAGTCAGACTGATTAGTCTATGGCTGGTGAGGCTGCACACCTGTGGGTCCTTGTTAATCAAGTTTAACCCACAGGTTAAACCAGCCACCACCAACACACACTCGAGGAACAGCTCTAGCATGTACCATCTTTTTATGTATTAAGATGTTTATACATATCTTTTTTAATTCAATTATATTTATTTTGTAGTGGTACTAGTAGATACAATAGTAAAAAGTGTATTTAAAGTATCTGTAGCAGTTGACGCTGCAACACAAGCCATTATTAAATTATTTTATGCTTTTGTTTTATCTTGACAGCAACACCGGAATGGAAGAGTGCAAACAGGAAGCACAGAGAGGCAGAGCGGTGTGTCGGCCATCTTCTGATCCCTCTGGCCACTTGGAGGACGGACACATGGCGAGGGTCGACGACCGCTACTCTCACAGGACGGAATACAGGACCAGAACACCGTCTCACATGTAAACCCCCTCAATACTTCCGCCATTAGTTGTACTTTCAAACTGGCAGTTGGGTGTGATCAACACTGGAATACACTGTGTTCAGTTTGTTTGTGTTTATTTAGTTTCAGACCCGCTTTCAAACGAGGTGAAAGTTCACCTTGTTTGTAGTGCCTTATATTAAGTAAATATATACTATATATACTATATATAAAGACTTTGATAACACTTAGTTATTCACTTAGTTATTCACTTAAAAATGTTCCACAGAGTTAAGTTGAGTTTCTGAAATGCGGGCTGAAATGATTGAATTCACGTTTTTGTCCCTTTTCCGGCTGTCCCGTAGACCTCCCCCGCGAAGCGGGTGGAGCCAGGCTTCGCACCATTGGTCTCAACGAGGCGACCGGCCCCCTCACCTCTCTGATCCCCACCACGGTCCTATCCCCGCGGCCCCCAGAACCCACTCCGGCTGGGCCGACCCATACCAATACCCCTACCCCCAGGCCCGGGGGCGGCAGGCGCCGTTTCACACGGAGCAGCAGAGCGGCAGACACGGACCCCACTCCCACCCCCCGCCGGAGCCCGCCTGGAGGAGCCAGGCCTCCCGCCACGACGGCTGGAGAGGCGGAGACCAGCGACGGCCCCCGGCGTCGGAGTCCTGGACGCACCACCGCCGCCACGATTACCCCCCGGATGAGCGGAACCGGGAGACGGACCACGGGAGACGGACGAAGACGTACAGACAGACCACCGACGCCTACAGGGACGACTACCGATGACACCATAGGGGGGAGGGGGCCTGCAGTCGTGTGGTTTTATTTAATTTTAGTTGATTGTTAAGAGTGGCTAACGCGGCAGCTACGTTAAGGGACTTGACGCTACTGTTTCACATGACATTATTTTGGCATGCGAGGGTACAGACTACAGTGCTTTGGCTAACATTGCTATTCAATTTCTTCCACTGCCCCCAGAACAAATACTTTTCTTTCAGTTACGGTAGCAATAGGCCCATTGCAAAAAAAGAACAAACTAAACACATTGTTTTTTTAATTACAGTGTTTGGACTCCCAAAACACATGTTTTTCTATTTTAACTGTTATAAGTGTTTTGAAGTTCAAGGAAACTTTAAATCCAATTATATTGTTTGGTTTTTTTATCATGGAAATGTTTTTTTCCCCAATGTTTTTAAATGCTTACCATTGAGTGATATGTGGACATTTTACTGTTTCTACGTTGAAACTGTGTGTTGGGTTGCTTCAGTTGACCGTCAAGTCAATAAATTCATTTTGAGGTGTTAGCCATTAGTTGTTTTATTGAAGCACAGAAGCACAGCTGAAAGTATATGCCCAACCGGGACTCCCAAAGTGTAGAGGTATAGGAAATACGCCTATCAATATAATGACGTCCTTTAACACCAACCAAGTGTACGGAAAGTTGTACTTAAAAAAGTTGTACTTTGTACGTATCCGTTAGATGTAGCCAGGCGAGGCTTAATTAAAAGACCCAACGAAGAGATTCCGTTATTTTGTGAACTGGTGTTTTGCGAATCGGAACTATAAAATAAATAAATATAAAATAAAACCTGTTGCGCAATCTAAGCGCAACAGTTCGCTGTCAGACTACGTCTGCAGGTGATGCGCAACGGAGCATGCGCAGAGCAGAGTAGTCACCATCACGACTCGGGCTTTAGTTCCACTTACCAGCGACCTGCTGCTGCTGCTGCTGCTGCGGTTTTTTTAAACGAAACATGGCGATGAAGGCGCTCAGGGGGATGATGAACGGAGCCATGAACGAGATCACCTCGGCCGTGAGCGGGAACAAACAGCAGGCGGCCACCCACCGCCAGCACGTCATGGCCGTGAGCCGGGACTACATCTCGCAACCTCGGCTCAGTGCGTCCAGGCGTCCTTTTTATAGATCAAGCGGCGAGCCTATACAAGCTCTATTCGTGCCAGCACAAACTGAATGGAAAATCGTTTTCAAAACAGTTGGGTTCGATCTCTTTAGGCCTATTTTACATTTGCAATAAGTTCAGTTGAATCAAATTCAATCAATTCAATTTCCCAACAAATATTAATTTTACATTTAGTTTGTGCTGGCACTAATCCATATGTGCTGTATCACACACATTTTCCAAAAATACTTTTACCGTAGCACTAGTGTCCTTATTTCATGTATCTTTCCATATATGCCACATGCTTAATATACCTCATGACGGTATAATACAATATAAACGGTTTACCATCGCTACTATACATTGTGGTTAGGTTTTGTTGATGCCACATCATTCCGTGATGAATTTCGTGTCTCCTCGTTCCCCAGCTTATAAAACAGTTTCGGGAGTCAACGGCCCCTTAGTGATTCTGGACCAGGTGAAGGTAAGGCTTACCTCCAGTGTTTCTTGTCTGGACAAGGGTGGGTGTTGTGAGTAGTGTGTGAGAGGCGTCTCCCTGTAGTTCCCCAGGTACGCAGAGATCGTCCACCTCACCTTACCGGACGGAACCAGGAGGAGTGGACAGGTGCTGGAGGTCAACGGCTCCAAGGCGGTCGTCCAGGTAGAGAGGCATTATGTCTGTCTGTAGTCCAGGTAGAGAGGCATTATGTCTGTCTGTAGTCCAGGTAGAGAGGCATTATGTCTGTCTGTAGTCCAGGTAGAGAGACATTATGTCTGTCTGTAGTCCAGGTAGAGAGGCATTATGTCTGTCTGTAGTCCAGGTAGAGAGGCATTATGTCTGTCTGTAGTCCAGGTAGAGAGACATTATGTCTGTCTGTAGTCCAGGTAGAGAGACATTATGTCTGTCTGTAGTCCAGGTAGAGGGACATTACCTATATGTCTGTAGTCCAGGTAGAGAGACATTAGGTTTGTCTGTAGTCAAGGCAGAGAGGGCATTACCTCTAAGACATAAACTATCTTGATGTCTCTCTGGATGTCTCTCTGTCTGTCTATCTGTAGTCCAGGTAGAGAGACATTGCCTCACTGGATGTCTCTCTGTCTGTCATTCTGTAGTCCAGGTAGAGATACATTACCTCACTGGATGTCTCTCTCTGTGTCTGGATGTATCTCGGTCTGCGTTGTTCTCTCCCTGCTTTCTGTCTGCAGTCCAGGTAGAGAGACATTATGTCTTGTCTGTAGTCCAGGTAGAGAGACATCTATCCCTGCCTGCCTGTCTGTCTCTCACTTTCACTCTCTCTGTCTGTCATAATATTATAATGTGATTTGATGTTAAATGTTATTCTTCTTCTGGTCTGTCTGCTGTGGAGGTGTTTGAGGGGACAGCCGGCATCGATGCCAAGAAGACCAGCTGTGAGTTCCCCCGGAGACATCATGAGGACGCCCGTCTCCGAGGACATGTTGGGTACCACACCACCTGTATAACACATACTGTACACTAAGATAGATCCTCTCCTAGTCCTAATATAAAGTACCGGGATGCACCTGTATGCATCCTTGCGCAAAATGCTCTAACCCCCTACCTGCGTCGTAACGCTGCTGTAGGTACGAAGATAAGACGAGTTTGGAACTGAACAAGCAAACAAAAAACATCTCCTTCCTTCCGCCATTGAGAAGTGTTGTGATTGGGATGTCCTGATTGGTCATAAATAGAAGTTGTCAGAGAGACAGACGCAGTCAATTAAAAACAGATTTTCTCACAGAGTTTCGTCAAAGCCAACATATGGCAATATTATCGACACTTTACACTCTACTTTACTAATAATTCTTTAATCTTACCAACAGTACCTTCGATCTATCGCGTATTTGCTAAATTAGTAAAGACTTCCTTAGTTTCTTATGATTGCATGACTGTGTTATTCTGGCTTGAGGTATATAAAATGACTGAAGTACAATCCTATATGAAAATAAAACCTTTCATGTCCATCATCTTGTAAAAGATGACACAGCACTAGACTACCTAGACTACAGTACTTAACATCCCTGTAAAAAAGGTTATTCATTGTCCAAAAATACTATCATCTGTTTTCAGTTCACTCCACACTTAGATCCCTGAGACCTGCACTATGGATGTTTTTCCCTTCTGCGGCCTCTAGTGGCTTGAGTTGGAGCTACAGTCATAGTCATATACTTTTCAGACTTTGGATGTTCCTTAATGGCTAGTTGACAAAAAATGTGTTAAATATTATTATAAATATTAAATAACAGCCATTTGAAAAGCTTAATGTAATGTCAATATGCAATATCCTATTTTAAATTAGGCAGAAACGTGTGCTATTTTCGCAATATGCATTAGGTCTATTGCAGTCGGCTCTCATGGAGGGAATGTGATATTGCACCCGTTGAACTGTTAGGTAGGAGGAGGTGGGGCAGAAGAGTTAGGAGTGGTCAAGCTTTGTAAGTTTTAATCTAAAAAAATCATCCGAAATACAGTACATCTGTCTGTCAAGACACGTGAAAATAATAATGACGTTTGCTCAAACCTCAGTACCGGTAGTCCTAAAGACAGTTAAGACCAACTTGTTCATACATCCATGTTATTATTCTAATTAAAACACATATATACATGGTTATTGTTCTATATCTAATGAAACACATACATCCATGGTTATTATTCCATATGAGGATTAAATCCTCTTTATTGGTCACATACACACACAGTGAATAGTGATATAGCCAGTTTCTCTGCATTTAACCTATCCTAGTATAAGGAGCATTGGGCAGTTATTGCTTATATACAGCACCCGGGCAGCTGTTGGGGTCTGGTGCCTTGCTTAAGGGCACCTCAGCAGTGCCCAGGAGGTGAACTGGCACCTTTTCCCCCAAGTACCAATTCTCACTCAATACTAGGTCCGTACAGACTTGAACCGGCGACTCTCCAGTTTCCCAAGCCAAGTCTCAATAGACCGCTTTAAGTTTTGATATTTTGACAGGTGAGTGCTCATGACAAGACATATGCCAGAGAAATTTGGTGTATATTGATACAGGGTTTGTACGCAGGTTTTTAACTCTTAGTAACGTTAAGTCTTTTCACGTTAAGCGATGCAAAGAAAGATCAAGTCAAAACTCAATTTAAATGCACAACAATGCTTAACAAACTGAAGACAGCCATTAACTAATCAGTCAACAAGTGTGTGGAAACAAAATGCAACAAATGTCCTTTCCACAGATGCAGTGGTGACACTCTCATTCAGTCTAAGGGCCATAGCATGCGGGAGTACTTTGGTTGAAGAATATTCTTCCCAGCAACCTAGAAGCATTTATAATCAATAAATCCGCATTTACAATTAAGAGTGTTAAACTACCAGCTTTAAGATCGCTTGGATACTGTCAAAACTTAAAAATAAAAGGTGCTTTTAAGGGATTAGTCCACCAAAAGTATGTGAGCTTTAACAAGTTTGTAAACTAAACGCGCATTGTCGCACCCAAAGCAGTTTCATTTAAGAAACGTGACGATAAAGACACAAACTATTCACTGAAAATAAAAGAAAACAAACTAATAATTTGCATTTGTTCATAAGGATATATTTGCAACAGTGGTGAAAGTGTATTCCTAGCCTTGAATGTCATTACATTACATTACAGTCATTTAGCAGATGCTTTTATCCAAAGCGACTTACAATAGTGTGTTTCAAATGTCCACTTTGATAAAGGTTAAACTAAAACAATTCTGCTTGAGTACTTTTACTGTACAGCTGAGCCAGTGCGCCACACATATCTGTACATCTCTTGGAGAAGCATCATTTATTTATATATAACATTTATTTTTTATATATTTGTCATTTTAATTACATATATATATGAGTTAATATTGATTTAATATTAACGAAATAAAATGACAAAAATATATAAAAATAAAATAAAAAATAAAATGCTTTGTAC
Source organism: Muraenolepis orangiensis (assembly GCA_027704905.1). Lineage (NCBI taxonomy): Eukaryota > Metazoa > Chordata > Actinopteri > Gadiformes > Muraenolepididae > Muraenolepis > Muraenolepis orangiensis. The sequence continues at coordinate 10,349,146 of CM051006.1, forward strand.
TCACCAAAACAACTGATTATTTGAACACAAAATCCATCCTCCTTTCTTTCCTCAAGAAGACTCTGTTGTACAGTTTATCTGTGCGTTTCAGTTCCAACAATAAGTCCTTTTCTACAGACATGGAGACTAATGCTGAAAGCCAAGTCTGTCCAGTAGCAAATCTACACAAATGAGCTCGTTCAAGTTCAGTTTGCTAGCTCTGCAAAGCTCTGCCTCTCAATAGTGCGTATCCAATCGAAAGACGTGCACGTGCTGACGTTATCGTACGCCTGCTAGCTGGCCCCGGTGTCGCCAACTCGAAATCTGATTGGTTAACGCCACAGTTTTGTTTCCATTCACTTTAAGCTCCAGGCGCCCGCACTGTTGATTCTGAAGGCCTAAGGGCAGATTTCTTGGACCCTGGCAACACATTATGGCTGAAATATGATTGGATAAAAGCTGTAACATAAAGGCCAGCCCTCCTAATCTCGATCTGAGGCTGGAAGCAGCGCAACCAAGAGGAAGGCTATGAAATGAAGATAATAGACTATGGGGAATAATTGAATACATCCATCCATCCATCTTCTCCCGCTTATCCGAAATCGGGTCGCGGAGGCAGCAGCTCCAGCAGGGGACTCCAAACTTCCCTCTCCCTGGCAACATCGACTAGCTCTGACTGGGGGATCCCGAGGCGTTCCCAGGCCAGTGTGGAGATGTAATCACCCCACCTGTACCTTGGTCTGCCCCGTGGTCTCTTCCCAGTTGGATGTGCCTGGAAAACCTCCCTCGGGAGGCGACCAGGAAGCATCCTTACTAGATGCCCGAACCACCTCAACTGGCTCCTTTCTACGCGAAGGAGCAGCGGCTCTACTCCGAGTCTCTCACGAGTGACTGAGCTTCTCACCCTATCCCTCAGGGAGATACCAGCCACCCTCCTGAGGAAACTCATTTCGGCCGCTTGTATTCGCGATCTCGTCCTTTCGGTCATTACCCATTGCTCATGGCCATAGGTGAGGGTAGGAACGAAGACTGATCGGTAGATCGAGAGCTTTGCCTTCTGGCTCAGCTCTCTTTTGGTTACAACGGTGCGCCAAAGTGCACCCAATACCGCTCCCGCTGCACCTATTCTCCTGTCAATCTCACGCTCCATCCTCCCCTCACTCGAGAACAAGACCCCGAGATACTTGAACTCCTTCACTTGGGATAAGGACTCCCTCCCTACTTGGAGTAGACAATCCACCGGTTTCCTGCTAAGAACCATGGCCTCAGATTTGGAGGTGCTGATCCTCATCCCAGCCGCTTCACATTCTGCTGCAAACCGATCCAGTGAGTGCTGAAGGTCACATACTGATGACGCAAACAGGACCACATCATCTGCAAACAGCAGCGATTCAATCCTGAGCCCACCATACTGAAACCCCTCCCCTCCATGACTACGCCTTGAAATCCTGTCCATGAAAATCACAAACAGGATGGGTGACAAAGCGCAGCCCTGGCGGAGGCCAACACCCACTGAGAACAGGCCTGACTTTGTACCGAGAATCCGGACACAGCTCTTGCCTTGGGAGTAGAGAGATTGGATGGCCCTCAACAATGACCCCCGTACCCCATACTCCCGCAGCACCCCCCACAGTATTTCCCGAGGGACCCGATCATATGCCTTCTCCAAATCTACAAAACACATGTAGACCGGATGGGCATACTCCCAAGCCCCCTCCAGGATCCTTGCAAGAGTGAAAAGCTGGTCCGTTGTTCCACGACCAGGGCGGAATCCGCATTGTTCCTCTTCAATCTGAGGTTCGACTATCGGCCGAACCCTCCTTTCCAGCACCTTGGAGTAGACTTTCCCAGGGAGGCTGAGTAATGTGATACCCCTGTAATTGGCACACACCCTCTGGTCACCCTTTTTGAACAGGGGTACCACCACCCCCGTTTGCCACTCCTCAGGCACTGTCCCAGACTTCCACGCAATGTTGAAAAGACGTGTCAATTGAATACATATTTGTGGAAAAAATATATTAAAATTAACTTTATATTCTGATGCTGTTTAGGCCAGCAGAGAAGGCCTTGCTGACATTTTGTTAATACAATTAATTAAATTTTTATGAGAGTTCCAGGGTCTTCTCTGAATACCTTGAAGGCCCTGACGCTTCACCACGGCTGTATATGTATATATATATATATATATATATATATATATATATATATATATATATATATATATATATATATACATATACACATACATATACATATATATATATATACATATACACATACATATACATATACTGCTGTATATGTATATATTGAAGCGTATATATATATATATATATATATATATATATATATATATACCTGTATATAGATATATATATATATGTCAATAGGGAATGGTGTGCTTCTATGATTTAGCAGCAGAAATTAAGAGGAAAATAAAATGGAAAGCATTTAACCGACTAACATTTTTCTGGTTGAGACAATCTAAGCAACTGACTGGATTGACTCGTGGACGGGCGTGTCTTCTTCTTGGGTCAAGTCAAGTCAATTATATTTGTACAGCCCTTAATTACAGTTACAGTCGCAAAGGGGTTCACAGGCCACATGTTTACAACACCCCCAGACCCCTAGGGCAAGAAAAACTCCCTTAATGATGGAGGAAGAAGAAATCTTGTGAAGGAAGGCAGAGTGGAAGGGGATCCCTCCTTCCAGGGAGGGTATAGGAGTGCAATGGGTGCCATAAGTGACATACAAAGTAATGTACACAAAAACATTGGTACAATAATAAAATGGGAGATCATTTTTGTCTATTGTGCTGACTGGTGGGCAAGCTGGTATCCTTCAGGTGGGACATCGAGTCATTCAAGGTTTTGTGGCAGCACTCCTAGCAGTTCACCATGTAGGGAACCTCCAGTCTAGTACCTATCAGTCTGGTGATTAGATGGCGTAGGGTGGACCAGGAGCATGTAGGGAACCTCTAGTCTAGTACCTTTCAGTCCCCATCCTCTCCTCCCACCTTCTGCCGCGCACCTGTGATTGACAGGCAAGATGGATACCCCGAAGAGATGCCCTTATTGGTCAGCCGGGGGGGGTGGTCTTAAATCAAAGTTGTCAGAAAGACAGACGCAGTCAACTCGAAACAGATATTCTCACAGCATTTCACTCCCTAAAAGCCAACAGATGGCTATATTGTCAACACTTTACACTCAAATACTAGCTCTTGAATCTTACCTACAGCTCCTTTAATCTATCGAGTATTTGCTAAATTAGTAAAGACTTTCTGACTTTCTTTGTGATTGCATGTAGATGTTATTCTGGCATAGATATACCTTGAGGTATAACCTTTCATGGGCATCAGCTTGACACAGCATGACACAGCAAGATGACACAGCACTACTCTACAGTACTTAACATTCGTGTAAAGGTTATTCATTGTCGTAAAATACTCATCCGTTTTCAGTTCACTCCACACTAAGATCCCCTAGACCTGCACTATGGCATTTTTCCATCAGCGGCCTCTAGTGGCTTGAGGTGGAGCTACAGTCATAGCGATATACTTTTTAGACTTCTTTTCTTAACGGCTAGTTGACCTAAAAAGGAAAATGCCTAGAAATTAGCTAAAACTTGGCACATTATAATCTAAGAGTCCAAACGCTGTTGTAAAAAAAACGTTATGTGTATTATAAGAGCCATTTCAAATGCTTAATGTTAACCAAATCCTATCCCAAGCCTATTTAAATGCAGCCATAAAAAGACCAACTAATGGTGAACGGCATGCACCTGACATGACCACAGTTTTGGACTGGGGTGAAATCTAATCTAAATCCTAATCTGGAGGATTGAATCCTCTTTATTGGTCACATTCACCTACAAACACAGTGAAATGTGTTTCTCTGCATTTAACCCATCCTAGTATTAGGAGCATTGAGCCGCTATTGTATATACCGGTACAGCGCCCGGGGAGCAGTGTAGGGGTCTGGTGCCTTGCTCAAGGGCACCTCGGCAGTGCCCAGGAGGCGAACTTGCATGCTTCCTAAGTTCCCAAGTCACAACAGACTGAGCTACTACCGCCCTAAAGAGCGCTGTTGAGAATTGTGAACCAGATCAAATGTAATTATTAGAGCAATCATAAGCCTATTAAAAGCATGTTATAAATAGTATATATACTGTATATATTTATATATATTTATATAATCAATAGTGAATGGCGTGCTGCTGTGATTTAGCATATATAGCTTATATTTCCTCTCAGAAAGAGGATTTTTTATTTACACCCCCCAGACCTCTAGCCCCTCTAAGGGCAAGAAAAAACTCCCTTAATGAAGGAGGAAAACATATTGAGAAGGAACGCAGAGTCCGGGATCCCTTCTTCCAGGGAGGGTTTAGGAGTGCAATGGGTGCCATAAGTGACATAGTAATTTACACAAAAACCTAAAAGTACAATAATAAAATGGGAGATCATTTTTGTCTACATAAATAAAAATAAAAATGAACAAAAAAAGGACAGCAAAGTGACTGATAGATAAGGTAGGTATGAACATCTGTTGGATGTGCAAAAATATTTAAAAGCATTTAAAGTGCAGTAGTGCAGCAGCTTAATGAATACAGTACAGTGTAGTAGCTGTAATGAGTCCAGCAAAGTATGTAAGTGTAATTAATGACAATGTTGTGAAAGTGAAAGTGGCAGCACTCCAAGCAGGTCAGTAGGCTCACTGCCTGTGGATAAAAACTATCCTTAAACCTGGTAGTACGGATGCTGCGCAACCGGCAACCAGACGGTAGGGGGGAGAAGAGATGGTGCCCAGGGTGGTTGCAGTCCTTTATGATGGACATGGCCTTTTTCCAACATCTGGTCCTACAGATCTCCTCAATGCATGGTGCATTGAAGTGCACACCCAATGATCTTCTCTGCCATCCTCACAACCCTTGGATGACAATGTTAGGTAGGGTGGACCATGAACATGTAGATAACCTCTAGTCATGTACAGCCTACAGGGGTAGGCTTGTGCTGGCTAAAGGGTCGATTTAGCTGTAATGACAGCTGAGAGAGAGCCAAACAAAGTGTAAATTGGTAGGTTTTAGGTTTGGATTTGAATATATCAGCAGATTCCCTGGTTACAGATTGTAGGAGAACGCTCTATTACTGCTGATTTCTTTCTAACTTTTGGGATTAATCTGGTAATACTTTTTATATGTTGACTAAAGTAGGGCACCCTAAAGTAAATAGGGCACCAGAACAAGACACCAAGATGTTTAACACAAGAGCTGTGACGTCGTCAATAAGTGGTCGTTGTTGCTTCAGGCCGACGATTATCAGCTCAATTTGTTCTTTGTTAAGCTGCAGGTAGTTTTGGGACATCTATCTTTTAATTGCAGTCTGGCAGGATTCAACCTTCTGGATCTGGGAGGAGTCAGTTGACCTAATAGGAATATAGACTAAGGTGCCGTCAGCATAACAGTGAAAACTTACAGTTTACTGCAAATTATAACTGCATAACTGCAAATTATATCACCAAAAGGGAGCATGTCGATTGCAAAGAGGACCAAGGACCGACCCTTTGGGAAGACCAAAGCTTAGGTTACAGTGATTCGATTGTGAATCATCACAAAGAACAAATTGCGTTTATATTTGTAAGATAAGATCTGATCCAGAGAAGAGCAGAGCCTTTGATGCCAACATAGTGTTGGACAATATTGTGTCGAAGGCGGCACTAAGGTCGAGCAGCACCAGCAGGGAGCTTGCATTGCTGTCCATGGAAAGGAGAAGATCATTAACCACTCTTATCACAGCAGTTTCAGGGGAGTAGAAGGTTCTCAACCCAGACTGAAAGGGTTAAATAAGTTGTTCATCATCGGATGATGAATGGTTTGGTTAGCTACAATTCTTTTCAGTCCTTTAAATGGAAAGGAAGGTTTGAGATGGACCGATAGTTACTAAGTCCCTCTGGGTCTAGGCTGGGCTTTAAGTAGAGGTTTTATCAGTATAAGGAACTGTTTCAGTAAATAGGGATACTCGATGATGTTGAACATAGTAGGCCCAATCACTGGGAAGAGTTTCTTAAGAACCTTGGTGGGGAGAGGGTCCAGCATACAGGTAGTGGTTTAGAAGGGTTTGCCTGTGTTAGTTTCACAAGTTCCTCCAAGGAGACTGGGCTGCACTACAGGAAGGTTGCTTCTGGGGCGCACAGGGAGTGCCTTTCTTGCATGATGTTCACGATGAAGGGGTAGGGGAAGCATCAATCTCTTTTCTTATTAACATGTAATTGATTAATTAATCACATCATTTAATTTCTCAAAGAATTCCAAGAAGTTGCTAGCAGAGAGGGAGCCTACTGTTCAAGTTATTAATGCAGCTTCATAGCTGAGCAAGCTGTCAACCCAATCAAGATGATGGACTTAAAGTTTAGGTGATTTCCATTTGCATTCTAGTCTTCTGCAGCTTGGTTTGAGGGTGCGAGTGTGTTCATTGAACCAAGGGGCTGTCCTTTTTGTGGATTACTTTTTAACAATAATGGGAGCAGCAGAGTCGATTGCTGCAGATAGGGCAGTATTAAAGTCCTCGGTAAGACTACCTACGGAGCCCCTAAAATCAGAGAGAGGAGCAAGTGACAGGGGCAACTTAACTGCCATGGCTGCCGTAGTTGCAGGAGTGACGACGGCAGCTACTAGGTAGCATGGGGGCAACATAAAGCTGAGGTATAAGGAGAGCTGGCCAGGTCTCAGATTACAACAACATGGGTCAAGGCGAGATCCAGCGTTTCCAGTGTTTCCACCGCTGTGTGTAGGGTGCTGGACAAGCTGTTTACAACCAGTGTCTGTCATAGAAAGAAAAACCTTTGTGAGGGGATCAGACGGGCTATTCACATGAATGTTGAATTCACGAACAAGCAAAACATTGTCACAACAGTGGTTCTCAAACCCCCACCTACTAAACACTCATAAAGATGCTCTCATCCTTTTGACACATCCTTTGCTTGCACACACTCCTAACTCAAATTGATTTAAAACATTGCCTGTAATTAATACAGAACTGCAACAGCAGATCTAAAAGGAACTAGTGACCTTTTACGATATTGCATCCTATATTTAGCCTCGCCCCGCCCCTCCCCCCTGTCATAACTCCGGGCCCCCCCCTAGGGGTCGTGCCCCCCAGTTTGGGAAACACTGTTGTGTAATAAGATCAGCTGCAAATTGAGAAACAGATATTATTTGAATGGAGTAAATGAATGCAGTAGAAACGTGACATATTGCGGGTTCAACAGGACTGAGGTGGTGAACTAGCTGATGAATGTACCTCTTTGTGTGTGTGTGTGTGTGTGTGTGTGTGTGTGTTTCCAGGACGTGTGTTCAACGGATCAGGAAAACCCATCGACCGAGGCCCGGCGGTCCTCGCCGAGGACTTCCTCGACATCATGGGTACGTTTCAATCATTCATGAATTGATATGCGATACGATGAACTTAATGGAAAAATACCCCCAGGGGTGCCCGAGAGGGGGTGAGGATGAGCACCCCAGTCTGACGGACACAACGGTAACAGACCCAGGCAACGGACAAACGACTATGAGCAAGCAGTGTACATGCGGTAAAGTCTGCAAGAACATCCATGGCTCAAAGATCCACCGAGCGAGGATGAAGTGCCCGTTGGGAGCAGAAGCAACACAACGCACAGGTGTTACACCTGGTGAGACGCAGGAGGTGCCAGGCCCGGAGTCACCCCATAGTGCCCAGAACCTCCAAGTGTTGCAGACAACTCCCTCGAGCATCAAGTCTGACAGGAGGCGGATCAAATGGCCTGCAGCTAGCATGACCTCACTCTGGAAGCAGTTCGATGACGATGTCGACCAAATTCTGGAGGCAATGGCGAAGGGAGAGGCCGACAGGAAGCTACAAGCTATGACAACAATCATTGTCAGCATCGCAGCTGAACGGTTCGGCGAGGAGGAGAAGAAAATCTCCGGAACACCTTACTCAAAGAATCAAAGAGCTGTAAGGATCCACAACATCAGAAAGGAGATGAAAGTGCTGAAGTCCCAGTACAAGGCGGCAGGAGAAGAGGAACGCACTGGCCTAGCCCAGCTAATGTGCATCCTTCGGAAAAACATCAGAGTTCTCCGCCGGGCCGAGTGGCATCGGAGGCGGCGGCGCGAGAGAGCACGTAAACGTGCTGCTTTCATCGCTAACCCCTTCAAGTTCACTAAGGATTTGCTGGGGCAGAAGCGCAGTGACAAACTGGCCTCCTCGCAGGATGACATAGACCAACATCTGAAGCAGACGTACAGCGACCCCGCAAGAGAGCAGGAGTTGGGAGAGTGTAACAACCTCATAGACCCCCCTGAACCAGAAGTGCAGTTCGACATGTCGGAGCTGCAGCTAAAGGAAGTCAGGGAGGTTGTCCGCAAAGCAAGGGCAAGCTCTGCTCCAGGACCGAGTGGCACTTCATACAAAGTGTATAAGTACTGTCCCAAACTCCTGCTGCGTCTGTGGTACATCTTGCGAGTCTTCTGGAGAAGGGGGAGGATCCCTGATCAATGGAGAGTGGCTGAAGGGGTATGGATCCCGAAGGAGGAAAACTCAGCTAGACCAGTTCCGCATCATCTCCCTGCTGTGTGTTGAGGCAAAGGTTTTCTTCAGCGCTGTTTCCAAACGGCTGTGTACCTACCTGGCAGAGAATACATCGATACATCTGTCCAGAAAGGTGGCATTTCAGGAATGCCAGGATGTCTGGAGCATACCGGTGTGGTGACACAGCTTATTCGGGAGGCCAGAGAGAACAAGGGCAACCTGTCAGTGCTGTGGCTTGACCTGGAGAATGCATTCGGCTCCATTCCACACAAGCTGGTTCAGTTCACTTTGACAAAACATCATGTCCCAAGCAGGTGTAGAGACCTCATCGCTGATTATTACAGCAATTTCAGGATGAGGGTCTCTTCAGGAGCAATAACATCCAGTTGGCACAAGGTGGAGATCTGTATCATCACAGGGTGTACTATCTCTGTGACATTGTTCTCCCTAGCCATGAACATGCTCACTAAGTCTGCTGAGCCAGAGTGCAGAGGGCCCCGCACGAATTCCGGACAACGGCAACCACCCATCAGGGCATTCATGGATGACCTCACAGTCATGACAGAATCAGTCCCAGGCTGCCGGTGGATTCTGAAGGGGCTTGAAGAGCTGGTGGAGTGGGCCCGGATGCGTTTCAAACCCGCCAAATCCAGATCAATGGTGCTGAGGAAAGGGAAGGTGGTGGACAAGTTCCGGTTTAACATCGCAGACACAGCCATCCCATCTATCTCAGAGAAGCCAGTCAAGAGCTTAGGAAAAGTTTTTGACTGCTCTCTGAGAGACACAACATCTATCCAGTCGACCTGCACTGAGTTGGATGGCTGGCTGAAATCCGTGGACAAGTCAGGCCTACCTGGGAAGTTTAAAGCCTGGGTCTACCAACATGGCATTCTTCCCAGGATTCTGTGGCCCCTCCTTGTCTATGCGGTCCCTATCTCAACAGTTGAGACCCTAGAGAGGAGGGTCAGCAACCACCTCCGGAGATGGCTTGGGTTACCAAGGAGCCTGAGCAGCATTGCACTCTACGGGAACACCAACAAGCTGCAACTGCCTTTCAAATCCTTGGAGGAGGAATTCAAGGTAACTAGAGCCAGAGAAGTGGTTCAATACAGGGACTCAAGTGATCCGAAGGTGGCTAAAGCAGGGATCCAAGTGAGGACTGGCAGGAAATGGAGGGCAGAGGAAGCAGTTCAAGAGGCAGAGGCAAGGCTGCGTCACAAGAGCCTGGTGGGAGTGGTCACACGAGGTCGAGCTGGGCTAGGATCCTTTCCAACTCCCCAAATAAACACCAGGGGGAAGGAAGGGCGCCGTCTTGTTCAGGAGGAGGTGAGAGCAGCAGTGGAGGAGACAAGAACCTGCAAGGCAGTGGGAATGAAGCAACAGGGAGCTTGGACGAGATGGGAGAATGCGGTTGAGAGGAAAGTGACCTGGGCTGAGCTTTGGAAAGCCGAGCCTCACCGCATCAAATTCCTAATCCAGGCAGTGTATGATGTGCTTCCAAGCCCGTCAAATCTGCACACATGGGGCATAGCAGAGACACCAGCATGCCCATTGTGTTCCAAGCGAGGAACCCTGGAATACATCCTCAGTTGCTGTACAAAGGCACTTGGAGATGGACGGTACAGGTGGAGGCATGACCAAGTCCTGAAGACCATTGCTGAAGCCATCAGCGCAGGACTGGCGTGGTCAAAGCAGTTCCGACACTCCAAGGACACCATCGCCTTTGTCAGAGCTGGGGACAAGCCAACTTCTGCCAGAAAAACATCTGCAGGCATCCTGACGTCTGCAAGAGACTGGCAGTTGTTGGTGGACCTTGAACATCAGCTGAAGTTCCCCAGCCATGTTGCAGTCACCACCCTGCGACCAGACATTGTTCTTGTGTCTGAGTCCACCAAGCAAGCTGTGCTGCTGGAGCTGACAGTCCCGTGGGAAGATCGCTTGGAAGAAGCCTTTGAAAGGAAGCTCTCCAAGTACGCAGGACTGGTCAGCGACTGTCAGCAGCTGGTTGGAGAGCAAGGTGTTTCCCGGTGGAAGTTGGATGCAGAGGATTCGCAGCCCGTTCCTTGGTCAGAGCCTTCAGCAGTTTAGGCATCGAGGGAGTGAGAAAGAGGAGAGCCATCCGCAGTACCACCGATGCGGCAGAGAGGGCCTCAAGATGGTTGTGGCTCAAAAGAGGGGAGCCATGGAGTCATGGTAGTTAGCTAGCCATCTGGACACAAGCTGGGGTCTGATCAGCCCCGGCTGGGTCACCTGGAGGAGGGCGTATGATGTTGCGAGACCCGAAACGTCCTATGATTCCAGGAACATCACTGAAGATGTGTCCAGACTAGGCATCAGTAGATGTATGTACACAGCATAAACGTACAATGGTTATATACACAAACGTATGGGTGATTGGTTTCTGTGTAATACGACCTTTTGTGAATTTACCATTTTTTTCTGTTTTCTCAATCACAACAATGCTCAAATACAAGGCCACCAAAAAAAGTAGTTTTAGTCATTTTTTTCTGATGGAATAATACACCTATGTTTGTTGGACTGACCTTGGTGGCAATCTCACGTTGGTACGTAGTACCTGGACTTATTTCTGTGTGTGTGTGTGTGTGTGTGTGTGTCTGTCCAGGTCAGCCCATCAACCCTCAGTGCCGTATCTACCCAGAGGAGATGATCCAGACGGGCATCTCGGCCATCGACGGGATGAACAGCATCGCCAGGGGACAGAAGATCCCCATCTTCTCTGCAGCCGGTCTGCCGCACAATGAGGTACACACACACACACACACACACACACACACACACACACACACACACACACACACACACACACACACACACACACACACACACACACACACACACACACACACACACACACACACACACACGTGTCTCTCTCTCTCTCTTTCTCTCTCAATGTGTGTCTCTCTCTCTCTTTCTCTCTCAATGTGTGTGTGTCTCTCTCTCTCTTTCTCTCTCAATGTGTGTGTCTCTCTCTCTCTCTTTCTCTCTCAATGTGTGTCTCTCACTCTCTTTCTCTCTCAATGTGTGCCTCTCTCTCTCTCTCTTTCTCTCTCAATGTGTGTCTCTCTCTCTTTCTCTCTCAATGTGTGTGTCTCTCTCTCTCTCTTTCTCTCTCAATGTGTGTGTCTCTCTCTCTCTTTCTCTCTCAATGTGTGTGTGTGTCTCTCTCTCTCTTTCTCTCTCAATGTGTGTGTCTCTCTCTCTCTCTTTCTCTCTCAATGTGTGTGTCTCTCTCTCTCTTTCTCTCTCAATGTGTGTGTCTCTCTCTCTCTCTTTCTCTCTCAATGTGTGTGTCTCTCTCTCTCTCTTTCTCTCTCAATGTGTGTCTCTCTCTCTCTCTTTCTCTCTCAATGTGTGTGTCTCTCTCTCTCTTTCTCTCTCAATGTGTGTGTGTCTCTCTCTCTCTTTCTCTCTCAATGTGTGTGTCTCTCTCTCTCTCTTTCTCTCTCAATGTGTGTGTCTCTCTCTCTCTCGGGGCAGATTGCAGCTCAGATCTGCAGGCAGGCCGGTCTGGTGAAGAAGTCCAAGGACGTGATGGACTACAGCGAGGACAACTTTGCCATTGTGTTCGCAGCCATGGGGGTGAGGATGATGTCACTACATTAAACACACACACACACACACACACACACACACACACACACACACACACACACACACACACACACACCACACACACACACACACACACACACACACACACACACACACACACACACACACACACACACACACACAGAGTTAGAAACAGGGGACATTCTGGGGACATTCTGTTGGTCCTCAGTGTGTCTTTGCTGTTTTTTGTGACCTTGAAAAAAACAACAATAAACAACAAACAATATCCATGAAAATAAAGATATTATTTTGTAGTTTAATGGCATATGAAAAATGAGTTCAAGGGAGAGTAAATGTAAGGTTTTATTTGTAAGTAATATTGAACACTTACTTGAATACTACTGGTACAATAGTTATATAGTTATTGAGTATACTATACTACTATTACAGTAGTTACTATACTATACAACTAGTATAGTACCAGTAGTTATATTTTCCTAAATCATAATCTGATTTATATATGCATTACACATGCATAGGAAACTGCACTGAGATTTTCAGACAAATCAATATGATTATATCATTATATCATTTGTTGTGCTGTGATATCCGTCTCTATCTTGTTTTCATAGGAGATGTGTAGGTGTAAAATATATGTATAATGTTCATTTTTCTCTCCAGGTTAACATTCAAGTCGGACTTTGAGGAGAACGGTTCCATGGACAACGTCTGTCTGTTCCTCAACCTGGCCAACGACCCCACGTACGACCTTAGTTTGACCCTGCATTGTTGCTCTCATCACAAGTCACAATAGGCTAAAATGACGATGCATTATTTAATATGAACTTAAAGCAACGGGAAAAAAAGCTCAAAGTGAAACGTGTTCAAATATCTTTGATAAATAGTTGTATTCAAATTCAAAGTTAAAGCTGAAAGTTAAAGGGCAACACTGATTTCAAGTCACACTGTATTTCCATTCCCGCTGCCCCCGGCAGAATCGAACGCATCATCACTCCGCGCCTGGCTCTGACGTCAGCAGAGTACCTGGCCTATCAGTGTGAGAAGCACGTCCTCGTCATACTCACCGACATGAGCTCCTATGCCGAGGCTCTTAGGGAGGTGAGGGGCCTCTGTCAAAGAGGTGAGGGGCCTCTCTCAGAGAGGGGAGGGGCCTCTTGTAGAGGTAGTGTTCTACTGGGTATAACTAATAATAATTGATAATACTTGATGATAATAATATTAATACTAATTGCACTTGTTCAATTAATCTCCCTCTCTCTGTCTCCATCACCCATCCCCCTCCCACCCCAGGTTTCTGCAGCCAGGGAGGAGGTCCCTGGCCACCGTGGTTTCCCTGGTTACATGTACACAGACCTGGCCACCATCTATGAGCGGGCCGGACGGGTGGAGGGACGCAGCGGCTCCATCACACAGATCCCCATCCTCACAATGCCCAACGACGGTAACTGTGTGTGTGTGTGTGTGTGTGTGTGTGTGTGTGTGTGTGTGTGTGTGTGTGTGTGTGTGTGTGTGTGTGTGTGTGTGTGTGTGTGTGTGTGTGTACATACAAAGTATTTTATTTATCTGGTAGTTAGTTGAAAGGTTCTGGGTTCGATCCCCTTATGTCCGCTGTCTACCTGTCAGCATCCATGGGCAAGATGTCCTTGATGACAACATTAATTGTAAGTGTCTTTGGATACAAACCGTCTGATAAAAAAACTAAAATAATAATAAATTACCTAAATTGTTAAAACACAAGGTCAATGATGAATGTGAGACAGTCATCAGTAGCCCTGTCTATTCCACTATTACTATTTAGTAGATGCTTTTATCCAAAGACGTATTTGAAACGCATTGCCGTTAAGAAATGGGTGGCATCTCACAGGCAGACAGTGGGGTTGAAAACCAATCTTTGGTTCCACACCCTGACCCTTAGACTATCCTCAACCCTGTCTGTGCGCTTGTTTTTATTTTTCAGACATCACTCATCCTATCCCCGACCTGACGGGTTACATCACAGAGGGCCAGATCTACGTGGACAGACAGCTGCACAACAGACAGGTAGAACGGGCGGAAGGATGGCTCAGTGGGCGGCAGGATAGCTCAGTCTGTTGGGAATTGGCTTTTGGGAAGCGGAAGGTTGCCGGTTCAAGTCCCTGAAACACCTGGGCACTGCCGTGAGGTGCCCTTGAGCAAGGCACCAGACCCCCTACACTGCTTCCCGGGCAGCTGAATATAAAATAGCTGCCCACTGCTCCTAATACTCTGATGGGTATACTGATGGGTTTAATGCAGAGAAACACATTTCACTGTGTGTGTATGTGACCAATAGAGAGGATTCAATCCTCCAGATTTAGATTTAGAGATTAGATTTAAGTTTCAGCATTTGAGCTGGAAAACAAATCCAACAGATGTTTGCATTTTGAGAAAGCTATAAGCTGCATGTATTTGGTATTTAGATTCATATTTGGTATTTTGATTTCAATGAATAAACCGAAAAGCAATTTGCTGCTGTCGAGCTATCATTTTACAGTTTACAATTTATAAACACACATTTGCCTTTGAGAAGAAATGCAAGGAGCAAATGTGTTCTGTGTTTGCTCTGTCTTATCTCTTTGTCCTGAGGTTGAATTGTAGCGCGTTTTTTTATTTCAGCACTAATTTCAAAAGGCTTTGACAACCGCAACTGCATTGGGTTCCACCATGCAGCCCATATTTCACCTGTCCTGTTGTGTTCTAGATCTACCCTCCGATCAACGTGCTCCCCTCTCTGTCCCGTCTCATGAAGTCCGCCATCGGGGAGGGGATGACCCGCAAAGACCACTCTGACGTCTCCAACCAGCTGGTAGGAATAGACCCTGGCTACACACACACACACATGCGCACACCCGCACACACACAAGCACGCACACACGCACACATTTATGCATGCACACACACAAACACGGGGGCGGCAGTAAGTCAGTCTCTTAGGACTTGGATCGGTAACTGGAAGGTTGCCGGGTCAAATCTCCAAAACACCTGGGCACTGCCCTGTGTGTGTGTGTGTGTGTGTGTGTGTGTGTGTGTGTGTGTGTGTGTGTGTGTGTGTTTGTACGTGCAGTATGCGTGCTACGCTATAGGGAAGGACGTCCAGGCCATGAAGGCTGTGGTGGGAGAGGAAGCTCTCACAGCTGACGATCTGCTCTACCTGGAGTTCCTCTCCAAGTTCGAGAAAAAATTCATTTCCCAAGGTACACTTGTGTAGGGGCGTTGCCCGTTATATCTGCCTGCACACGCTTAAGCAGCTGTTGAGTGGGAATGAGTGAATAATGTTATGTAACATAATGCTTTGTGTCTGGTGTCCGTGTCCAGGAGCCTATGAGAACAGGACTGTGCACGAGACGCTGGACATTGGCTGGCAGCTGATGAGGATCTTCCCGAAAGAAATGCTAAAGAGGATTCCTCAAAGCACCCTGGCTGAGTTCTACCCCAGAGACGCTAAGCACTAACAAATCACACACAAATACACACCAAAGCATGAAAGCCTGTTCCTCTTTTTGGTTTTTGTTGTGGATGTTGCTTTGGTGATACCGTTTCTTCTTATTTTAAATACGGGCCAAAGCTGAATATTACACTGCTGTGACGTCGTTAACCAAAATGACGACGCTTTAAGCAATCGTCGTCATTTCAGTTTTCCACCACTAGGGGTCAGTGTCAGACAGTGTACTGTGATTGTGTTAAACGTTAATATCGTTATTATAATGAATTGTATTATATTTGTATGTGAATAAGCCAAATAGGCCCGTAGGCCGAAGGCTGAGACAGAGTAATGTTTACAGTTTTGAATGATTGTTTAATGTTGTGACTTATTTTGTGGTGTGTGTGTGTATTATGCAGTATGTAATTGTGCATCAATTGTTTCAAATCGGGTAAGTTGCCAATTATTTTAAATGGTGTGCTTGAAATGTTAATTGACTGC
>CM051006.1:10370224-10460224 GCA_027704905.1 Muraenolepis orangiensis
GAATGTGTGTGTGAATGTGTGTGTGAATGTGTGTGTGTGTGTGTGTGTGTGACTGTGTGGGTATCCATCAATATTTGTGTGTCTGCAATTCCTGTGTGTGTGTGTGTGCATCGTGCATGTAAGTCTGTGTGGGTTTGTGTGTGTGTGTGTGCGTGCATCAAGCGTGCAGGCATGTATGTCTATTTGTGTGTGCATCCATGTGAGTGTGTGCGTTTGTCTATGTGTGTGTGTGTGTGTGTGTGTGTGTGTGTGTGAAACATAACAGATCAGCTTTGTGTGCATTTATGTGTGGGCCTCTCAGCACATCGAATGACCTTAGTCACAGAAAATGTGTGTGTGGTCTCAGCGCTTTGGAGTGTGATTGCTGCTGGCAGGTGTGTGTGTGTGTGTGTGTGTGTCCCTTCATGCTGACGCTTAATTTCTCGAAGGGG
Organism: Muraenolepis orangiensis; assembly: GCA_027704905.1. Lineage (NCBI taxonomy): Eukaryota > Metazoa > Chordata > Actinopteri > Gadiformes > Muraenolepididae > Muraenolepis > Muraenolepis orangiensis. Next base: position 10,370,656 of record CM051006.1, read on the forward strand.
GGGGGGGGGGGGGGAGGGGGGGTGAATGAACAGCTCCAGGGCGGTCAGAGGCTGTGCCCAGAATGTTGCGGGCCCAGAATGTTACCCCCCAGATCAGATGTTCCTGTACAGTGGCGTGACGGAGAGGGAGGTCAGGGGTCATACACTACCGGCACGTGTTAAAGTGTGTGTGTGTGTGTGTGAGTGCGTGTGGGGGTGGGCGGGGGGGTTGGCCAGGACAAGACCTACAGGATAGGACACAACATAGGAGGAGATAGGAGACATTCAGAGGTGTGGGTCAACGTTTTATCGTTGGCTGTTTGTTGTGGGCAGTGTTGCAGACCCCTTTAAAATCCAGCCATTTGTGATTACAAGCGGCGGTGTCCATCCCAAACCGGTTGTCACGGTTACGGTGGTTGACAGGGGGCGTGGCCAAGCCGCGGGCTTTGGCGGCGCACACACACACGGGCACACCTGTCGGCAATTGCCTATACTGATTATGTTAATCACGTCACCTGTGGCGGTATATAAACCCTGCCGTCCCGTCACTTCGGGGCTAGGTCGTACTTTGTACATTCTGGACGGAATCGTTACGCCGAGCGTCACGCGTCCCGCGTCACTCGCTGGTCTATACGAGCTCCCCGGTAATTACACTTACCTGTCTTCTACCTGTCGCTACTTCGACCTCCCGGTGTCCAGACTCTTCTCCCGTCCCGGACTACTCGTCGGTCTATACCTCGCTACTTCGACCTCCCGGTATCCAGACCCCTCGTCTGTCCTGGACTACTCGCCTGTCTAGTACCTGTCGGTACTACGCTGATCCGACCTCCCTGTTTCCAGACCCCTGGCCTGTCCGCGATAACTCTCTGTTGTCTTTTGCTTTAATACAGCTTCACGGTGTCTTGGTCTGCGTTCTGGGTCCCACCAAACTATACACTTGTGACACCGTTGTTACAACGTGAACTGACTTCAGGATGTAGAGCAGTCGTATGACAACCAGAAGGTTGCTGGTTCAATCCCCCCCCCCCCCCCCCCCCAGAAAGTCCAGCCCAAAAGTGTGATAGTGTATGAAAGTGAGTGAAATGTGCTGTGAGAATATCTGTCTGAGTGGACCGCGCCTGCCTCTGTCTATGCGGTTACAGTTCAGGCCATTCCCTGGCTCATTTCTGACCAATCAGGGCCTCTCTTCTCTGATTGTTATAAGGATATCCATTGGGATTGCCACCTCAACGCCCACTGCGTTCAATCATTGTCGCCACAGCAACCACACAACACAGTTTATCGATCGGAGGGGGGGCTAAAAACATGAAGACTGTCGCATTCCATCCACATGGCGTCCATGTGGCACCGCTCACCCTGAGGTCTGTCTCCATGGATAACCGGGGTAATGATGGGGAGCCAGGAGGGAGATATTATGGGATGGAACCATTTTTCTCACTTGTAATCCCGTTGAATCGTTGAGCTCCAGTGAACCTCCACTTCTCCCTCGGTCGGTCGGTCGGTCGGTCGGTCGGTCGGTCGGTCTGTCTGTCTGTCTGTCTGTCTGTCTGTCTGTCTGTCTGTCTGTCTGTCTGTCTGTCTGTCTGTCTGTCTGTCTGTCTGTCTGTCTGTCTGTCTGTCTGTCTGTCTGTCGGTCGGTCGGTCGGTCGGTCGGTCTGTCGGTCGGTCTGTCTCTAGCTCTCTCTATCTCTCTCTATCTCTCTCTATCTCTCTTTCTCGCACCCTCTCTTTCTTCTCTCTTCACACCTTCCTGACTGTGTTCTTTGAGGTGAATAAGGAGAAACGGGTGATGTGTTGGTTTGCTGTTTTGTTTGTGTGTGTGTGTGTGTGTGTGTGTGTGTGTCAGCTGTAATAGAAGAGTGTTGTTTTGTGTGGGAGTCTGTGTTGATGGATATAGGTGTAGTGTTTGGCTCCCTTTGTTGTTCTGATGTAGTGATGTATGGAGACTTGGTGTGTATTTTGTCTCGTGTATATTGTTACATAATATATATTGCACTATTATCAGTTGGCATTGACATACCGTAGCATTATTTATTGAGCAAAAATTAACAGAAGTGATTGATGTATTGAAATAACTTGCTTTTTCCTGCTCCTGAATGACATGTATCAAAATAGACTTTAAGTCACATTGGTGACTTGGTATTGTGTCTGTTTAAGCGCCTGTTTAAGTTTGTATCATAAGTCGGGATTACATCACCATATTTTGATTTGCATTTTGTATCACATTAGAAAATGTTTAGGCCAAATTCGAATCAAACTTCTCTGACTCGCATAAAAGTTGATACACTCGCTTGAGGTGGTTATTGACTGATTTGAATCAAGTTCATTCGCAAAAGCGGAGATAAAAACAACTTTGCCGAATCAATTCCAACGTAGCAAACGTTTAACTCACGTGACTTACACAGTCGGCTTCTTCTCAAGCGTTCCCTAGGACACGAAAATACGGTTTATGTCACCGCCCAATATCCGTCATCGCTGACATAGTTTGTTCGCTCAACCTAGTTAATGGAAACACATCTTTGCACCATTCTTCTCCCTTTTTACTTCCAAGTGTGAGGTCCAGCTAAGGTCAACCTCCCCTCTTCTCCGTCGTCTCTGGGGTGTTGATCATCGTGCCTCCAAAACCACTTCTCCCTCCCCGAGAGAGCTGATCTCAGTGCAACCTGCCTGTGCCAGTGCAACACACTCAACCCTCGATTAGTGCACCGTTAGTGACCGCAGGGGGGATTCTCTCCTACGCTACGTGACCTTCCATTCTCTCTCTCTCTCTCTTTCAACCCCGCTGTCCAGTTCATAACGACACAAAAAGGCCCATACAAAAAAAAAAAGTTTTGATTTATTTATGCAGGAGTCTTCGGCACCTCGCGGTGATTGACAGGTTGGTTGTCAAATATCCTGTTGACATTTAGGGGCTGAATGTCTGCCCCCCCCCCCCCCACTCCCCTCCCCTGCTGGCACTGAGGACAGACGGATGTGAAGCTGTGCAAGGCCCTGTGCTCTGCGGAGTCAAGGGAAAACCTGAGGGGTGAGATGAGTGGAGCAGAATGAAAGGGGAGAATAATAACAGATATAAGTGTGTCTCCTGAGGGCCCGAGTCGTCGGCAAACGGTGTCCTTTGACGTCGTAAGGATCAATCGAATCACATTTATTATTATTATTATCGTTTAAAGAGCACAGTAGGTTAGGTTAGTAAGTGTAGAAGCGCTATTTGTAGCTTTCCAGTCAACAAGAAGGTTAGGCGCCACTGAGATATATGCAGAAAGTAACGTACTTAAAAATGGCTATTCAGTGATTTGTGTTTGAGAGTTCAACAACCCAATACGTTAAACCTGACGACCGACACTCTCCAACAAGCCTCTTCATCCCATGGGAAAATTGTGACGCGGTTATGGGTCTCGAGGGTAAGTGCATATCTAGACCTTTCTTTTCACACACAGACAAACATTGCTCAGAACACATTGCAAATTGCTCCTCAGCAAAAACATTTCAGCTACGTGTCAGACGAGGAGGTTTTTATAAAGTTTTGAAGGTGACGCAATGCATGCTGGGGTGGCAGGCCCAGAAAAGTGAGCACGAACTCTAGCAGGGCCGCTATATTTTCTCTCACCACGTCGTGGTAACGCTGCATTTGGCTCGTTATTTTTTATCATATAGCATTTAGGCTCCTTTTAAATTCGTCTAGCATATCAGTCTTCTAGTTATGGGATTCGGACACCGTAATTGCATGATAAAAACAGTGGAAAGAGGCTAAACAAATGGGCAAAATCTCTTTGGGAACTATATTTTGTGTTCATCAGACAAAATAGTTGTGACTGCAAGCCTCCGTTTTGAGACAGGATTGTAATTTGAAACCTTGGAAAACTACAAAAGCTGTCACGATCCAACCCAGCTCTTCACGCTCCTAGTCCTAGATCTCCGCTGGCTTCCTGGATCTGAGATGTCACGACTCCGTTCCATGATGCCACTCCGTGTTTTCCCTGTCAGCCTTTTCCTACTCAACTCACCTGTTGTCAATCACACCTCATTACCAAGCTCTATTTAAGCCATGTCTGTTGTCTCACTCATTGCTGGATTATCACCCCGATTTTCAGAAAGCCTCAAGTTCGTTTCAAGCTAAGTTCATTGTTGTTCTGCCTATTGATCCGCTGTATTCTGACCCTCTCCTGGATAACAACCTTGTTTTTGCCTTGCGTCTTTGTACCTCTGCCTCAACCCTCGACTACCTGTTACCGACCTCTGCTTGCCTTGACCACGTTTTGGATTTGCCCTGTCTGTACCTCTGCCTTGGATCTGACATTAAAGCACCTGTTCCATCTGACATCTGTTCTCCCTGCTCTTGGGTCCCACCTACACCCGGCCGTGACAAAAGCTTCACAAGTTTGTAGTGAGGATTTTGTGTATGGAAGACCGACCAAAGAATTCCCAGACCCTGAACAAAAATATGGGTTACACACCAAAACAAAAATCGAACAAAAGAAAAGCACCTACCCCTAAGGACTGAGCCTATATCTAAACGATGTAGGACAATATCTGTTCGTCTTGCTAAGGACGAGATCCACCGAAACATTCCAAGATATTATTGAGTCAGGCGTGGTTGATTGAACAGTTCAACTGCAGGTGACATCAGCAGCTCTAGCCGGTCGGGTAGACCACAGCACATAACTAAAGATCATTGCTACTGCTATGCATGGGAGGCTATGCAAGAACCAGAGTTTTGTTGTGATGAAAACTGTATTTTAAAACGTAAGGAAAATTATATCGTATTATTTAATCTGAGAGAAACAATTGCCATGTCTTAACAACAAAAACAGAGTCTAAATTCAAAAGACTTATGAAGACTGAAGACTAAAACATTTAACAGGAATACCATCAACGGCAGCATTTGATGCATTATATGGCGTGGTCCAAAATAATCGTATAGATTTTTTAATTAAGCAGATTTCCAATCCATGTCAGCAATGTTAGTTGTGGGAACTACTAACATTATAACATTAATAACTACTGTCTTTTTATTTGGCACATTCCACACACATTTCTTGGAGGTGCAAGAAGGGTTGGTCATTCCATTCCTGTTTGCAGCTTCGATTCTAAACAGCGAAGCTGTAACGTGGATGCATGTACTGCTCATGCTGAAATGAACTTAGATAAGAAAAGCGTGAATGAAACTGTGTATACATATTTATCTTGGACAGTATGGTCCAAATACATCAAATAAGACATCAAATAAGAAATAACTCACCCAGTGCAATATGCACTGCAACTATTTCACCAGTTGTTTTTATAACACAGATGCATGACAAATGTGGTGTGTGTGAAATTTTCCGAAACAGTACTGGAACGATAATTATTTTAACCATCCCGAGTCAAACAGCACTTAAAGCTTTGCCTTCTTTGTATTCATTCAACGCTCGCTTGTGAAATACAACATCTTTCCTGGATGATCAGCCATAAGGAATACGGTGCTGTCCCTGAGGTACACTGGAGGGAGGCCATGTAGACATGCTATCACTTTCCTTGGCCCAGCCATCCTTCACAGTCAAAGGGTTTAGGCACTGAAACCCCGCTCGGCATTACCAACAATGGAGCCTTTTCCTTTTCTATGAGAGCAATCCTTTCTTTAGCATTTGGCTGCTCCATAATGCCCATCTCTGATGCAGCGAATACACGGGCAACAGGCCTGGGTTTCGTTCTTCCACCTTTAGATTGCACTTTTGTAGCCCGCCACCCCAGCATGCATAGCGGTCCAACCCCAAACAACCGGATGCATGTATACTCATCAACCTTCATTTCACCTCAAAGGAGACCAGCGAGGAAGAATCCTCCATTTTCAATGGGGGGGGGGGGGGGGAGTTAATGGAAATAAAATTCCATTGAAATGACGGAAAAACAATAACTACAATGAGTGAATAAGATAAAGATAACTAAGGTTCGTTCACACACACAGACTACATCACTCACTGAAGGCAAACTCAAAGGATAATCTGTTTTCAGGAATTCATTTGTGAAGTACGACTCGGGGTGAATAAATGGGTGAGACGCGAGAGAGAGAGAGAGAGAGAGAGAGAGAGAGAGAGAGAGAGAGAGAGAGAGAGAGAGAGAGAGAGAGAGAGAGAGAGAGAGAGAGGGGGAAGGAGGCTGTCAGGGAGAGAGAGATGCGAGCGGAAGTGACAGCTCAGTTGTAGTCGGAGCAGCAGACAATAGTGGAGCTGACAGCTCCCAATCAGTTTCAATGAGGAGGCACAATGCATGCTGGGAGCTACGCTGACACCAAGACACTGCCCACACACACACCACCACACACACCACACACACACCCACACCACACCACACACCACACACACCACACCACACCCACCCACCACCCACACCCACACCCACCCACCACCAATCCATCTGTCAACGCAGATCCATCGGCAGCTTTGCTGCTGTTAACAAGCACAATGCCGATGGAGTCATGTTTGATATCAAGCTAATGTTGTTACACGTCAAGTCTCTTGAGGCCTGATGAGTATCTCTCAGTGATTAAATTACTGGGAAACATGTCATCCCTGTATGGTAGAACAGACACACCGACTTGACATAGTTTAAATAGCAGGTCAAATATCACAGCTTTGCAAATTTGTTCGCCATCAAAATACTTTTTGCAGGGCTGTTGTTCCAACGGTTGTTCTCTGGTCATGTAGCACCAGTTCATTATGCCGGTTGTTCCCGGGTTATTCCATCAGTTCCATCAGTTTCAATATTTGTTAATGATATTAATAAGTGTCTGCTAAAATGTAAATAGGGTTGTTGTAGCCAGGCTACAGCCCCCTATCGTCTTGTCTAGGTCCTTATCCTAAGGACCTAGGACCTCTGCCCTCCTACTCTTTCCAGTGTTACACCACACATGTGGTGAAAAGGGCCCAACAACGCCTGTATTTCCTCAGGCGTCTGAAGAAATTCAGCATGGGCCCCCGCATCCTGAGAACATTCTATAACGGCACCATCGAGAGTGTCTACAGGGTGTATCACCGCCCGGTACGGGAACTGCACCGCACTCGAGCGCAGAGCGCTTCAAAGGGTGGTGCGGACAGCCCAGTATATCGTTGGAGGTGAGCTCCCCTCCCTCCTGGATATATACAACCAGCGGTGCGTGGCCAAGGCCAAACGAATCATAAAAGACATTGCCCACCCCAGCCACGAACTGTACTCACTGTTACCGTCAGGCAGGTGATACCGCAGTATCAAGTGCCGTACAGTTATTTTATAACTGCTGTCTGTCGTCGGGTATTGCACATAAGATTTTCACATCACTGCTTTATACTTGTGTAAACTGTGAAGTGACAATAAACTTGACTTGACTTGTTTATTTTTAAAACTAGGCCGCACTTGGCCTACAAAATTGGCCGCACCAATTTTGGTTGTGTGCTTTATCGTTTCGGTAAATTTCTAACTCAAAAAAAAAAAAGTTCTACCAAGGAGAAGTTCTACCACATGCACACAGGACAAGTAGGTACATTAACATTGGCTTTCAAACATTTTGTCTTTTTTAAGCACTGTAGTTTGACGGCGAGGTGTGTCGCCGCTCGATCCAGGTGTGCTGTTCTGTGACCAGTCGAGAAGCTTTTCAATTCTGAAGGACTTCCGCCCTGTCCTCCCTCCCAGGAGGTTCTGTGTTTGATGCGTCTGGTCTGGTCTATTTCTGGCGTTTCGCTGTTCAAGGACACAGTTTGTTAGCGTTGAGGTGCTGGAGGTACCAGATCCACAACAGGATCGATTTTCTCGCTATTTTTATTCCATTCTATTTAGCTTGACAGGTTAAACCCGCTTTATTTATCGAGAACATATGTAAATATAGTTTAAGGTAAATAAAGGTTAGGTGAATAGGATAGTATGTTATTGCTATTCTATTCAACTGTGTTCTATTTTCATATTCATTTTGCAGCGCAACCGTATGAAAAGGAGAACAAATACAAATTCCTAGATCCTTTTTTTTCCCATTCGAGAGAGAGAGAGAGAGAGAGAGAGAGAGAGAGAGAGAGAGAGAGAGAGAGAGAGAGAGAGAGAGAGAGAGAGAGAGAGAGAGAGAGAGAGAGATTCCTGTGAATATGCAAGATCTGCTGTTTGGATAAAGAAGAGCATAGGCATAGGGGTCCAACTAATGAGGGCCAACCTGAACAGGACCAACCTAATGAGGACCAGACATATGAGAACCAACCTAATGAGGATCAGACATATGAGGACCAGACATATGAGGACCTAACTAATGACCAGACATATGAGGACCAACCTAATGAGGACCAGACATATGAGGACCTAACTAATGAGGATCAGACATATGGGGACCAGACATATGAGGACCTAACTAATGACCAGACATATGAGGACCAACCTAATGACCAGACATATGAGGACCAACCTAATGACCAGACATATGAGGACCAACTAAATGAGGATCAGACATATGAGGACCAACTTAATGAGGACCAGACATATGAGGACCCAACGAATGAGGACCAACCCATTCACAGTCTCAGTGAGCGTGTGTGCTTGCACCACCCTATGCAGTTTGCTTATGGCTACAAATCTTTAGGCAGTCTGTTCATATAGACAGGACCTTTTTAAACAGTTTACACTGATCTGCACACTACCAAAACCAACAAACCCATTCCCGTCACTCAGTACACATTAGGATGCACAAAACCCCATTCTTACACCCTGAGAAATGTGGGCCTCACTCGCTTGTCAAGCAAGTGAGTCATTAAGCAGCCATAAGATCTATAGAGCACACAGAGGAATGTCCCCTGGGGGGAAGGACCAACTCCAACACAACATTCATCTCATTGTAAGCAGAGGATAAACTACAGCTTTGCCTTTCGTCAACAATAAATAGAAAAATACAGGCCTACTATTTGGACTATACTAGTATACACTGTATATAAAGCATCATATATAGAATTGATTTTATGACCAATCAAAAAATAGTCCAATCAAAAAATAGTCAATTCAAATAGTCTCACAGAGTCTTTCCATGGGGATGTACTGCAAATTAACTGACTAGGCTTCGACCAGAAAAAGCACTGAAATAACAATGACGGCTTAGGCACTCCCTGGTTGATCACATTCATAGGGTGTTGTTTCTCAACTGTTCTGAAACCGGAAAACAACGGCAGTTAAGGGAAGCTCTCGCTTGAGTCAGAGTTCTGGTTTTGGTTCCTTTATTTAAAGGGGTCATATTTGACTGCCAGGTGTGAGTGTGATTAGCCGTTACAGGCCGTTTCAAAATTGGCATGTGACTAAAAGTGGCTAGATAGATAATCACTATTGTAAGTCACTTTGGACAAAAGCGTCTGCTAAATGACTGTATTGTAATGTAATACGTCTACCAGTTGGTACAGTCCAGTGGATAGGCTGGTAAATGGAACTATCCATCATTGATCTAGGTGGAAACTCCCACTATGTGGTGTCACCAAGTAACATGACAATTTCAGTCACTTGACAATTTTGAAATGGCCTGTAATGGCTAATCACACCCACGCCTGCTGATATAATATGACCCCTTTAAACATTTGGCTGATTCACTTATCTGGCAATCAACCACCACTTAACCCCCGCCCACCCCTATAGCAACCTCATTACATTACATTACAACATTACATCAGTCATTTAGCAGACGCTTTTGTCCAAAGCGACTTACAATAGTGCAAAAAGGTAGGTAAGAGAACAACTCGTCAGCAGAAGTCCAAAGTGCATTTCATTCCTAACAAGCCTTCTCAAACTGAACCAGTGCTCAGGTAGAAGTACAATACGTTTGCAAACAATAGAACAATATCTAACTAACATATAAGCAAACAATCGACGCGCTACGAGGAAGGATCCGGGTAGTGTTTCCTGAAGAGGTGAGTTTTCAGCCTGCGGTGGAAGATGGGCGGCGATTCTGCAGTCCTGACATTCGTGGGGAGTTCATTCAACCACTTAGGGGCCACAGGACAGAGAAGAGCCGTGACCACTTAGATCGGCCGCAAGGGCCCCTAAGCAACGGGGCATCAGACCCCCCAAAATAGCAGAGCGAAGTGGACGGGCAGGGATGTAGGGCTTGACCATTGCCTGTAGGTAGTAAGGAGCTGTTCCGTATATTTGACATACATTAAACATAAAGCAGGCACATTGCTCTGTGTTATAAATAAATCAGTAAACATTTGCATGAACACATATGCCTGTAAACACACTGAATACATTGCTACACATACAAAGTAGTATATGTAGGGTTGTCTCAGTTCACAACTATACTGGTCAAGTTCTGGGTGAAGTTGATGAGGTGATGCTGCTTGGCCTTGAACACACCAAGTAGATCCCTAGGACACCATATCACACACCATCCTCATCCTGATCATGTTCTGAAAATAACAACAAACACAAAACAAAATGCAAGCACAATCATTAAATTGCACACATATAACACTGTGCTTATTCAAGATTCAATTCAAGATTCAATAGACTTTATTTATCCCGAGGGAAATGAAGGTGCAACAGTTGAAACAGGGGGAATAAATGCACACAAAATATACTAATACCTAAAAACTAAATAACAACAAACTAAACTAAACTAAACTAGTATAAACAATATATAACTAAATGAAATCTAAATGTATTAACAGATGAATTGCACAATTTACAGTGTTATTACAGTAATACGTAGGTATATACAATATACAACAATACGTATAGTGCAAATTGGCAGTAATAAAATACTAAGAAATAACTCAGATGAATACTGAAAAAGTGACATGTGAAAAGTGAAAAGTGAAATTGAATTAACAGTTCAAAATTACAGTGAAGAATTCATGGTTGAAATTCATTTTATTATATTTTTAATTCAGGTTTTTAAAAATGCTTACCGGATGCCTGACACCGTTTTCCCGTGGTCAGTCCGTCAATGTCTGGTTTCAGGTCTTGTGCTGTAGCAATCCGTAGAACAGCGTGGAGGTTGTCATCGGTGATGCGTGATCTGTGCTTGGTCTTGTTTAGCTTCATTATTGAAAACATCTGTTCGCACAGGTAGGTGCTCCCAAACATGGACAGAAAACGGGCAGCATGACGTCGGAGCTGTGGCATCAAAGCGGGGGGGAGGAGACCGCAAAATTCCTCGATTGCAGTATCCTGTAACTTGCTTTGAAGCTCTATTAACTCCATCTGAAGGAGATGGGGCGCACTGTCGACGTCGGCGGTGAAAGGATTGGCAAAGATGGAAAAGCCTGAGTGCTGTGTTCTAAAGTCAGAGAAGCGGCGATCATATTCATTCATTAACCGGTTCACTTTGGTAGCTAACCGAGTGCATGAAAAAGCACCACAAACTGAGGCTGAGATCCTCTGACAGACAGGAAAGTGGGCAAGATTATCCTGTTCTAGTTGGGACTTCCATAGCTGCAGTTTACGCTGGAAAGTTGTGATCATGTCAGACATCTGCGTGATGACTTGTTTGCGTCCCTGCAGCCTCCGATTCAGTTGTGCGAGATGCCCCATTATGTCACACAACATACCAAAATCACACAGCCAGTTTGGATCTGAGAGTTCAGGCAAGGGGTTTCCTTTACTTTGCATGAAAAGAGCAATTTCTTCCCTTTTTTTTTGAGGACCGCGCTTCTACTCAGCCACCTTATTTCTGTATGGTACGGCACATCTCCATGCTCCGAGCCCCCCTCCATGCTCCGAGCCCCCCTCCATGCTCCGAGCCCACCTCCATGCTCCGAGCCCCCCTCCATGCTCCGAGCCCACCTCCATGCTCCGAGCTCCCCTCCATGCTCCGAGCCCCCCTCCATGCTCCGAGCCCACCTCCATGCTCCGAGCCCCCCTCCATGCTCCGAGCCCCCCTCCATGCTCCGAGCCCCCCTCCATGCTCCGTGCCCCCTCCATGCTCCGAGCCCCCTCCATGCTCCGAGCCCCCCTCCATGCTCCGAGCCCCCCTCCATGCTCCGAGCCCCCCTCCATGCTCCGTGCCCCCTCCATGCTCCGAGCCCCCCTCCATGCTCCGTGCCCCCTCCATGCTCCGATCCCACCTCCATGTTCCGAGCCCCCCTCCATGCTCCGAGCCCCCCTCCATGCTCCGAGCCCCCCTCCATGCTCCGAGCCCCCCTCCATGCTCCGAGCTCCCCTCCATGCTCCGAGCCCACCTCTCACCTCCTTCAAAAACAGCTGGAACTGGCGGTGATTCAGACCGCGCGCCCGAATGAAGTTCACTGTTTTCATGACCGTGGTCATTCAGTTCCAGAACCTTTCCACACAGAGCTTCTTGGTGAATAATGCAATGATATGTTATCAGAGGTGTGTGGCAGTTACTTTCTTGCATTTTCTCCTTCACTAGTCCAACCAAGCCTCTTTTTCCCCCACACATCGCAGGTGCGCCGGTGCATCGGTAGTTAACCCCGCCAACTTTTCCCAGGGTAATTTAGTTTTACTCACAGACTTCTCAACCGCATCAAAAATGTCCCTCCCTGTCGTCGTCCCATGCATCGCATCGCATCCGTGTTGTCTGTACTTTCAGCTAACAGCTAATGAAAAAGCCAGGTAACTGCGTGTCTCTTCGACCAGCTGTGTTGTCAGATTGCCTGCTAGTTCCTTAATTCGGTCTGCGATGGTGTTTCTTGACAAACTGACATTGCTAAAAGTCTGCATCTGGTCGGGGCTTACCTGCTCACATACCTTCAGCATGCACCGCTTCATCAATTCACCTTCTGAAAAACACTTGGAAGCGCGGGCGATTTCTTCGGCTACAATAAAGCTGGCTTTCACTGCTGCATCATTTTTAGCGTTAGCTTTTGTAAACATATTCTGCTGCGTTTACAGTTTGCCTTTTAATGCTTGGGCCATTTTTTGTGTTTCTTGGAGGCTAAAGTTTGCATACTTTTGCACACTAGTTTCGTGTCAAAATGCTGACGTAAATTGTATTCCTTCATCACCGAAACTGCCTCATGACACAGAAGACATACTGGTTTCTCTCCTTGAAGCACAAACATGTATTCACTTTCCCATATTTCATTAAATTGCCTTCCCTCTGCATACATTTTTCTCTTCTTGGACATGTTGGATTATTTGTCGATATTTTTCTAGTTAAATGCCGATATGGAAACACTGCAATCTAGCGGCCGTCATTTGCCATCATTTCACGCGCAAAATCGACATGCATTGTGGGAGATGTAGTTTATTGTCACTGTACGCTGTAAAATCAGATGATACTTTGTTTTAATACAATTAAGCTCTCGCGGGCCACATAAATTACATGGCGGGCCGATCGGCCGCGGGTCTTGAGTTTGACACCTATGCTCTAGAGTCTACAGTGAAGAAGTCTAAATCCGAATCATACAATTCCCCGACATTGTGTCTTGTGGCTCTGTCTGGATATATCGCCATATAACGAAGGCGATTTTGTGTAGATGCAGAGGTATACCTATGTATTTAATATAGGCTTTTTATTTGATGGATTTTGATTATTTCAATGTACCTTTTCATTTACGTGTTAATATGTAGTGTGCAGCTGTATATTTTCTAAAAGGAAAGCCTGTTATTCTTGTGAATATGAGTTAATATTGTGTTAAAACCGAATTTGTATAAAATACCGATATATATCGTATATCCCGATGCAGCCTAAAAATACATACACTTACCCGACATTATGTGGCTCTATTCGGATGAGAGATGGCGTGTGTGTGGGGGTCAGTACCAGTGCTTTTAATCATACACTTATATGCTCTCCTTGTCAAAGTGCAAACTGCAGACATACGCGCTACCCCTGAGAACATGAAACGAGGGACCTTCATCCCTCCTTATCAGCCTCACACAAGACTTGCGGAAGAGTTTGTCTTGTGTAAACTGAGGTAGGGCTGTCTTTGTTTAGACGTTGAGCAGCCGGTACATTACAATAACAGAGAGGAGAGGAGGCGGCCGTAGTTTGTCACGTATCTGGGGTAACTACCGGAAGTAAGAGTACACTGCTCGGCGATTTTTAACATTCCGGAGGCAGGAAATGTGACATAGGCCTATTCCGGCTCTTTTGAGTGAGCCAGCTCATTTGGCTCAGCTCACCAAGAAGAGCCGGCTCTTTCGGCTCCCAAACGGCTCTTCTATTTGACCACATATACCTTTTATAATTCAATCAAATTTAGCCCTATTTTGACTAATTATTTATATGTGTACATATACTTAAATGATTCAATACATCCTTTGTACTTGTAAGTATTCAAAAGTAAAAATTTCAATTTTTATATAAATGATTTGTTGTGGCCAATTGTTTTCATTGCATTTACAGACCCTTGTAACTCTGATACCACCCAATGAATGCACTGACTTGCTTGTAGAACCACGCTACACAAAGCAGATAGCAACACCTAGAACAACTTAAGCATAGACATTTAAAATAAGGACAGCTACTGTATTTTTGTATATTTTACATTTTTATTTAAACAAAAAGCCCTAACAAAACAGCAGGGCTCTATTTCAGTATAAACCATAGACAGCAACAGCTGACATAAAATCTTAATTTTTTTTAATAATCATAAATAAAAAACCTAATAAAAATAAATGTATTGTAATATGCAAAACAGCAGTATAAAACTGTCTCTAATGAACTTACCACCATCAACTATCAAACTGTAACCTTTTCTTCTTCTTTTCAGGGCAGATTGGCATTGAGGAAGACCAAGTGCCTCAGCTTAGAGGGGTTGATCCGGTTTCTTCTCTCTGTTATTATCTGTCCTGTTTTAGAAAATATCCTTTCTGAGGGGACTGATGTGGCTACAATGCACAGTCGCCGTGCCATGACCTTCACAAGTTGTGGGTACACTGATGGCTTGGACTCCCACCAGCTCAGCGGGTCTGCGGTTCTTGGGATAAGAGGCTCCTCCAGATAGGACCTTACTTCCAGCATAGCATCTGCTGAGGGATTCCTTCTTGCAATGTCTTCTGTTGCTCTTGCATCAAAGAGCCTCCAAACAGCAGACATTTGTGGCTCCACTTCTGGTGCCCTTGCTCCCTCTTCTCCCTCTTGGCCTCCTGGTGGTTGAGCTGGCTGGCTGCTGAGGTCGCATTGAGCTGCTGCTGCTGCTGTTACTCTCTGAAGAGCCTCATCAACAGCGCAGTTATCATTAAAGGCCAGCCTTTTGAACCTTGGATCGAGTACAGTAGATTCTGAGAGGACAGTGTTGTATTCCATTCTGTGGAACTTTCTGTCCATCGACGTTGAGAGAGCAGTCACCAACTCTGTCACTTTCCTCTTGGTCACTTGTGTCTGGTTGTAGGCTATGATTTTCTGCAGACCCCTGCAGAGGAGTAGAGAGGTAGAGATGATTGCATCCTTTGACTCCAGAACCTGTTTCAGCATGTACAATGTAGAATTCCACCTTGTGGCACAGTCTTGCTTGAGCCTCAGCTCAGGCATATCCATTTGGCGCTGAGTAGACAACTTCTCTGTTGCTCTTGTGCTCTTATGGAAGAATTCTACCATCCCCTTCACTTTGTCTAGAGTGGTCTTCATGACCTTCAGGGCATCTCTTACCATCAGGTGGATGGTATGCATGAGACATGGGTGGTGGGTCCATTTCAAGAGTTTAATGGCTTTGGTCATGTTAGCTGCATTATCACTAACACAGCAAGCCACTTTATTTTCAATGTCCTCTTTTGTCACTCGCAGTTACTTAATAGTTCCTCTGCCAAGTTTTCTGAAGTGTGTCTGTCGCTAAACTCAAAACAGTCCAGAAGAAAGGCCACCGTTTTATAATTTTCTATAAAGTGACATGAAAGAGGTGGTGGTTCTTGATGTCTAGCAATGGTGGTAAGGCAAACTGCAGTAGCTTCCTTAACCCTGGCCTGCAGTGAAGCACGTTCTCTATCATACAATCTCGGAATGATTTTTTGAGAGTGTTTTCCTGCTTGGAGGAACATACATTGGATTGAGAGCCTGTGTGAAGCTTCGGAATCCCTTGTCCTCCACAATGGAAAATGGTTGGAAATCACTTGCAATCATTTTAGCCAATTCTTCATCCACTATGTTCTGTCTAGCTGGGGTCATTCATTGCCTTTGATATAAATTGGCTTATTGAGGTCTGTGTAGCTGTTGGGTTTTGGGTATGTAATGGAAAAATCATATGTTGTCCCTTCTATCACTCTCTGTTAATTTGACCTTGTGACCCCCCCCATGTAATTCTCCCTATCACCCTTTTGTCCTATTGTCCTGAGGGGTCTGGTCCTTATCCTTATCCTTATCCTTATCCTTATCCTGCTTGACCAACTATAATGTTTATCTCACAGCGGGGGACAGTGGCTATTGCAGTCTACAGTTGTTGAAGGGGGGTTGGCATACAACTATTGAGCTGGATCAAAGGCTTGGCCGCTCCTGGTTCAACACCTCTGGCTTCCTCTGCCTGCACGAGAGTTCCTCTGTTCCCGTGCTGGAGATGGGGGTGGTGGAGCCAGGTGGTCAAGACTTGCATCATTGGGGTGAAAGACAGTGTCTTAGGGGCAGTCCTGAGGAGGGATAAATACTGAGTGTTGCCAGCATTACGGTGGACTTCCCTATCCTCACCTCATAGGATTCGGGGCTCCCGACAAAGCTTTGTCTGTCTGTTGTCTGTCTGTTGTCTGACTGTCTGTCAATTTGTCTGTTTGGCCACTTGTCTACTTGTATTTGTTCATTGTGTTCTGCTTGCTTGATAAATCTTCAAACTTAATTGAGTTCATGTGTGACAGTTCTTATTGATTGATAATTTGCCTTCTTATTCACGTAGATTTCCACCACAATTACCTGACGCATGGGGGGTAGATCCTGTAGCTGCAGCAACAACAGGTGGAGTAGACCACTGGCAGAAGCAGGCAGTCTGCCTTTTTTCTTCCAACTGAACTGTTGGATGCACAGTTCTCAAGTGCCTGTGGAGGGTGTTTGTGGACCCTGCTCTATATGAGAGCTTCATGTTGCAAATTCTGCATTCTGCCTTTGTGTTTGCACAATTTTTAAAATGCAGCCAAATGCTGCTTCTTTTCCTACTTTCACTCATCTTATTTGCGCGACGCAAACTGACACTTCACCGTGTGTTCTCCTCCCTCTGTTAGCAATCAGCACTGAGCACATGCCGCCCCTCCTCCTTATCTATCCTCACGTGATGCACAGCATGCGCGTGACATTCAGTCACTGCATGTACGCGGAGCACCCGTAAAAAAATGAATAACGGCTCGTTCGCGGGTGCGAGCCGGCTCCCGTCGTTCGCGACCGACACATCACTATTTCCTATAGCTCTACACTTTGGGAGTCCCGGTTGGGCATATACTTTCAGCTGTGCTTCTGTGCTTCAATAAAACAACTAATGGCTAACACCTCAAAATGAATTTATTGACTTGACGGTCAACTGAAGACCAATAGGCCTGCAACCCAACACACAGTTTCAACGTAGAAACAGTAAAACGTCCACATATCACTCAATGGTAAGCATTTAAAAACATTGGGGAAAAAAACATTTCCATGATAAAAAACGAAACAATATAATTGGATTTAAAGTTTCCTTGAACTTCAAAATGCTAAAATGCTGTTATAACAGTAAAAATATAAAAACATGTGTTTTGGGATTGACCATTACTGAACATGACTATCGTTTCTAGATGGCTGCAACATAACCTGGATGACCAGATGTCCAAACACAAAAAACAATGTGTTTTGTTTGTTCTTGTTTTTGCATTGGGCCTATTGCTACCGTAACTGAAAGAAAATCATTTATTCTGGGGGCAGTGGAAGAAATTGAAACGTTAACGTTTGGGAGTGGGGTCCGTGTCTGCTGCTCTGCTGCTCCGTGTAAAACGGCGCCTGCCGCCACCGGGCCTGGGGGTAGGGGTATTGGTATGGTTCGGCCCAGCCCGACTGGGGTCTGGGGGCCGCGGGGAAAGGACCGTGGTGAGGTTCAGAGAGTTGAGGCGGCCAGTCGCCTCGTTGAGACCTACCAGTTGAGGTCTACGGGAAAGCCGGAAAAGGGACAAAAACGTGAATTAAATCATTTGAGCCCGCTTTCTGAAACTCAACTTAACTCTGTGGAACATTTTTAAGTGAATAACTAAGTGTTATCAAAGTCTTTATATATAGTATATATAGTATATTTATGCATATTTACTTAATATAAGGCACTACAAAACTTCACCTTGTTTGAAAGGGGGTCTGAAACTAAATGACTAAATAAACACAAACAAACTGAACACAGTGTATTCCAGTGTTGATCACACCCAACTGCCAGTTTGACAGTACAACTAATGGCGGAAGTATTGAGGGGGTTTACATGTGAGACGGTGTTCTGGTCCTGTATTCCGTCCTGTGAGAGTAGCGGTCGTCGACCCTCGCCATGTGTCCGTCCTCCAAGTGGCCAGAGGGATCAGAAGATGGCCGACACACCGCTCTGCCTCTCTGTGCTTCCTGTTTGCCCTCTTCCATTCCGGTGTTGCTGTCAAGATAAAACAAAAGCATGAAATAATTGAATAATGGCTTGTGTTGCAGCGTCAACTGCTACAGATACTTTAAATACACTTTTTACTATTGTATCTACGAGTACCATTACAAAATAAATATAATTGAATTAAAAAAGATATGTATAAACATCTTAATACATAAAAAGATGGTACATGCTAGAGCTGTTCCTCGAGTGTGTGTGGTGGTGGCTGGTTTAACCTGTGGGTTAAACTTGATTAACAAGGACCCACAGGTGTGCAGCCTCACCAGCCATAGACTAATCAGTCTGACTCAGGCCCGGTGAGGCTTCTTAAACCACCAACCACACACACATAAATAGAGAATATACATTTAATTATTAGTTAATGCTGTTTAATGATATAAAAAGTATAAAAACAGCACTAAAACAGCAGATGAAGCAGACGCGTGGACCTCGTGCTCCTAACCTTCTCCTGGGTCCAGACCGCAGGTCACGAAGATAGTTTCCTCTCTCTATGGTATGACCCCTCGACGAGTTGAACACTACAAAACAAAACGTAGAAAGGCCATCGTAAACCCACAGTAGCCAGGCACTCCACCCAAATGAACAGCAATATTATGATCATATCACAAAAGAAAGCGTGATAAATCTATAAATCTGCGTCGTCGGTACTCACGTTCAATTGCCTGTTTAGGATCGACCCCATCCACATCTATTAGATACCTGTCAGGTGGGGTTAGAGTGTTATCGTCGCGGCAACCCACTGAATCAAACCACTGTTGTGGTCAGTCGTCCATCCATAGTGTCTTCCCTTACCTGCAGACCAGGTAGCCGGTACGGTTGAGACCATGGGTACAATGGACTCCAATCAGCTTATCTGTGAGGGCGGGCCGATGCTTTAGTAACAATTAACTCTGTGAATTCACTCATTCTTTGAGAGAAAGCGGTCAGACTGAGAACAAACACTGGAGCTGCACAACAACAAAATAAATATAACATCTATTTAGCGTAATTTGTTATGACGTAATCAACAATGCCTTTGTGTACTAATAAAAAAAATTGAGAGGACAAAATGCTGCAACAACTGGGGCTAAACTCAATCAAAATGATATGACTTTAAAACATGAATTAAAATTGAAACATTGGTAAAGACTGCGTCCTACGCTAAATGCCCTCAGGACCTACTTATGGGTCGCGACCCACCAGTTGACCCATGCAGTGTGGAAGTGCTGGAGACCTACATCTAGATACTAATGAAAGACGCAAGAATGCTCTGACTTGTTTTGGTCTGAAATCTCATAAAGCTGGAGAAACAACCTGGAAAAACATTGGTTTATTTCAATCAAAATGCCAGTAAAATAAGAATATGAAAAATAAGAATATGAAAAAATAACAAGTATACATATTGAACCACACCACCATTGTCCTACAAGAGGCCTATGGACAACTCACTCAAAACTCACAAATGCATTAACTTGCTGTCCCTTTAGCCATTAGCGTGCTTATGTTGTCGCATGTCGTAACACTACTCCTACCGTTGTCCTTGTTGTCCTGCAGGAAGCGGTGAACAGCTTGTTTGAAACTCAGTATTGTGTCGTTGCTGGGTACCTCATGGCCCTGGGTGAAGATCTTCAGGTACATCAGGGAGTCTGGGACATCCTGAGTGTGATTAATGTAGAAATATACATATTCACTATTTGGGGGACGGTTTCATCCAATGTGTCTTACAAGACGGTTTTATCAAATGACCAGATGTACATTGTGTGTGTGTGTGTGTGTGTGTGTACGTGTACCTCTAACTTATAGTAGCGTGTTGTGAAGGTCAGGTCTATGATCAGACCTAGTTCTTCCTTCCGTTTCCCCAAAGTATCGAGCAGCTCCCAGTGACCAAAGACGTCCGACTGGCTGAGATTGCGGTTCAGGGCCTACACAGAATAACAGAAAAATGTATTTTCATCATGTAATTATCATAGGGGTGATAATATGCAAGTATACATTAAGGAGTAAACCTCCATCATGTGCTACATATAATTGTAAATATATACAATGGTTTGTATGTGGTAGGTAGACACCCAATAGTCAACAGTAGTAACTATAATTTCGTGAATCATTTAGACTTTTGGCTACGTCCATTGGCCATTCAGGACTGTACATCAACTTATCATGAAGGCACATTTACTGTTTGGAGACAAGTAAAGTCCCTCGTTTATATTGAGATCGATAGATCGACACGGGTAGAAATCAAACTCGAACGTCGAGTCAAATCCAGTAATGTTTGAGTATGTTACTATTGCCAAGTAAAGGATTCGGTGTAATCGAAAGCAAAACAGAATCCGATACAGCCCCATGGAGTGTGCACATTTTTCCTTCCCATTTTGCTTCCAAAGTGGATAAATCAATAAACGGCATCTTTATGTGCCGTGATCGTAGACAGCACAATAAAGCAATATTACGAATTCTGACTGAATTCTCTTACCTGTTTTAACGGCACTTTGAAGGAAACAAAGCGAGTCCCAGGTATTCGATTCCCTGCGCTTTGATAGTCCAGCCATCTATTTTTGGAAAATATAAGTATCGATTATTGACAATGACAAGCAAGCATGTATTTACTGTCCGGGACAAATGTCTGCTTACCTGTCAGGTATTTGCGGCATTTCTCAAATGGATATTTCGAACTGAACTGAACTGAACTGAACTGAACTGAACTGAACTATTCCTTTATTTGATTAAGCCTACACTTCAATCAGCACTGAGCACACGCCACCCCTCCCTCCTTATCTATCCTCACGTGATGCACATCATGCGCGTGACATTCAGTCACACCTACACTACACTACAACAAGAAGTAAAGATATACAACACAATTATTAATAAATTAAACAATAAATTTACATTACATTTACATTTACGTTTAGGACATTTGGCAGACGCTTTTATCCAATGCGACTTACAAGGAGTACATTTGTTGAAGTAGACAATAGCATAACGCTGAGGGATGCAAATATAAAAATAGAGCAGTTCACAAGCATTCATATTAACAAGATGAATAACACAATTTCGTACTGCCAGGTCACCTGCTTAAGTAGCTGTGATAAGAGTGTGTTATCAACATTAAGGATATACACTTGCTAGAATATACAACATGCTAAGAGCTATTAATGTCAGGACTTAAGCAAGTTAGGGGTTCACAAAGGAGAAGGAGGGTTCATGGAGAGTCCAGGTGGGTGGGTCTTGAGTCTCTTGCGGAAGCTGGCGAAGGACTCTGCCGTCCTGACATGAGACGGGAGTTCATTCCACCACTGTGGAGCCAGAGCCGTGAAGAGCTGGGTCTTGGAGGAGTGATGCTTGGTCCAGCGTTTGAAGGTAGGTTGGGGCAGTTCCATTGACTGTCCTGAAGGTCAGTACCAGAGTTTTGAACTTGATGCGCGCATTTACCGGAAGCCAGTGGAGATCGCGGAAGAGAGGGGTCACGTGGGAGAATTTTGGTAGGTTGAATACCAGGCGTGCTGCTGCGTTCTGGATGCGTTGGAGGGGCTTGGTTGCAGAGGCGGGGAGTCCCGCCAGGAGAGAGTTGCAGTAGTCGAGGCAAGTGATGACGAGTGCTTGGACCAGGATCTGCGCCGCTTCACGTGTGAGGAAGGGCCGTATCCTGCGGATGTTGTAGAGGGCAATTCTGCAAGATCGGGCCACCGCGGTGACGTTGGCATTGCAGGACAGCTGGTCATCTAGCACCACACCAAGGTCTCTTCTTGTGGTCGAGGGGGAGACTTGGTTGTTCTCGATAGTGACCAGTAGGTCCATCTGAGGGCAGTCTTTCCCCGGTATGAAGAGGAGCTCAGTCTTGTCAAGGTTGAGCTTCAGGTGGTTGGCGGCTGTCCATCTGCTGATGTCGGCCAGGCATTTAGAGATGCATGTTGCAATTTGGGTTTCTGAAGGAGAGGAGAGAAACAGTTGAGTGTCATCTGCATAGCAGTGATAGGAGAAGCCATGAGATGTGATTACAGAGCCTAGAGATTTAGTGTAAAGAGAAAACAGAAGGGGTCCCAATACTGAGCCTTGGGGGACTCCGGTGTCCAGGGTGCAGGGTCTGGACAGGGAACCGTTCCATGTGACCTGATGGGAGGTCCTGACCAAGGGAGGTGTTAATTAGGGAGTTAAGGAAGGGAAGCATATCGCCCGAGATGTCCTGGAGAAGAGAGGAAGAGATTGGGTCAAGGGGGCAGGTGGTAGGGTGGTTAGATGTCTCAAGTTTGTTAACTTCATCAGGGGAGAGGGGGTTGAAACAGGTAAGGTTAGCGGGGGTGGGAAACGAGGGAGGGAGGAAAGCGGTGGGGTGACATATTCGGCCACATTTGGTCTAACACTCACTCCTTCTCCCCTAGGGGGAGACTCACTCACTCCCCTAGGGGGAGAAGGAGTGAGTGTTAGACCGAATGTGGCAAAAAAGTTAATAAATTCAGGAGATTGTAACTTATCCGACTGGATGTTGAAGTCACCCAGAACCACGAGTGGGGTGCCATCCTCAGGAAAGCAGCTGAGGAGGGGGTCCATCTTGTCAAAGAAGTCACCAAGAGGGCCCGGTGGTCGGTAGATCACGGCAATGTTGAGCCTAGTTGGGATGGTAACAGAAACAGCATGAAGTTCGAGTGCCGATCTGGTCAGGTGACCCAGAGGGAGTACCTGATATGACCATTTTGGAGAGACTAGGAGTCCCGTTCCTCCACCACGCCCAGAGGGTCGGGGGTGTGGGTGAAGGAGTAGGTCGCGGAGAGAGAAGCTGCGTGGCGGTGTTTTCAGGGGTGATCCAGGTCTCTGTGAGAGCCAGGAAGTAGAGAGACTGGAGTGCGGCGTAGTCCAGAATGGTTTCAGTCTTCTTGACCGACGATTGGCAAGTCCAGAGTCTCCCTTTCTCCACAAGATCTGTGAAGGTAGAAATGGTAGGATAGAGGAGATTGGAAGGGTCGCGGCTTCGAGAGGGAGAACCTCGATGCCATCTATTGCGGTAGAATGTCCAGACTACAATGGAATCACGACACATAGCAAGGGTAGGAGGACTAGATTTGTCTAACTAGGACTAACTCCCTAGACAGACTCCTGTAGAACGACTCCTTGGTCTTTGTTCTGGGTCTTAGTTCCTGGGGCCTGACGCTAAATGCTGACGCTAAGAAACTACTTCTATGTTAATAGCCTATGCGATAGGGAGGCTCATGCAGGGTTAGGCTCCTCCCCGTCGTTAACTCAATTGACTATGGCTGAATGGGTGAAACTTGGTGATTATCCTAGCACAACAATAGGCCTGTACACCTCACTTACTATGTACAGGTAACTAGCTTTGAGAAAAAGGTTCTACAACCTTATCAACAGGAAAAACCAAGAACAACAATAAATCTACTAAAAGTAGATTTAAAGTCTACTTACCCACAGCAGAATACTATGTTGCCTGCTTCAAGAACAAATTGTACGTGATCACCCACTTGACAGATAGTCAAATGTGATGACAAATCACCCACTTAGGGACCTAGAGTCCTGATTTTGTTATCAATTCCCTTTTGCATTCATCACCCCTTCCAACAGTGACGCGGACCTAATATGTTTTAACATTGATATTCAAGTTCCGTGTCTGACAGCTTTAAATATACCAGCATTTATACATCCCCTCTAACTGTGTGATATGGAGAGAGAAATGAATGCTGAATGAGTTTAAAGTAAACCTTACTTTAAAATCCAGGATATAACTATTACTATCCCAATAGATTATAGATATTACTATACTATTGTGCAACACTCTGATACTGTAATACTATTATTATACTATACAATTCGCGAGCATATGTCTATGTCACCACTAAAAATGTACACACCTAAATGTTTCCAATGTATACCTCTATCTGTTTATCTGCATTCTAGACTTGGTTACATTTGCCCAAAAATGTAAATATATGTATATTTCAACTAATATATTACATTACATTACGTTACAGTCAATAAGCAGACGCTTTCATCCAAAGCGACTTACAATACAAGTGTGTTTCAAAAAAGGTAGGTAAGAGAACAACTCGTCAAAAGTTCAGGTAAAAGTAGAATAACGTAAAAGTACAACAAGCTAAAAGTACAATAAGTTGGCAAACAATATAAAACAATATCTAGAACAATATCTACCAACTATCTAATACATACAATCAAATACATGCACACCCATTTATGTGTACACACATATAATCACGTGCCGCAACCGTGGAGTGGCGTGCGAACAAGTAACAGAAACAGTGATTGATGTGTGTGTGTGTGTGTGTGTGTGTGTGTGTGTGTTTGTGTGTGTACGTGTATGTTTGTGTCTCAGTGGATATTCGCCGATTCGGGACCCTGGACTGGCCGGTTCAAGTAGCTATCCCCCGCACCTGGCCTTATCAAATATTTTCTTACAAATACATACATGCATTTCCCATGTTGTCACCTCCACCAGCCAGGGAAACTGCTACCACACAAAGTCTCCGCGTCGCGTTACTTGCGTTGTGTTCTTCTTCCCTGGAGCTCAATTTGTTATAATATAACGGGGAAAACCCGAAGCTGAAATAACATAACGGCTTGAAAGAAGCCGCTGGCGTCGTGCGTGGAGGCACTAGCGCTTGCGCTGAGGAGCGAAGCCGTGCGCGCACAACTGTCATCGCAGCGTTAATTACCATGTTGTGTCAATACAGGGGGAGCAGACTCTGAGTTGCAGAACCGTTTCTACAGATTGGAGTCTGTTTGCCTCCCAGTCTACCCTGGACTCCCACACACCGACATCGACTCCTACACCTCCTATGTTTTTTTGATTATATCAACTCCAGCATTGAAACTGTCACCACCCTCAAACAGATCACAACATTCCCCAACCAGAAGCCGTGGATGAACAGAGAGGTCCGCCTACTCCTAAAGGCACGTGACGCTGCTTTTAGGTCAGGCGATATAATAGGCCTACGGTTCAGCCAGGGCTAACCTGAACAAGGTCATCAAGCTGGCCAAGCGCAACCAAAACCGTAGGGTTGAAGAACACTTCAACAACTCTGATACCCGACACATGTGGCAGGGCATCCAGGCCATTACGGATTACAAACCCTCCAACAACTCCCCCCCAACCACTGACACATCCCTCCCTGACGAGCTCAATCATTTTTCTGCCCGCTTCGACCAGAAACTGCGCTAAGCAGCTGACCGAGGTCCTTACTGACATTTTCAACATGTCACTAGCTCAGGCAGTTGTCCCAGCGTGCTTTAAAACCACCTCCATCGTGCCAGTGCCAAAACACTCCTCTGCAGCGAGCCTCAACAACTTCTGCCCCCGTTGCACTCACCCCATCATCATGAAGTGCTTCAAAGGTTGGACCTGGCTCACCTCAAATCTGGCCTCTCACCCTCACTGGATAAACACCAATTTACCTACCGTGAGAACAGGAGCACGGAGGACGCCATCTCCTCAGCGATTCACTCTGCTTTCTCCCATCTGGATGAGAGCAACACCCACGTGCTGTTCATCGACTTCAGCTTAGCATTCAACACCATCATCCCCTCCAAACTTATCCGCAATTGAATAAGCCCTTATGGAAACCGTCCATAAGCGTCCCCCAGGGCTGTGTGCTGAACCCTCTCCTCTACTTCCTCTTCACCCATGACTGCACTCCTGTACATGGTACAAACACCATCATCAAGTTTGCAGCCGACTTAACGATGGTGGGCCTCATCAAGAACGACGAGGCAGCCTTCAGGGAGGAGGTCCAGCACCTGATGGCATGGTGCGCTGACAACAACCTGGCCCTAAACACCAAGAAGACCAAGGAGCTCATCGTCGGCTTCAGAAAGACCAGAGCTGGCGCACACGCCCCCTTCCTCATCAACGGGGCGGAGGTCGAGGTCTCCAGCTTCAAATTCCTGGGGTCCACATCTCCGAGGACCTCTCTTTGTCCCTCAACACTGCCTCACTGGTAAAGAAGGCTCACCAGCGTCTCTTCTTCCTGAGGAGACTGAGGAAAGCCCACCTGTCCCCTCAGATTCTGGTGAACTTTTACCGGTGTGCCATCGAAAGTATTTTCACCAACTGCATCACAGTGTGGTACGGCAACTGCACTGTTTCCGACCGGAAAGCGCTACAGAGGCTACTGGTTGGATTACCCCTCCCTGCAATAAACACAAAAAATAATCAAAAACACCTCTCACCCCAACCATGGACTGTTTGCCCTCCTCCCCTCTGAGAGGCGCTATATAAACCTTTGTTCCAAGTCAAGCAGGCATAGGAACAGCTTCTTCCCCTCAGCTGTCATTTCTCTGAACTCTGTACCACGATGACACCCCCCCCGCCCTTTTAACTCTGTACCACAGCCCCCCCCCCCCCTCTGCTGCCCAACATACAAACTCTGAACCCTGCTGACAATACCCTTTCCCCATCAATGTCTTCAATGGCCTTGCACTGTATCATAACTCTCTACCTATAGTTGACATATTTATAGTTGACATATTTATTGTTTACATACCTGTATGAGTCATGTACATTTTTACTGTACTACCGTATATATATATATATATATATATATATATATATATATATATTAATCGTCAACTGCTGATATAACTACACATCCCTGCTTACTACCTGCTGTATATACATTTGTATATATATTTTTTTGATACAACTGCATACCCCTGCTCACGACCTGTTTATACTTGTTTACTTACATTGTATATATAAATATATATACCTATAATTCTGCACTTATCTCATACCTACTGAGGAGATCTGTAGGACCAGATGTCGGAAGAAGGCCATGTTCATCATAAA
Source organism: Muraenolepis orangiensis (assembly GCA_027704905.1). Taxonomy (NCBI): domain Eukaryota; kingdom Metazoa; phylum Chordata; class Actinopteri; order Gadiformes; family Muraenolepididae; genus Muraenolepis; species Muraenolepis orangiensis. The sequence goes on from CM051006.1 coordinate 10,397,878, forward strand.
GGACTGCAACCACCCTGGGCTCCATCTCTTCTCCCCCCCTACCGTCTGGTCGCAAGTTGCGCAGCATCCGTACATAAGTACTACCAGGTTTAAGGATACTAACTGAACTGCTAGGAGTGCTGCCACTTTCACTTTCATAACATTGTCATTAACATTACACTATCATAACATGTCATTAGCATAACTCTTACATACTTTGCTGGACTTTCTGGACTCATTACAGCTACTGCATTGTACTGCACTGTATTCATGATGCTGCTGCACTACTGCACTTTAAATGCTTTTAAATCTTGTTGCACATTCAACAGATGTTCATACCACCTATCAGTCACTTTGCTGTCCTTTTTTTGTTCATTTTTATTATTATTTTTATGGTATTGTTTTTTGAGATGTTTACTGCGGGAAGGAATGGGAAGCAAGCATTCCAATGTACTTGTTACAAATGGCAAATCAATATCTTGTATCTTGTATCTTGTAGGAACGCTCTATGGACACTGGGGGGACATTGGAAAGGAGAACCTTAACATATGGTCTGTCCTGCCCAGTCATCTGACTCACTTTACTGTTGCCGCTACTATATAACTGCATCCAATTGTCAAGTTTATCAGCTTCGATCATCGAGTTCTGATAAGGCGAACGCTTAAACCAGGTGGGTTTAGTCTCTTGTAAACTCTTAATAATAAAAGGTGAGTTTTCCACCGCAGGCTGAAAACTCACAGGAAACACTACCCGGATCCTTCCACTTAGTGTGTTACTTTTGTTACTTTTGTTGAAGGCACTATTGTAAGACGCTTTAGATAAAAGCGTCTGCTAGAGAACGTTAATGTAATGTAATGTAATAATATTGACTATCTGCACAGCAGAACAAATATTCATTTTGTGTCTTGATGTACCACTAGTTTTAATAGTTTCTATCGTTAGAAGCCTTTAGAATAGAAGAAGAATCTTTATGAACAGTATAATGTTTTGTATAGTCAGTAACATATTTAGGATAGTCTAGTGGCTATGGTGTTATACTGGCTGCTTTAAGGTACAGGGATTCAATCCCCCTAATGTCTGCAGCCATCCTGCAGCCTCCTTAGTGGACCTAAATTCACTCTAAGTGGCTTTGGACAAGAGCATCTGCTAAATGACACCATTGGTCTTTGTCCAATCAGAGGAGAGGAGAGGAGCTGACTCATCCTGATGGGTTTGTGGTTTCCTGTCCACACGGTAACTCCAGAGGATGAGGTTTCCCTGGGCTCAGGGCTCCGTGGGATCCAGGGCTGACACAGTGCTTTACACTGGGCAGTGAGGTAGGGGAACAGAGAGAGAGAGAGAGAGCGAGAGAGAGAGAGAGAGAGAGAGAGAGAGAGAGAGAGAGAGAGAGAGAGAGAGAGAGAGAGAGAGAGAGAGAGAGAGAGAGAGAGAGAGAGAGAGAAAATGCTAATTATTTATTATTACTCATTTGCTCTCTCTCTCTCTCTCTCTCTCTCTCTCTCTCTCTCTCTCTCTCTCTCTCTCTCTCTCTCTCTCTCTCTTTATAGAAGTCTCTCTGTCTCTCTCTCTCTCTGTCTCTATCTCTTCATCTCTCTCCATCTCTCTCTCTCTCTCTCTCTCTCTCTCTCTCTCTCTCTCTCTCTCTCTCTCTCTCTCCTCTCTCTCTCTCTCTCTCTCTCTCTCTCTCTCTCTCTCTCTCTCTCTCTCTCTCTCTCTCTCTCTCTCTCTCTCCCTCCCTCGTCTATTGGTTAGGGTGTATGCATGATTGTATTTCATTAAAAAATAGATTGGTGTGTTATTATATGTATTACATTCTGGACGTGATAAGTTCTGCCTTCGAGAAACGGTCTGGAATACTTTATACTTCATACTATAATAATAATATTTATAATTCATTATAACCAAGATATATACTTAACATGAAACGCCCTACGTGGACTTTAATAAAAACCATAGGAAGGCCAATTCCTGCTGTCCACTGTTTATAAAAATCTGATTGACATTTCTCCAGTACAATCACAGATAAGCCAGGGGTTGAATTTTGCTGTTGTGATGGCAAATGTTATCAGGAATTAAACCTGATAGTGTCTGGAAAAGATACAATATATTTCTATTGGCCATTTGTAACAAGTACATTGGAATGCTTACTTCCCATTCCCTCCTGCGGTATACATCTCCAAAACAATACAATAAAAATAATATATATAATAAAAATAAACAAAAATAGAGCAGTAAAGTGACTGTTAAATGATATGTACATTTGTTGAATGTACATGTTTTTTTTTATATATCTATAAAAGCATTTTAAAGTGCCAGTAGTGCAGCAGCATCTTGAATACAGTGCAGTACAGTGCAGCAACTGTGATGAGTCCAGCAAAGTATGATAGTGTAATGTTAATGACTATGTTATGAAAGTGAAAGTGGCCGCACTCCCAGCAGTTCAGTAGGCGCACTGCCTGTGGATAAAAACTATCCTTAAACCTGGTAGTCCTTGTACTGATGCTGCGCAACCGGCGACCAGACAGTCCTTTATGATGGACATGGCCTTCTTCCGACATCTGGTCCTACAGATCTCCTCAAGTGCACACCCGATGATCTTCTGTGTCGTCCTCACGACCCTCTGGATGGCTTTCGTGGTGTTGCCGTACCACACAGTGACGCCACTCGTCAGGACGCTGTCTACGGTGCCACGGTAGAAGTTCACTAGCCACCTTTGGCCTATTCTGCTTTTTCTGAGCAGAGCATAGATGTAGCAGCAATGTAGCAGCCTTTTTTCTGTGAAGCTGTGATTAAAGGCATGCTACGGCATTAAGGAACAGGAGCACATGCCCAGTCCATAGCTGGCCATAGTATATTAATGCTCATTTTTTGTCTGTTTTGCAGTAACGGCTGCTGAACGTGTGTGTGTGTGTTGTGTGTGGTGTGTGTGTGTGTGTGTGTGTGTGTGTGTGTGTTGTGTGTGTTGTGTGTGTGTGTGTGTGTGTGTGTGTGAGAGAGAGAGAGAGTGTTTATCTAAGCCTAATTAAGAGGGTTTGTCGTTTTTTAATTTCCCTGGATACCACTCTGCAAATGGTCAGCATTAAAATGTCAAATAAACTCTGCTGTTTAGTAGTCATTATAGCCCCCCCTTCCTTCCCCCCCCTCTCTCCTTTCCATACAGTATGCATGTTTAATGGTGTGTGTGTGTGTGTCTGTGTGTGTGTGTGTGTGTGTGTGTGTGTAAACTGTGTGTGTGGATCCACCCGTTTTTGCATGTATGCATATCTGTGTGCATGTGTGTATGTGGTGTGTGTGTCTATATCTATATGTATATCTATATGTATACCTATATGCTTATCTTTATATATACATATATATATTTATATATATATACAGTATTCATACAATTGTGACAAGCGTCTGTGAGTGAATTGTTTTTTGAAAGATTTTTCCCTGAGGCTGTCAGGGGGTGTCAAGTGTCAATCAAGAGCCTGGCATCGCATCAAATACACAGAAGGGGAAGTTTTGATCAATCTCAATCCTGGAAGCACTTTTCAAAGAGTTTTAATTGACCTGAATTGACCTGATTACCTGATTACCCATTCTTAGTGTGTGTCTCTCTCTTTCTCACTCTCTCTTTCTCCTCTCTCCCCCTTTCTCTCTCAGTGTCCTCTGTTCTCCTCTTAGACACTCAGACATGTCTGTCTGGCTCACATTTAGTGTGTCCTCCTCTCCATCGCTCTTCTCCTCCGTCGCTGCAACCCACTTACCCCCAGCTCTCCTCCTGGGCCTCTTCATCTATGTGTCACTCACACACACACACACACACACACACACCTTATAACACACATACATGCAAATAATTAAACCTGGTTGGGAAAAAAACTAAAAACAGCGTGTGTTGCCATGGCGAGAGACGAGGCATTTTCTTTAATGAAAAAATAGGAAGTCAGTCAATTCTGAGTAGACCAGGAGAGGCGATAGGAGGGGAAAGGAGAGAGAATAGGAGACGAGACGAGGAGATGAGAGAGGCTAGAAGAGGGGGACTTGAGAGAGAGAAGATGAGAGAGGAGGATAGAGGAGGAGAGGTGAGGAGACGAGGAACATACACATCTGCACACGGCAGATAAACACAGGGGTGAAGGAGAAGTGGTGAGACAGGTGGCTAGGAGGGAGTGAGATACAGAGAGAGAGAGAGAGAGAGAGAGACCAAGAGAGAGAGAGAGACCATGAGTGAGGGAGAGAGAGAGAGAGAGAGAGAGAGAGAGAGAGAGAGAGAGAGAGAGAGAGAGAGAGAGAGAGAGAGAGAGAGAGAGAGAGAGACCAAGACAAAGTGAGTGCAAGAGAGAGAAAAGTAGAGAGAGTGTGTGTTTAAAGAAGAAAACTGATCTGAAGGATCTGGAACACCAGGCCAAACACCTTACCTCTAATCCCAGAGCCCATTCATAGATCTATACTCTAAAGTCCAGACAAACCTTCAGACACTTTTAACCCGAGCGGGTTAAAAGTGCAGACATCAGAACACAAGTTAGTGGTTAGGGTTGGTTTTTGTGTGTTTCGTCTTGTGCATAAGAGTTGAAGAGCGGAACAACTGACACACACATATACATATATCAACTCAGATATAATGTGAATGCAACATAAAGTCTAGTCCATGTCACGGTTACGGTGGTTGGCAGGGGGCGTGGCCTAGCCACGTGCGCTGGTGGCGCACACACTCCTGTCAACAATTACGTTGGTTGGCAGGGGGCGTGGTCTAGCCACGTGCGCTGGTCACACACACACACACCTGGACTCAATTTCCCCCGTGTCATTTGTTGATCACCTCACCTATATATACGTTGCCTTTCCTTTACCCCAGTGTGAGGTCGTTACTTACTCTGCGTTCACGTAGTCCTCCCCATGCACCCTTGTGTTTTGTGTGTGCTTGTTTATTTGGTAATAAAGCCGTTCGTATCACTCTCCACTTGTCGGCGTCTGCGTTCGGGGTCCAACCCACTCCCTCTCACTCGTGACAGAACGACCTCACCACTATGGACCCCGGCGACCTCGACGAGTGGCGCCAAATATGCCGGGTGATGCGGGACGACCGGGATGCTTGCCTGGACCCCGGCCTTCTCGAGCGTGCGAAGCGCGGGCTCGATGCTCAGATGGTCGGGTTCAGAGCACAGATCCAGGCGCTGCGGGAGCAGGAGGAAGCGTGGGAGGCCCGGTTGGCCAACATGGGCCCCGCTGTCCGTGACCAGTGTCAGCTCGTTGTTGAGTCCCTGATCGCCAGTCACGGACAGGCGGGTCGGAAAATGCAGACGACGTTGGTCCAGTGCGGGAACATGGCAGCCTTCATTGCTTCCCTCATCGGAAGGACCTCTGACGTCACGCTTCTCCCCCGTCTGATCGCTCCGCACCCGGCTGACGACGCCGCTCCGCACCCGGCTGACGACGCCGCTCCGCACCCGGCGGACGACGCCGCTCCGCACCCGGCGGACGACGTCGCTCCGCACCCGGCGGACGGCGTCGCTCCGCACCCGGCTGACGGCGCCGCTCCGCACCCGGCTGACGGCGCCGCTCCGCACCCGGCTGACGGCGCCGCTCCGCACCCGGCTGACGGCGCCGCTCCGCACCCGGCTGACGACGTCGCTCCGCGCCCGGCTGACGACGTCGCTCCGCGCCCGGCTGACGACGCCGCTCCGCGCCCGGCGGACGACGTCGCTCCGCACCCGGCGGACGACGTCGCTCCGCACCCGGCTGACGGCGCCGCTCCGCACCCGGCTGACGGCGCCGCTCCGCACCCGGCTGACGGCGCCGCTCCGCATCCGGCTGACGACGTCGCTCCGCGCCCGGCTGACGACGTCGCTCCGCGCCCGGCTGACGACGCCGCTCCGCGCCCGGCTGACGACGCCGCTCCGCGCCCGGCTGACGACGTCGCTCCGCGCCCGGCTGACGACGTCGCTCCGCGCCCGGCTGACGACGTCGCTCCGCGCCCGGCTGACGGCGTCGCTCCGCGCCCGCCGCCCGACGACGTCACGCAGCCCCCGTCTGCTGACGCCGCGCCGTACCCGCCCGACGACGTCACGCAGCCCCCGTCTGCTGACGCCGCGCCGTATCCGCCCGACGACGTCACGCAGCCTCCGTCTGCTGACGCCGCGCCGGATCCGCCCGACGACGTCACGCAGCCCCCGTCTGCTGACGCCGCGCCGTACCCGCCCGACAACGTCACGCAGCCTCCGTCTGCTGACGCCGCGCCGGATCCGCCCGACGACGTCACGCAGCCCCCGTCTGCTGACGCCGCGCCGTACCCGCCCGACGACGTCACGCAGCCCCCGTCTGCTGACGCCGCGCCGTACCCGCCCGACGATGTCACGCAACCCCCGTCTGCTGACGCTGCGCCGGATCCGCCTGACGACGTCACGCAGCCCCCGTCTGCTGACGCCGCGCCGGACCCGCCCGACGACGTCACGCAGCCCCCGTCTGCTGACGCCGCGCCGGATCCGCCCGACGACGTCACGCAGCCCCCGTCTGCTGACGCCGCGCCGTATCCGCCCGACGACGTCACGCAGCCCCCGTCTGCTGACGCCGCGCTGGATCCGCCTGACGACGTCACGCAGCCCCCGTCTGCTGACGCCGCGCCGTTCCCGCCTGTCGACGTCACGCAACCCCCGTCTGCTGACGCCGCGCCGGATCCGCCCGACGACGTCACGCAGCCCCCGTCTGCTGACGCCGCGCCGGATCCGCCCGACGACGTCACGCAGCCCCCGTCTGCTGATGCCGCGCCGGATCCGCCCGACGACGTCACGCAGCCCCCGTCTGCTGACGCCGCGCCGTACCCGCCCGACGACGTCACGCAGCCCCCGTCTGCTGACGCCGCGCCGTACCCGCCCGACGACGTCACGCAGCCCCCGTCTGCGGACGCCACGCCGGATCCGCCCGACGACGTCACGCAGGTCCCGTCTGCTGACGCCGCGCCGTACCCGCCCGACGACGTCACGCAGCCCCCGTCTGCTGACGTCACGCAGCCCCCGTCTGCTGACGTCACGCAGCCCGCAGCCCCCCGTGGCTCTCTTCCCGGGCCCCACCCGCCCACCAAATCTCCTCCACCCCCCCGGATCATCGACTGGGACGCAGACGGTCCAGAGGGGCGGGGTTGGCCCCCGCGCTGCTACAGTCGGGATCTGTTATTTTCCCTCAACTGCCACCGGGAACACCCCTTCAAGCCGGGTTGGACGCCAGGAGGCGCCCGTTGAGGGGGGGGTACTGTCACGGTTACGGTGGTTGGCAGGGGGCGTGGCCTAGCCACGTGCGCTGGTGGCGCACACACTCCTGTCAACAATTACGTTGGTTGGCAGGGGGCGTGGTCTAGCCACGTGCGCTGGTCACACACACACACACCTGGACTCAATTTCCCCCGTGTCATTTGTTGATCACCTCACCTATATATACGTTGCCTTTCCTTTACCCCAGTGTGAGGTCGTTACTTACTCTGCGTTCACGTAGTCCTCCCCATGCACCCTTGTGTTTTGTGTGTGCTTGTTTATTTGGTAATAAAGCCGTTCGTATCACTCTCCACTTGTCGGCGTCTGCGTTCGGGGTCCAACCCACTCCCTCTCACTCGTGACAGTCCAGGATTTTTCGTGACATAAATAGGATACGATTCGGATACAAATTCAATGTGGCAATGTGAGGAGACCATCCTGCAGCTTCATTGTCTGTTTTCTGTGGACTGTTTTTTGGTTTTGTTTGTTTGTGCAGCATTACTAGCATCTTTCACAACATGTTAAAAAAAATACATTTCTATACATTTCCATGACAACTCGGATGCTACCGCGTGACCCCACGCGTTATTTCGGTCGTATCCCCTTCGTCTGCTCATCCATCGGAAAACGTTATAAATTGTTTACCAGTTGTTCTGTTTTCAGGAATGTGGGAGTGTGAAAGCTTTGCCGTGGCCTCAATTACCGTGGGACCCACAGCTTCATCTTCCTCCCTGGATCCACGGTAAGCGCTGGAGACGGCTGTGTGTCTTGTCTACCCCCCCCCCCCCCCCCTCTCATCAGTAATCAATCCACACTGCTACCGTACAGACCCCGTTCAACCTACCTCACTCCAACAGTGACAGCAGTACAGTGCCTTCTGCAGTTCTTCAGCATCCGCACAAGGACTACTAGGTTCAAGGATCGTTTTTATCCACAGGCAGAGTGCCTACTGAACTGCTAGGAGTGCTGCTACTATCATATCATACCCATATTACATTACACTATCATATCATTGTCATTAACATCACACTATCATACTTTGCTGGACCTTCTGGACTCATTACAGTTACTGCACTGTAGTCATGATGCTGCTGCACTACTGGCCCTTTAAATGCTTTTTAATCTTTTTGCACAGTTCAAAACATGTAAATATCATCCATCAGTCACGTTGTTGTTATTTTTCTTATATGATTTAGTATTTTTATAGTATTGTTTTAGAAATGCATACTGCGGGAGGGAATGGGGAGTAAGCATTCCATTGTACCTCTTACAAATGGCCAATAATGATTGAACAAATGTTCATTGTTGTTATTTTGGTTAAGTTATTTCTTTAATAATCTGGAAAAAATAATGGTTTTCCTAGTTCTATAATAGTCACATGTCCACACTGCACACGTGGCTGAACCAGTGCCTGTAAGAAGCTCTAGACACAGGGTGGGGAGGGAGGGGGGGGTACGAGCAAACCACAAAGCAGTGTGTGTGTGTAGTTCTCTTTCCAGAAGCACCACAGCTGTCTAAGAACGGTGTAGCTTAGCATCTGTTCCACATTTAATACTGGCAGTGCAAGCCACACAATTCAGCCATCGTTCAATATCAATATATCAATTTCGAACTAACTTTGCTAATAAGGGAGTCTGGAACACTATAGCCCGGGCATAAACCCAGTAATATAACTGCACTACTGGCACTTTAAAATGCCTTTTCGATGCTTTTTGCACAATTCAACACATACATGCATATATCATCCATTAGTCACTTTATTGTTATTTTTATTGTTATTTTTATTGTGTACAATATTGTTATATATTGTTCTGTTTTGAAAAGTACTACATAAACACTACATGTCATTGCCATTAGGAGGAAGAGTGCTTACTTTGGCTTTGTGTTTACAGAAGAACCCCATTGTGTGGCTTTGGACCAAAAACACAACAACACACTGCGTGATGCTATATTAATCACACACACACACACACACACACACACACACACACACACACACACACACACACACACACACACACACACACACACACTGCGTGATGCTATATTAATCACACACACGATATAATTACAATGCACTTTGCAGCAGGTGTTCTATGTTTAATGTTTGTGTGTATGTGTGTGTGCGTGTGTGTGTGTGTGTAAATGTTTAATTTGTGTGTGTGTGTGTGTGTGTGTGTGTGTGTGTGTGTGTGTGGGGGGGGGGTGTATGTAACATATTTGTGTGTGTGTATGTCTATGTGTGTGTGTGTGTGTGTGTGTGTGTGTGTGTGTGTGTGTGTGTGTGTGTGTGTGTGTGTGTGTTTCTGCATGCGTGTATTTGTGTGGGGAACGTTGTTATCGGTACACATTAGGTGCCTCAATACCAACCGAGCATTCAATCTAAACAGCATTAGCATTTAAATGCCACCATTGCAGTGCATGCAGGGTTGCCAAGCACGCTGCAGCTCTGCATGGCTGCGGTGTTCGTGTTGTTATCCCCATCTCCCTTCAAACCGGCACAGCGTGGTCCGTTAGTCTCTCCAACAGAGACTGCCTTCCCCCGTAGTAGGAAGCTAGAGCAGGGGAACTTAGAATAGCCACCACACAAAACAGTGTAGCGGTAGTCAGAAGGGGAGTCAGAGTGTCTTACAAAAGATGTGATTTGGAGATGATTGGACTTGGATGGCACTAGACATAAAGCAAGTCTGACGTCTGTGGACTGGGCCCAGATTTCCTTTAATAACTTAAGTGTCTCATTTCTACTCACTGCTCCTTTTGATCCCGCTTGACCACTAGCCACTATTGCTTGTCTCCTCGAGAGCATCGTCGAGCACTCGGACGTATAAAAAAGTTTGACCACACTGTGGGGATGTATATGACTTGACCGTGATCCACACAGGGTTAGAGCTGGCATTATCCGTCAAGACTTTTTTTTTTTTAAAGCACAAGAGTTTAAAAGTCAAAGTGATATGGAAGGCCACTATGGCAAACAAAATGATTGATATTGATACAAAGCTTATCGTATTTTTATTCATGACTTTATTATTATTATTATTAATATTATTATTATTGAAATGCAGGCACATCCACATTTTCCGGGCACATCCAACTGGGAAGAGACCACGGGCCAGACCAAGGTACAGGTGGGGTGATTACATCTCCACGCTGGCCTGGGAATGCCTTGGGATCCCCCAGTCGGAGCTGGTCGATGTTGCCAGAGAAAGGGAAGTTTGGGGTCCTCGGCTAAAGCTGCTACCTCAATTTGAAAAATAAAATAGAAAATGGCCCGTTTGCATTCTTCAGTCCAAGGCACAGCATCACTGCTCCCATTGAGTGAAATGCTGTTCCTATCATAGGTGAGTTAAAAGTCTATGACAGTGCTTGCGATGAGTTACTAAGCACAACCTAAATGTTATACAAATATCTAGTTAGTAGCCAATTTGATGTGTTAATAAGCCATATAATTGTATTTACAAAGGCTTACACAACCTTCTTATCCTGTAATACAGTTTACTTTCCCCTCCCTTTAAACAGGGCTGTGATTAGGGAGCACCATCCTGACTTAGAAGCAACATTGGGAACTGCTGTTGGGAGAAGGAGCTGCTGGACGACTGCATTAGGAGACGTTATTTAACTCATGGACCACCTGCTGTACCTTCACGGGCCACCACTGATAACTGAGAACCTGGGTAGAACACTGCTGCTTTAATACTGTTTGTGGCCCGTGACTCATATATTTTTATATATTTGGCCCTCAATAAAAAAATGTTGGACACCTCTAGGGTTCCATGGCATTACGTTAATCAATTCATTAACTCAATGGATCAAAACGTTCAATATATCGTAATCAATTGTGCTAAAGGTCACGTGTATTTGTCGTCACATGTACCCGACCATTTTTGTGTCTGCAGTTAAAAAGTGTTTCTGTGGGAAGACTAAAGGTAACAACATTCCACTGTCCTAATTAGTTTCTGCCTTTGTCCTTCTACGCTGTTCTGCATCTCTTCATGTTAGAATAACTCTTGACTGTGCACCTCCTCAGTGTGTGTGTGTGTGTATGTGTGTGTGTGTGTGTGTATGAATGTGTGTGTCCTTATTATTTTCCATCTCCCGTTTGATTAGACCTTGCTGTGTGTGTGCATGTGTGTGTGCGTGTGTGTGTGTGTGTGTGTGTGTGTGTGCGCGTGCGCGCGTGCGTGCGCGCGTGCGCGCGTGCGTGCGTGAGAAGAGCATGAAAGAGAGAGACACATCCCGAATCTTCCTCTCTCCACGGGTTCCTCACCTCTTCTCTCCTCATCCTCTGTTCTGTCTGTTCCACCAACAGGATAAATTACCCCTCTGTGGTCCCCTGTGTTCTGTTGCCTTGCATATCTGCGATTTCTCTGCTGAGCCGAGAGCCTGATAGTTAGGATTGCCATCAAAGGCTCTCCGTGCCACACGCTTCTTCAAAAAGTTTTTTTTTATGTTTTCCCCCGTTTCCTCCTCTGCATGTGAACACATCTTGAATGTGATTGTTCATTTTTCACCCAAAACCGGAACCTCCCGCTACTTCTACCATGAATGAATCGGTACCTGAGGTTGCTAATAGCTTGTTGTCGGCAACCGATTGTGTGCGCAGTGTGCAAGGGAGGTGACCAGGAGGCGTACCTTACTAGATGCCCGAAAGTTGTTCATATGAACGTTTTTATTTAAATTGGGAACACATGGGGACTCGCGTTCGGTACAGACATTATAAAACATACAGTCTGTGATACAGAGCTGTTGTATTAATAATGTCTTCTCTGTACTTTCTTTAATTTTACCTTTTGTTTTTACGTTCTGTAAAATGTTACTAATGCAAATCTAAAGCATTCTGAATGGCCTTTGGTGTTTGAACAACGCTATATAAAGTTGAATGTAAAGTTAAATATGAATATGAAAAGTTGAATATGAGGTTAAATGTAAAGTTGAATATGAAGTTAAACATAAAGTTAATGTTGGGCCATAAAGCCTATCGGTCTTAATGGGTGTAGTAAATGCATCAGCTTAAGCTTCTAAACAACCTCATGTTTAGAGTTCTTGTTAACAACTTTAAACGTGTGTACAGTACAGCGTGATAATGCCAATGTTTGACTTAGAGAAACACTTACGCTAACTGTTAAACTACCACAAACAATTAATAGCCAGATTATTGAGTGTTTACTAACTACCTACGTGGTGTGGGACTCGCTCTACTAGATCAAATGAAAGGTAAAACAGGAGAGTGATCAATTCTAAAGTCTCGCTCATAACACATTATAACATGGTCAGATTTTCTGAACACACACACATACACACACACACACACACACACACACACACACACACACACACACACACACACACACACACACACACACACACACACACACATACACACACACAGACACATATCTGGTTTAATCGCACTGAACAAGAATTTCCTAAATATATTAATACATAATCATTTTAAATGTATTTATGTTAGAGTTAGCATGTTCCAGTTCCTCAAACGCAATTATTTATTTAATTAATGTTTCTACAAAAACAACGCAATCAAAATGTGGATAATTATTGAGATGACATTTTATCATGGAAGAATAAGCCAACATAAATTAAATAAAATTCTATGTATTGGCTCAATGTTGATATCAAATCCACATGTGTTGCTGTGATAGAATACCTGATTTGATATAAGACAGGAGGATATTGTATTTTATTACAGCAATCAGTAAATGTAGAAATTGTTCCAGAACTGCAGCAAATTATATCAACTGAATCATATAGACAATATGTTACAACGATGTGTGTTGGTTGGACCCAGAACGCTGACGAAAGACCAGTGACGGGATAACAGGAGGCTTTATTAAAGCAAACACAATAATAGAGTGATCGGGGACAGGCCAGGGGTCTGGATACCGGGAGGTCGATCAGCGGAGTACCGACAGGTAGTAGACAGGTATGTATAATTACCGGAGGGCTGGTGCCGTGACATCCAGGGAGTACAATGTACGATCTAGCAATGAGCTCAAGAGACGCCACGGTATATATACCCCCAGGTGAGGTGATTAACCTAATCACTCTCGGCATTTGCCGGCAGGTGTGTGTGTGCGCCGCCAAAGCCCGTGCCTTGGCCACGCCCCCCTGTCAACCACCGTAACCGTGACACAATAGTTACATCATCCAGACCAGAGCTAACGCTAACAACTCATCCCACTTCCTGTCTACAACCTGTCGGTGGTTATTAAATAGTACCACTTTTCTAACTAGCTGTAATTACATTCTCCCTGGGAAGGCACTAACCCAGGTGGGTTAATATTGATCTGATGGCAATGCATGCATGCCCATCCCTACAACACATGTACAATCATGTGATCTGGTCATATGATGTAACACGTGATCTGGTCACATGATTGTAACACGTGATCTGGTCACATGATTGTACCATGTGATCTGGTCACATGGTACAATCATTTTGGGCAGTTTGAGCCCTCTGTGTCGGTACCTAAAGGCAGTGTGTGGCCTCGGTGTCGACATCTGTGTCGACAGGCAGTTGGAGGCCTCTGTGTCCATACCTAGAGGCAGTTGGAGGCCTCTGTGTCCATACCTAGAGGCAGTTGGAGGCCTCTGTGTCCATACCTAGAGGCAGTTGGAGGCCTCTGTGTCCATACCTAGAGGCAGTTGGAGGCCTCTGTGTCCATACCTAGAGGCAGTTGGAGGCCTCTGTGTCCATACCTAGAGGCAGTTGGAGGCCTCTGTGTCCATACCTAGAGGGAGTTGGAGGCCTCTGTGTGGATTCCTAGAGGCAGTTTGAGCCCTAGAGGCAGTTGAGCCCTCTGTGTCGGTACCTTGAGGCCGTTGGAGCCCTATGTGTCAGTACCTAGAGGCAGTTGGAGGCCTCTGTGTTGGTACCTAGAGGCAGTTTCAGCACTCTGTGTTCTACCTAGAGGCAGTTGGAGGCCTAGAGGAAGTCATAGCCCTTTGTGTCCGTACCTAGAGGCTGTTTGAGCCCTCTGTGTTGAACCTAGAGGCAGTTGGAGGCCTCTGTGTCGGTATCTAGAGGCAGGGGTGTGGCAGCCACCATAATTTGTTCCCTGTCGTCTGTTGAAACTCATCTCTATTTTGCAGTCGTGGGGACAGGCCCTGAAATTGTCAGTTTTTATCTCGCATTATCTGGTAGGCGGCATTAGTGCAACCCCTTCATTTTGTGTCTGCGTGATGTTGGCCAGAAATAACGTAATCAAATCAGCTTCAGTAGCCATTTTGTGTTTTTCATTGTATCTGGGTTGTTTTGGGTTTTTTTCCGGTCAAAAGTGAGGGAGATTTTTTATTTACGGGCCTCCACCACCATGTTTACGTGTCGGAACATTAGGGTAACAAGGGAGCATTGTGTCAGGAACGGTATGTCTCTCGCTCTGTGGGCTCATGACCTCATCAAGCCTCATCACAAGCCCTTCTGCACAAACTTTGCCCATGGGGCTGGGGACAGGATAGTTTGTCGTAGTGGCTAGTGTTCTCCTTCCCAACTGGATCTGGGTTTGATCCCCGATGTCCACACCAGGCATCCACAAGCAAGATGCCTAACCCCCTACCTCCTCCGTAAGTAACAACCTGTATCTTATCTTTCCTGGGAGGCGTGAAGATGTTTCGGTCATGATCGATTAAGGACTGATCATTTAAGTGAATGAAATGATCAGTTTAGTTACAACGTTACATTATTTTCATTCTTCATTAAAATATCTAAAAAAAAAGTCTAGATATTTTAAGATAGATATTTTATTGGCCAATTGCAACAGGTACATTGGAAGGCTTACTCCCCGTCTCCTCCTGCAGTATACATCTCCAAAACAATACCATACAAATAAAAATTATATGTACAATAAAAATAAACCAAAAAAGAGCAGCAAGTGACTGTTAAATTATATGTACATGTGTTGAATGTACAATTTTTTTTACAAAAAAATAAATGCTTTTCTTTAAAAGCATTTAAAGTGCCTGTAGTGCGGGTGTAGGTGGGACCCAAAAGCAGTGGGAACAGATGCCAGATGGAACAGGTGCTTTAATGAAGCATGAGCAAGGCAGAGGTACAGACAGGCACGGCAAAACCAAGGTCGTAATTCAGGCGGTGGTCAAAATCACAGTAGATCCAAAAAACAGAGAATCAATGTGTGTGTGAGTGATAATCTAGCAAAGTGTAAGTGTGCGGGGGTAGGCTTAAATAGCATGGTTAATTGTGATGCGCTGCAGCTTCGGTGAGAATTAACAAGGGGGTGTAGAGGGAGCGAGGAGACAGGAATGCGGAACGTGATTACAGGGCGTGGCTATCCGGGTGAGTGCTGTGGAAGAGAGGAGACAGGAGTGCAAACTGTGACAAGTGCAGCAGCATCATGAATACATTGCAGTAACTGTGATGAGTCCAGCAAAGTATGTAAGTCTAATCTTAATGACAACATTATGAAAGTGAAAGTGTAGTGGCAGCACTCCTAGCAGTTCAGTAGGCGCACTTCCTGTGGATAAAAACGATCCTTAAACCTGGTAGTCCGTGAACGGATAATGCGCAACCGGCGACCAGATGTTAGGGGGGAGAAGAGATGGTGCCCAGGGTGGTTGCAGTCCTTTATGATGGACATCTGGTCCTACAGATCTCCTCAATGCATAGAAGTGAACACCCGATGATCTTCTCTGTCC
This sequence comes from Muraenolepis orangiensis, assembly GCA_027704905.1. NCBI lineage: Eukaryota > Metazoa > Chordata > Actinopteri > Gadiformes > Muraenolepididae > Muraenolepis > Muraenolepis orangiensis. The sequence goes on from CM051006.1 coordinate 10,413,753, forward strand.
TCACGACCCTCTGGATGGCTTTCTTGTCCTGTGCAGTGGTGTTGCCGTACCACGCAGTAATGCCACTCGTCAGGATGCTCTCTACGGTGCCGCGGTAGAAGTTCACTAGCCGCCTATTCCGCTTCAGCATGACCTCCGTGTTGCGGGTCCACGCCAGGTCATCGGAAATGTGTAGCCCAAGGAAACGGAAGCAGCTGACGACTTCCACCGGTGTCCCGTCCAGGCTGATGGTGGAGTGGGTTCCCCTGGTGGCTCCTGAAGTCCACGATGAGCTCCTTAGTCTTGCTGATATTCAGTGCGAGGCTGTTGTCCTCACACCATCGCGTCAGCTGGCCTACCTTATCTCTGTACTCTTTTCGTCGGAGTACAGAGCCACTCGGAATACAGAACCACTCCGTGGTGTCGTCTGCAAACTTGATAATCTGATTATTGCTGTGCATGGCAGTACAGTCATGTGTGTACAGCCGGGGACTGAGGCAGCAGCCTTGGGGTGCTCCGGTGTTGAGGACCAGAGATGAGATGTGGTGAAATCTTCACCACTTGAGGCCTGCCTGTCAGGAAGTCCATAATACAGTTACAGATGGGGGCGCCCAGACCTAGGTCCCTCAGTTTCAGGACCAGCTTGGAGGGAACGATGGTGTTGAACGCCGAGCTGTAGTCAATAAACAGCAGTCTGACGTAAGTGTCCCTCTTGTCTAGGTGCTCCAGGTCCGTGTGTAGTGCCAGGGAAATGACGTCGTCTACAGACCTGTTTGGTCGGTATGAAAACTGGAGTGGATCTAGGGATTCAGGGGTGGAAACATGCAACATTACATGTTTCTCCAGGCACTTCATGGCTATGGGTATTAAAGCCACTGGACGATAATCATTGAGACATGTTTCCTCTGTCTTTTTGGATAACGGCACAATGGTTGTTGCTTTGCAGCACGCTCAGACGACAGACTGTTGGAGTGATGCATTGTAAATATCGGTGAACACAGGAACCAGCTGGTCGGCGCAGGTCTTGAAGACACAGGATTGAACTTGGAGCAATCAAAGTCATGTACATCCCCTCAAGTTTTTCTGTTCCCCGGACCTGGAGAACCTGATGCCGTCCATACTGGCTACCTCGGGAGTTTACAGCGGTAACCGTGACCGCTGTTTTTTCCCCCACAAGCCAACACGGACACAGCGCTGAAGGAACTGTATGGGGCTATCAACGAACAGGAGTCGGCACACCCCGAGGCTGCTCTCATCGTGGCCGGGGAGGCGAACCTGAAGAAGGTTCTCCCGAAGTTCTACCAACACATAACGAGCAACACACGGGCCAGCGGATCCTCGACCACTGCTACACCCCCTTCCGTGATGGCTACAAGGCCCTCCTCCGCCCACCGTTCAGCAAATCAGACCACCGCTCTATCCAGCTACTCCCCGCCTATAGGCAGAGACTGAAGCAACCGATCGCTGTGAGGGAGGTCCAATGCTGATCGGACTCTATGCTGCAGGATTGTTTTGATCGCGCTGACTGGCACACTCCGCATTGCCTCGGAAAATAACATCAACGAGTACGCGTCGCCGGTCACCGGGTTCATCAAGTGCATAGATGACGTTGTTCCGACCAAGTCGGTTCGGATATATCCCAACCAGAAACTGTGGATCAACGGCGATGTTCGCACTGCCCTACACGCACGTAATGCCGCCTTTGGCTCCGGGAATATGGAGGAATATACGAGAGCCCGTTACGACCTCCGCAAGACCATCGTCACTGCCAAGCGGTGTTACCTGCCACACTGTACCCATGGCAATTTGCATCGTCAAAACAGATCCACGGACGACGGAATTGCCATGGCCCTCCACACTGCCCTTTCCCACCTGGAGGGAAAGAACTGTTATGTGCGAATGCTGTTTGTGGACTACAGCTCAGTGTTCAACACGATAGTTCCTGCCAAGCTCGACACCAAACTTAGAGGTCTAGGCGTGCCCCCATCCACGTGCAGCTGGATACTGGACCTCCTGTCGGACCGCCGCCAGGTGGTGAGGATGGGCAGCACCACCTCAGAGCCACTGACCCTCAACACGGGAGCCCCCCAAGGATGCGTGCTGAGCCTTTTTCTGTGCCGATATATTGCCTTTTATAAATTGCATTTTTTATTTTGTATTTTTTAATTCTATTCTCTTTTTATTATATTTTTTATCTATTTTTATCTTATTTTTATAACTGCTGTCTGTCGTCGGGTATTGCACATACGATTTTCACACCACTGCTTTATACTTTATACTTCAACTTGACTTGACTTGACTTGACTTGCCTTTTGTGCGGTACTCCGTTCCTTAAGTTTGTTCTGTATGTCAGCATTCATCTATGGTTTCGGGGTTCGGGAATGAGCGAACAGACCTGGTCTGGATGCATTCTTCCACTAGCCTGTTAATGTATGCTGTGACATGATGCACATCAAGGTCAGTGGTCTTGAATACACTCCAGTCAGTGATTTCTAGCCCCCCCCCCCCCCCTGCAGGTGAAGTACGGCATCGTCTGTCCAGCGACGCACGTTCTTTACAACTGTGGGCGTGGACTTCAACTTCTGCTTGTAAGCGGGAAGTAGAAGCACAGAGGCGTGGTCTGATTTGCCGAATGCCGGCTGCGCAACAGCGCTATATGCTTGCTTGATGGTGGTGTAGTGTGTGTGATCAAGAGTCTTCTTCAGTCTTGTCAGACATGAGATGTGTTGATAGTATTTTGGTAATACCTTTTTAAATTTGCAGTGGTTAAAGTCCCCCGCTACAATGGGGACTGCCTCGGGGTAGCGATTCTGAAATTTGCTCACTTCAATGTACTCCAATGCGATGTTGGCATCAGCCCGTGGTTGGACGTAAACCGCCACCATGAGAATAGCGGAGATTTTCCTCGGCAAGTAAAAAGGGCGACATTTAATTCTCAGTAATTCCAGATAAGATGAGCAATCTTTTCCTGGTGCATTGTGGGATACATTGAGTGCCCTGTATAGGGTATAGCAATTTTTACTATACATTCTGACAGCACTACAAAAAGGCAAACTCACTATGCAGTTTTCCGATGTATCAAATACTTATTTCATGCAATAAAATGCAAATTGATTACTTAAAAATCATACAATGTGATTTTCTGGGTTTTGGGTTCTCTCACAGTTGAAGTGTACCTATGATAAAAATTACAGACCTCTACATGCTTTGTAAGTGGGAAAGCCTGCAAAATATATATATATATATATATATATATATATATATATTTCGAGCAAACTGCTGGCCAGGGTGACAGTGACGCGCAGTGTTCACATCCTCATCAAGCGCTGCTGTCATCTCACCTCTCGAGCCGCAGGGATATTTCATTTCATTTGAAGACCGCGTGTCTCCTTCTGCCCCCACTGGACCAGGTGTCACTCCAGATTTAAAGTGCCGGGAGGAGACAACGTGTCAACGACATGTCACCTTTTTTTATATTTCAAGGGAAACTGAAATTGATTCAGCTGCTCTTCCTCTCACCCTCCTCCACTCTCACCCTCCTCCACTGGGCCGAGGAGGGTGACTCCATGGCGCTATGTCTTCCTATGTGTGTGTGTGTGTGTGTGTGTTGTGATGCCGTTGTCGGACTGTTTAAGTGCGTCGAGGAGACGCCATGGAGAGCATGCTTCTTATGGAGCCTGCTGACAGATCGTTAAACCCAGAGCTGACAACTAGTGAGGGACCGCACACACATGCCCGCACACACACACACACGCTCACACACACACACACACACACACACACACACACACACACACACACACACACACACACACACACACACACACACACACACACACACACACACACACACACACACACACACACACACACACACACACACACACACACACACACACACACACACACACACACCACACACACACACACTGTACATATGCAAGCACACACACACACACACACACACACACACACACAAACACACAAACACACACACACTTTGCATACGCAGGCACACAGATGCACACACACACACACACACACACACACACACACACACACACACACACACACACACACACACACACACACACACACACACACACACACACACACACACACACACACACACACACACACACACACACACACACACTCATACACACACACCAACTGCCATGACAGCTTTCTCATCACAGCCACTGTGAATATTCAGGCACACAAATGCACACGCACACGCATGCACGCACGCATGCACATACACATATTGAATATTCTAAAACCAAACTAGCCTCCGTTTGAAGCATCACGTCCAAAAACTATAAATTCCAGTAACTCCAATTATAATCTAAAAACGAAATGGTCTGAATGGGTTTTTCATGCAAATGAGGTATACATCACACAGTAATTGTCAACACCAGGTCATTCTGAGCCCAGCACTGAACCACTTGTGATGGGTCATCATTGATTCCGTTCTACCCTGACAGCTGGTGGTATGAACAGTCAGAGAAAGTGTCTCTTCCTCTTTAGTTGGTGCCCTTTCATGGCCCATGCTTGGCTTCTTGGTTGGATTGGAACGATACAACGTTGTTTTTAAAGGTTGGACAACTTCTGTCATCTGTCTTTCACTATTGTAAGTCGCTTTGGATAAAAGCATCTGCTAAATTACTGTAATTGCTAATGTAATTAGTTAGTACAGTTGGTTATGTCGTAGTGCTATGGCTTGACCCTGGTCCAAATCTTGACTTTATTACAGTTTAAAAATGTAGAATGTAAGAAGAAGTTTGAGAAAACTAAACTATCCGAAAACTAGGATCGAGAAAAATAAGTTTTTAAAATGGTGTGCACAGAGAGGTATAATTAATTTAATGATTGACTGATCTAGTATTCAGTGATAGGAGACAGGTGGGTGTGTGAGAACATTCAACTGATAGTGGGCCTACTCTATTTTTCCCTAGATTTGTTTGACATGTCTTATCTTCGGGGGAGTATAGATTGGGTTCTCCCGCATGCAAATGAAGAGAAACTTTGTGGAACTTTGTGAATTTTTTGTGTGGACTCGGTTTCTCTCAATTCTCCGGGAGACAGGCAACCATTACAATATAGATGGCTATTTTTGTTCTGTTTGCCGCTGACACATTAAGCCCCATTATGGACGTCCAGAGTGAGATATTTACTATTGAAGTGACAGGAACAGACTAGTTTGTTGTGTATCGTCATTAGTGGGGTTTTATTATTATTGTATTGTTATTAGGTATTCCATACGCTTGGTAACTCGGGTCAAAAGTGTGGAGCGCTTCGCCAGAGTGTAAAGGAAAGCCTCATGGCAGTGCCCTGAGCACCTCATAATCACTTTGCTTGACAGACACACCGAGCAACCCTGATCTCATCATTATCGTTAATTATAGCTTTTGCCATGTGTGTATATTTAGAGATAACACAGTGCCAGAACTGTTTTGATGAAGCCTGGTTGATTTTTCCGTGTACACAAATCTGTTAACTGAGTTTCCGTTGAATATTATATTATCCATTTGCTTGAAAAGGGTGGATATATATTTGTAGCACTTGTGGGAGATTGTACTGCATTAGGATTACATTGAGCAGAGGGGGTTGGCTGGAGAGGGTGGCAGATACTGAAAGAAGGCCACCTTCTTCCTGGATGTTTAATATACATCCAGGAAGAAGAGTTTGTGCCACTTATGTGTAACTTGGTAGAATAAAGGCGGAATGTACAATCACATTCTAAATGTAGTCATTTACTAGACACTTTCTTCAGAAGGTTCATCAGAAGGTGACAACCATCGAAGTATCCAGTGTGAGCAATTACAAGGGCGCTAGATAGTCTAGTAGGGGCTATGGTGCTTGACTCCAACCCTTCTGGGTGTGAACCCCAATGTTCAACCAATGTCTACCTGTAGGTATCCTTTAGCAAGAAGCCAGTGATATTCTGATCTACCAATCGCCCTTCATACAAATACTGTGTCCTACGCTTTTTACAATGCCAGTTATAGGTATCATACATATTCACTACCGACAGTGTGTCACTAAACCTCCAAAACACTGCATTTCCTTCTCTATACTCCTGGCTACTCTCAGTTATCCGTTAAGCTTTGGTTGAAAGAAGAAACTTGATGTGATATATGTGTGATATATCTTGTGATATATCTGTGCTATATCTTATTCGATCGTCAGCATTGTATGGTATGCCACTTTGTCACTAATACTAGACTAAGACAGGACTAAAATCCTTTGTTCTTGGCAGTCTGCCAACCAGTGTGTGAACATTTGACTCTGCTTCGAACCCAGGTGTGGTGTGTGATGTGTGGAGCTCCGTCTGAGCGGTGGTTGTTGTTGATGATGATCTCATAGTGTTTGAATTTGATCTGAAACAGGGGGTTGACATCACTTTAAAGACACTGTTGGTAAGATTTGAGAGTTGTAAAGAGAGAGGGCAGAAAAGAGCGGAAGAGAGCAAGATTTAGAACTCGACAACACCCAAAAAAACCTCCCCTCCCTCCCTGCTCCCTCCCTCCCTACATTTCTCATTGCTGTTCATTGAGAAGTGTTACATTTCACGCACCTGTGATTGACAGGCAAGATGGACTGCCCCAACAAATCACGGAAGAGATGCCTTGTGATTGGTCAGAAATTAGGTTAGAGCTGTCTAAAATCGAAATAGTCTCAAACAGTCATAATAGTGCTTAAATGCCTAAACAGAAACCTTTAACCAACCATCATCAGAAACTGGAAACTGGATGTTTGAACGTGTGTGTGTGTGTGTGTGTGTGTGTGTGTGTGTAAGATGAGATGAGATAATGGATGCCAGTACTTACTTTCCTCCGCCCCGGCCAACTTTTAATTGATCTTCAGGCGGTTAAAGGACCGCAATTGCTTGCTGCTGAAATAGTTGCTGCTCAAATATTTACCTTCAGTGCTGGAGCGGCGCTGTGTGTACTGCACCCTACGGTGTACACTGTGGCTCTTTGTTTCGCAGTACAGACGGTGTGTATTGTAACTTAATTAGTTCACTGACATTTAACACTTTGAACATGGTAGACACGGTTTACTGTTCTGGTTCTCTTGAGATCAGTTCATTCATTCCTGTGACAATTCCCATGGTCAACAGCCTCCAGCCCTAATTATCCGTGTGTCTTCATGTCTGTTGAAGTTTACCCAGGGTGTGTGCACGTGATCGGCATGTGGTGCTATAATAATGAAAATGAGGTGCGGGGGAAGGTGTTGTAGGTCCGGGGGACTGCCTCGTGGTTCTCTTGGTACTGCGATGGTATTGGCCGCTTTTAACCGGCCAACATTTCTGTGAGCAAAAAATAGTTTATGCTGGTCGTGGAACAACAGACCAGCTTTTCACTCTTGCAAGGATCCTGGAGGGGGCTTGGGAGTATGCACATCCGGTCTACATGTGTTTTGTGGATTTGGAGAAGGCATATGATCAGGTCCCTCAGAAAATACTGTGGGGGGTGCTGCGGGAGTATGGAGCGTGGGGGTCACTACTGAGGGCCATCCAATCTCTGTACTCCCAAAGCAAGAGCTGTATCCGGATTCTCGGTAGTAAGTCTGGGCTGTTCTCAGTGAGTGTTTACCGCACCATTGTAACCAAAAGAGAGCTGAGCCAGAAGGCAAAGCTCTCAAACTTCCGATCAGTCTTCGTTCCTACCCTCACCTATGGTCATGAACAATGAGTAATGACCGAAACGAATACAAGCGGCCAAAATTAATTTCCTCAGGAGGGTGGCTAGAATCTCCCTTAGGGATAGGGTGAGAAGCTCAGTCACTCGTGAGAGACTCAGAGTAGAGCCGCTGCTCCTTCGCATAGAAAGGAGCCAGTTGAGGTGGTTCGGGCATCTAGTAAGGATGCTTCCTGGGCGCCTCCAGAGGGAGGTTTTCCAGGCACATTCAACTGGGAAGAGACCAGACCAAGGTACAGGTGGGGTGATTACATCTCCACGCTGGCCTGGGAACGCCTCGGGATCCCCCAGTCAGAGCTAGTCGATGTTGCCAGGGACAGGGAAGTTTGGAGTCCCCTGCTGAAGCTGCTACCTCCGCGAACCGACCACGGATAAGTGGTAGACGATGGATGGAAGGTGTGTTTGTGTGCGATTGGACCCGCTTGGGGCCTTACATAACTGTTAATTTAAGTAACTGTTTGAGTGTGTGTGTGTGTGTGTGTGTGTGTGTGTGTGTGAGTTTTCTTTCGATGTCCACATTGTTTGAAATAGCCTTTTATTTTTATTTTGGCACAGTCGAGTTGAGGACGCTTGAGATCTTTTAAACAATAATGTGGTTGTTTGTGTGTCACTCCTAAAGACGACTCTCTGTGTGTTCTCTTGGAGTTATATGCCAAGTCCACGCCAGGATACCACTAAACAGCTCATATATTACTATTACTATGTTACGTTTCATCATGCCAAACCCTCTCTCATTAACCTTCGGCATTTTTCAATTGTGTGTGCTGCACTTTGCATTTATTTATTTCGTATTCTGTAGAGATTCCTCAGATTTGCTCATATATAAATAAAATTAATATATATTTATATATATATATATATATATATATATATATATATATATATTTATATATATATATATATATATATATATATATGAAATTCATCAGTTGTTCATTTGTAACATATTGGGGTTTAGCCTGTATACCAGACAGGCTTGTAGTCTTCATATACAGACTCCTCATTTCACTCCATTTCCATCTTCAGTCAGACTTTGCATCCACTCTGGGATTTTTCGATCCAATCACTAGAGACCAACGTATCCGCCTGAATCTAAGGTCATTAATGGTATTACTCCTACTTGGCCAGACCTGAATCAGAAAGGTGCAAAGGTCTGGACCCGGGCAAGTGAGCTTGGCCTTCAGAAAAGAATGACGACTGAGATTGACAATCCTGTCTCAATTCACCGCAACGTCGCTAGGAAAATGCCTTTCTGTAAAACGTTTATTCAACACTGCAACAAAGTAGAACTTCTGAACATAATGGTGTGTGTCACAGTTCTACTATAGCAATGACAGCGCCCCCACTATTCTCAGGGACAAATTACCTTGGCTGCCACAATAAGATAATTATATCGAAGATTTAAAGTGACAATGTTTTTTTTGTTGGTAAAACTAGATAATACCACCCCCCTACACACACCCGTTCTAGTTCTTGGTAAAAGTATTTGTACTTCAGGGTTCTCCCCAGGATTGTTTTTCCTTTCCATGCTCTTTAATAGGCTAGTTTAATAGTGCGGCAACTTAATTCAAACTTTTTACAATGTACAAACTTGTTGTTTTATGATAACTAATTACCCCCTTTTATTTAAAGCTGTATTTTGTGTATTCGAGCATTCACACCGACGTCACCATACAGCCACACTAGAAATATACTATTGATGACTTTCAAGTGACGTCAAAGCTGATTGAAATACGACCGGAGAACCGGACGTCGGCCATGTTGGTGGATATACAATCTGCTATCAGCTACAGACTCACTGTTAGTCAGGCGTTTAAAACTCTTTGTTTCGTTCTTTTCAAGTGCTATATCAGTCATGCCATATAATTGTGGCCACAATAGCATTTCTGTAAGTGGCCAATACTTTTTTTTTATTCCATCTATAATCAAAAATCAAGGGCTGGCTTAATAACATTGGCAGATCAAAAAACAATCTAAAAGTAGAAAAAAATAAAGTATACCCCTGTGTGTAGCAATCATTTCATCTCAGGTTATCTACTTTAGATTTTTAGTTCCACCCTATCTCCCTGCACCATTGGGAAACACTGATCTAGATATATATCTGTAGTACATTATAATAGCTACAAATAGCAACAATCCAGTGATTTATTCACCTAAAACTGATACTACATTATGCCGATTAATTGTTTGCAACTAGTGATGGGCGAACATTTAAGAACAAATCTTAAAAGGACTCTTTTTTTTGTGTTCTGATCCCGTATGTACGGGATCAGTCTGACGAACGTCCAAGTTATTTTCCCACTACTCACACATGCCCACTCGCTGACTGACGAGTGTACTGTTCAAGCTGCCTATGGCTGCGGGTCCTGTGTCTGGTGCAGTCGCTCAAAACAACCAATGAATAGAGGGATGATTGTCTTGAGGACGTCATGAGGAGTGACTAGTCGAGACAGCCAGCCAAGCTACTCGCTTGCTGAACTGAGATCTCAAATGAACCGTTCCCTCGAACCAACACAAAAATCACTTGATGATGGAAGAGCTTAAAGCTCAAAAGCAAAAGATCAAATAACAAAAAACCTGATGGTGGCGTGGCATGACGTGGAAACAAAACGCCGGAGAGCTCGGCATAATACACAAGACAATCTGGCAACAAGACAGTGAATGCCTGGACCTATTTATGCCAAGAGACATCACCAGGTGCAAATAATAATGACATCACAAACAATCACAGGGGGCGTGAGGAAGACCAAATAAAACAGAAAACTTGATAGACATTCAGCACAGTTGGCGACGCACAACAGCCGTGATAAAGATGCAGAGGTGTCGACCAGTGGTTTTCAACTGTTCTGTGAAACCTCTATGTGGTTTGCATTCCTTATCTCTGTATCTCTGTCTATTTGTGGGATATTCAGCATTTGATTTCATACTTTTGGAAAACGTAAAGCAGAGCTGGGGGTATCGGGTATACTATTGGAGGCTGTCTATTATTTATTGAAACCAATGAAAACTCTTTGTACTTTAAATTGCTCCTAATACTAGGATGGGTTAAATGCAGAGAACACGTTTCACTGTATGTCTTCATGTATGTGACCAATAAAGAGGATTCAATCCTCACGATTTGTTTGTTGTTTGTTGTATTGTGTGTGACATGTGCTGTGATTGGCTGTTTCAATGACGTCGCCAACTGAAATCTACCACAGCGCGCAAGCATGGCAAAACACGCTTGGAATGTACGGTAAATGCTATTGTGCTTTTATGGAATGGATTGTTCCACTCATCCACTTTGATTTAGGCCCAGCTGTCATTTAATAATTTAATCCTGGCAAAATGAATACATTTTGTATTCGTTCAATCAAATGTCGAGTGTAATATATCGTAGCGATGGAGTTCTCGCTGTTTAATCCAGCGATATAAATATCCGGATGAACGAGAAGCCTCAGGGATCACTATGACAACCGGACGTCAAGCTACTGCTAGAACAAATGTGACAAAATAAACTCTGCTGTGGAAGAAATGTATGCTAACACAATGGAGAGTAGCCTTAGTAGTGGAGCGTAATGCTCACCATGATCAAAAATATTTTGTATGCTGCACCACACAGGTGTGTGTGTGTGTGTATTTGGGGGGGGGGGGGAGGGGCTATGTGTGTGTATCAGTGGCGAAGCGTGTCTATCACAACTGGACCTTCTGTAGACCAGGGGTTCCCCAACTTTTCAGCCCGCGACCCCCAACATAACAGACCCCCCCCCCCCCACTATCACCGGAGGGACTGAAACATTAAAAACAACGTGTGCACAGATCTTCACCATCGAGAACATCGTGAAGTCCAAGGGGGTGGGGGGGGGGGGGTAATCGTGATATTGAAAATTGTGTGTGGCTTTTTTTTCAGCTGCAAATGATACTGTTGTGAATCTGTCGGAATCAAAATTCCTTTATTCGTCACCCGTACATATATAAAAATATCTATGCACACGTTATTATTAACAATAAAAACCTCATGGTCACATCAAGAGGATTCAGAAATCATCTCGCGACCCCCCCCTCGGGGTCCCGCGCACCCCCCCCCCTCGGGGTCCCGCGACCCCCACTTTGGGAACCCCTGCTGTAGACCACCACCCCCACCATTCGAAAATTCAGTTGTTCTAGTCAGACGGACGTCACAGAGGTGTCACTTTATGCCTTATCTCATTTAGGAAGATCAGATTGTCGCAGCCAATTCCCAAGTGTACCATAGTTGTAAAGCAGTGTCCATGTAGTGAAGTAACAGACCACCACAGCCCACCACACAAGCTATCGGTTAAAGGGACGGTCTAACACGCTTCACGTGAAAAGGCTTAACGTAACTTTGGAACTTTAAGTTCCAAAATAGCGATAAATAATCACCAAATGTCTCTGGCATATGTCTTGTCATTAGCACTTTCACCTGTCAAAATGAAAGTGAAAAGGTGAAAGTGCTAATGACAAAACATATGCAAATTAGGTGATTATTGATCGTGGTTTTGTAACTCTTAGTTACGTTAAGTCTTTTCACGTTAAGCGATGCAAAGAAAGCTCAAGTCAAAACTCCCAATTCAAATGCACAACAATGCTTAACAAACCCAAGACAGCCATTAACTAATCAGTCAACAAGTGTGTGGGAACAAAATGCAACAACCAGCTCAACGAGATGCAACACAGAGACAAAACCAGCAAAGACAAATGAGTGTCACTCACCAATGATGTTCACTTAAAGTCCAAATCCATTCTCCTGTCCTTCTGGATGAATTGTTCGACCACCATCAGGTCATAAAGATGATCGCTTTTCAGATCCAAAATAAGTTCCAATTCCCTGCTCTCTTGTCGGTCCCAAATAGCAACACTCCCATCAGTAGAGCCTCTTGTGGCTAGTAGAGCCCGTTAGCCACGGGTATCGTTCCCAGTCGCTACTCTGAAAATGGCGAACATAGCCTGCTTTAACTACTTGAGTCAGCTCCAGATTGTCAGGTGTTGGACGGCCTTTTTTAATTATGTCCATCTTAACATTAAATGGTCGTCTTGAAAATGGTTCAGACAATAAATCCGCAACGACATCATCTTCACCTGTTGCCATTTTGACGTAAAAAAAACCACGTAGAAAACGTAACACTACGCTAGATCCACTCTCGCGCCAGCCACCACCTTGCACCTTCTAGCTCCACATTGAGCTGCGGGGAAATCTAAAAGAATACGCCCATTGGCTACAAATCACGATATGATTGGTTGATCAAATTGTCAATCCAAACGTACGCTCTCATTCAGTCTAAGGGCCAATGTCAGCGGGAATACTTTGGTTGAAGGATATTCTTCCCAGCAACCCAGAAACATATCTGATTGGTTGCATTGTTTTTCCAACACAAAACCACTCAAATGCGTCGTGCATGGACCGAGAAAGACAAACAAATCAACGTAACACTGTAATATAACACAGATACGATTCTCATTTATTCATTTTATTAAAATTTTATTAAATGTTATTAAATTGTATTACATTTTATTAATACAATTAATTCGATTTTTTGGTTTCATCTGAGAGTTCCAGGGTCTTCTCTGAATACCTTGAAGGCCCTGACGCTTCACCACTGGTGTGTATACAGTACATAGGTGTGTGTGTGTGTGTGTGTGTGTATGTGTGTGTGTGTGTGTGTGTGTGTGTGTGTGTGTGTGTGTGTGTGTGTGTGTGTGTGTGTGTGTGTGTGTGTGTGTGTGTGAAAGCATGAAAAATGCTCTCCATTGAAATGCATGTGTTTAAAGTGAGTGACGCCACCACGTAAAAAGTACACACTTTGTGTCCCAGCTCCAGAGCATGGGTCCATGAGCATGGACCTGAACAAGGAAAGGGGTGCTAAGGCAATACCGGATGGTTGACTTCAATTAAATTAAATATGTTTCATTTTCACATAATCCATTGATATTGCCTCTATGAATGGTTCAAATGTGCATTTCCGTTGGGCCTAAAATGTTAAATGGGCAAGAATAATGATGTGCAACTCCCAATTCAAATGAATGGTTTTAATTGCGCGCCGTACAGCAGGTAAAGAGGCACATTTTAATGATCAGGGACACGATCAATAGATGTATTTACTGTGACTGTGAGCACCAAAAGATGGGATAGGGAAATGTGTGTAGCCTACAATCTAATATGAAGACAATAGAATGCCTTTCCACAGTGCATTATGGGTGTGTTTCTATTGGCAGAATATATTTTTTTAAATGGGCGAAAAAATAAGTATGAGAATAGCTGCCAATTGATTTCCCTGAAGAAACTAAACAATTAAAGGTAGACTATGCACAATGAATTTCCCTAAAACCTCATATAGACAAGCTCAATCCCAAAGACATATGTGCAGCCTACAATTTATTTAGGCTATGGGGTTATTTTTCTATCGCGGTGAGCAAAATACCCTCCCCTATTAGGCTTATATTAATTACCCTTGTGGAGTGTGTGTGGTTGGTGGCTGGTTTAAGAGGCCTCACCTGGCCTAATTATTTTATGGCTGGTGAGGCTGCAATGTGGGCCATTGCTTATCAAAGCCCACAGGTCACCACCACACACACTTGAGGGAGAGCTCTAGCATGTACCATCTGCTCTGTTCACAATGATTCAATCTCCTGCAATAAACCGGATTCCTCATCAACCTGTGTCCTTGTCTTCTGGATAAGCCCTCAAGAAGCCATGTTAATGGCTAGTGGCAGTGTCGTACAACTCTACATACAAAGTACATTCTGCCACTGCATGACAAAAAAAAACATGCAACAATTCTCATTCTTGCTCAAACAATTGCTACTGGAAATATGGAAAAGGGGCAGGTGTAGATTCAGATTTCAGATTTGGCATTATTTGTCACATGTATTAAAAAATGAAAACACAAATGTACATATTTATTTATTTATTTATTTATTTATTTATTTATTTATTTACATATTTATAGCATTCATGCAGATATATTTATGTATTAAACAACGAGCCTCCATCACTAAGTTATATTGAATTGGCAATTGATTGAACAAATAAGAAATTCATTCATTTCACCAGGATGAAGGCAGCAGTTGGTTTGGGATATCAAATATCAATATACATAACGTAATACGTAATAATTAATAATTATTAAAGCAGAAACCCACTTTCAGTGGCTACATATTTTGGACAAAAAAAGTATTATTTAGAATTAGTATTATTTTTGGCTGGTTGCCATTGACAATGCAGATTATTTGATTTTGTTGACTTGTGTTAAAACGTCAGTCACATTTCCTGATGTGCTATGGAGGCACAGATAAAAAAGGACGACCTGAAATTCAAGTAAGTTTGTCAAGTTTTCTTAACAAAACTCGGGAGGTCGTACTGACTCTGCTGAGTATAAATCCATAGTGTGTCGTTCTTAGCGTTCTCCTATTATTTCCCCATTCATCGATTGGAAGATATAAAAAAAATAAAAATAAAGTTACCATTGGTATGTTTTTGCTTGCTATAATCCAAAGTAGCCCAGAAAAAATATTTTTGCAAAAGGTGTTCAAAATATTACTTTTAAGACGTATTTGGCTGCAAAATATTACATCTTAAGAGTAATATTTAGCAGAATATTTTCCACACCTGGGATTACAGCAACAAACATATCAGTGAGTGGGGAATATATATATTTTTAAAGTGTATTTTCCACTCGATGCTCGGTGACTGGGGGAATAATAGGCAGGACGTAGTGTGCTTAAGTACCAGGCAGAGAACGTGTCTTGCTCTATTAATAGAGGAACAGCAAGACATGTAGTGTTTACAACAGAGAGGAACGGGGAACTGAAAAATAAAGCTGAACTTCAACATTCACTGCATTCCCTCATGAGGTGCATGAGGGAATGGCCCAGAGATCTCTCTAGTCGGGTTTCCATCACCATATTCCGATTCGCATTTTGAAGTATCGCATAAGAAAATGTTGATGGAAACGGCCAAATTTCAGAATCAACTTCCTCTGATTCGCATAAAAGTAGATAGATTATCTTGAGGTGGTTTTTGACTGATTAGAATCGAGTTAATTCGCAAAAGCGGAGATGGAAACAACTTTGCCGAATCAATTCTGACGTAGCGAACTTTGAACTCACATCAGACTTACGCTGTCGGCTTCTTCTCAAGCGTCTCTAGGACCCGAAAACATGGCATATGTCATTCAATATCTGTCATCGCTGACATAATTAGCATTTCCTTGTTTTGGTTTTGTGCAAACTTCCAAAAGTTAGCTTCAAATTAGCTTGGACTGTTAGATGGATACCCAGCTTCTGTCTCTCTCTCTCTGAGCCAGAACAAACAAGTCATTCCTAAAGTGGTATGGAACTGGAAAGTTACATACCACTACCATTACCGTTATGTCCCATCTTTGCTGAGCGAGAGATGTGTTTGAAAGGAATGAAAGGCCTGTCCCAAACACATAGGATGAGTTATTGAGTGATTGAAACAAAAACTATAAACTGTAAACACCCTTGTCATACAAAACATAGGTCTCTAAAAATGCCTGGCCCTTAGTATATCGTCCATCCAGACTTTTATATTTATGGATTAAATGTAGCGACAATTCACCATCGCTACGATATATTGACCACAATGGGGTCATTCATTGTACTTGAATTATGGCAAATAAAAATCTCTTGAATCTCAACCGCGTCCGCAACGCTCTCAGTTGAAATGCACACGGTTCGAGGAGATGATGCCAACACATAAAAACATTCAACAGATTTATTTGTGAGCATGACTAGCTCCATACTGGGTCGGGGAAGACACATTTCCTCTTAATAGCCGGTGGAGGCTTTTCAGTAACCTATCAATGCAGCCTGTCTAGTGTTACTAAGCTGTATTTT
Organism: Muraenolepis orangiensis; assembly: GCA_027704905.1. Classification (NCBI taxonomy): domain Eukaryota; kingdom Metazoa; phylum Chordata; class Actinopteri; order Gadiformes; family Muraenolepididae; genus Muraenolepis; species Muraenolepis orangiensis. The sequence continues at coordinate 10,430,294 of CM051006.1, forward strand.
TCTGGGTCTAAAAAAACATTGTCAACGGTAAAATAAGTGGCCTCACGATTTCCACGTTTCACAAAGCCCTCATAACCACCCCCACCCACAAGCTGTGGGAGAAAAAAGTGACTAGAGAGAGCCACGGCTGGGTTCATAGTCAGCGGAAGGGCTGTGGAGAGTTCAGTGATGCACAAATAATACAAACAAAGCAAAGTACAAAAAGCTGAATATTTTATTTTCTGCACAGGTAGACCAGCATGCCAAACACAAACACGGTGCAATATCATTTGACTGTCCACAATTGTCCCATAATTTAGGCAGCCTTTGTCACGGATTAAGTTAGGACCCAAATGCAGCACACGGACACCAAGGACAGTTTGTGATATTTATTACAAATATCCACCCAGACGGGGGGCAGGCAGAGACGTAGTCGAGACATGCAGTAGATCGGGAACCAGGCAGGGCAGACGAACCAGGCAGGGACAGGCCCAGGCATAGTCACTTTTTCTAATCGCGTACAACGTTCCACACTTTGACTCATCTTGCATTTATTTTCTTCGTTAATCTGACAGAAAACTGTTGACATTTTTTAATTTTACTTTTGGTAAATGGTTTAGTGACTTTTCTCTTAAGATGAACGGTGTAAAAAAAGAACAATACGTCATCAACGTGTCTTTAGCCGGCTCTCTTGCTGAATCCTCTCCTTGGACTCTGTGTTCTGTTCAGTGTGTGTGTTTGTATGAACACACCTGCTGTATCCAGTTGATGTTTGCCCGTCTCTCGATTCCTACCAACCCTTACAATCTTCGCTGTCAGCAGACACATGTGTCATTTTCTGATGTGCTGGACATACAGGGATTGAACATAACTGTGTGTGTTTGTGTGTGTGTGTGTGTGTGTTTGTTTGTTTGTTTGTGTGTGTGTGTGTGTGTGTGTGTGTGTGTGGTTGTGTGTGTGTGGGTAGATGCTCACACAAACAGACTGATTCATATACCGATGTGCACACACACACACACACACACACACACACACACACACACACACACACCACACACACACACACACACACACACACACACACACACACACACACACAAAACACACACAGAGACCCACATGGCGTACGAGATGAGAAGATAGCCACAGCTATTAGTTGGAGAAATAGCAGACATCACGGTGATAGAACACCCAGCATGTCAATCTCTCTCTCTCTCTCTCTCGCTCTCGCTCTCGCTCTCTCAGTCTCTGTCTTGACGAATAATGTTTTTAAGACTCAAAAAGCAATTATTTGTATGTGTGTATAAATAAAGTAGGCAGATTCAAGTTTTTTTTATTAATAATAACCAACTTTATTGATCACAATATAAAAGAAAATAAGTTGTTGATAAATCTAAGTAAAAAAAAAAATCCCACAATGTTATTCAGAAACAAAAACCTAAGTCATAGTCCAAGATTATTCAATAATAATTGTGTTTTCTCTGAGCACAAGGCAGAGCAATCCCATGTGTCGGCCAGATAATATCCAATTCTAATGGCCCGTTGAAAAAATATATTTATGAACATCTTGGCAAAGCACGTCCTTTTCCCAGATAAATATGCACATCCATATATATGCACACACAAACATTGACACAGCTCATTTCCTGCAGTAGATAGCAGCGGTTTGCCGTGAATCCTATCTTATTAAAACACGCACGCAAACACACGCACACACCTATTTTATGGATCCCTCCCTTGTCCTTTACTCTCCCTATCCTCCTCTCCCTATCCTCCTCTCTCTCTCTCTCTCTCTCTCTCTCTCTCTCTCTCTCTCTCTCTCTCTCTCTCTCTCTCTCTCTCTCTCTCTCTCTCTCTCTCTCTCTCTCTCTCTCTCTCTCTCTCTCTCTCTCTCTCTCTCTATGTATCTCTCTTCCTCTCTTACTCTGTCTGTTTGTCATTCTCTCTCTCTCCCTCCTCTATTTATCTCTATTCCTTACTCTCTCACTCAGCCTCTCTTCCCTTTCTGTCTCTCTCTACCATCCCTCTGACTGTCTCACCCTTTCTCCTCTCTTTTCCCCTCTCTGTCTCTCTCGCCGCCATTGTCTCTCTCTCTCTCTACCCCCCCCCCCTACCCTCCCTCAGGTGGTTTAGCCTGTAGCGTGTTTGATCGTCTGCTTATACTGTGAAGCCTCTCATGAAATAAACTACTTCCTTCCTAAGGAAGGAACTCATCTCCAAGGAAACATCTTTGAGTGTGTGTGTGTGTGTGGTCGTGTGTGTGTGTGTGTGTGTGTTTATGTGTCCACGGGCAGAAGCCTGCGTGTGCAGTGCATGAGTGTGAGCGGTGCTTCAGTCTGGCCAGAGTATAATAACAATAATTCAATGCTGTGCTTTGTAACTCCATGCACACACACACACACACAAAACGTACACACAAACAAAAATACACACACTCATTTACACACACACACCACACACACACACACACACACACACACACACACACACACCCCACACACACACCACACCACCACCACACACACACACACACACACACACACAAATCACTTTAATCTAAAGGCAATCCCTACACCACTTAACCTCTATGTATTACACAGAAGCTCTTTCTATTGGATGATCATCTGTGGCCCTTCTATTAAATGTTCATCTGTGGCCCTCGACTGGCACAGCAGAGAGTGGAGGGGACAATGTGCAGGCAAGCGGCTGTAATGTTGGCGATGGAAATTATTTTAAGTGTGTATATCGATCTGAAGGACCCCGCCTCAATACAGGTACAATACTCAATACAAAATCTGAAGGATTTACAAGTACCAGTTCTCACTTCGTACTTGGTCCGACCCTCCCAAGCCAAGTCCCAACAGACTGAGCTACTGCCGCGCTATACGTCACGATCCAGGTGGATGAGTGAAGGCAGGGCGTCTGTCAGTTAAGTATTAAATCTCTCTCTCTCTCTTGTATGTATATAAAGATATGCCCGCTGTGCACAGCTGTGCTATGCTTTGTCAGCGCAAGATATGACAACTGATATTGACACATCCTGTTTTTAAGACATCATTTTAGCCAACAAAGTAATGCTTAGTTTGTTAATGACTTCACCTTGGTTTCTACACACTAGACGCAATGTAAGGGTACATGTGCACATTAAGACAGACATGCACTCACAACAACTCAAAACGTTTAGTTCACTTCACTGCCCCATGTTGCCAGGACCAAAAGTATGAATATATTCCAACCACAGCAAGATGTTAGCAAGATGTTAAAAGGTTTAGAATAAAGCGAAATAACATGGACAGTATGTCTGTGTGTTGTGTTGAGTACTACATTTTCCCCATTCATTTATAAAAGCAAAAAATAAATAAAAATAAATTCTGAAAAAGAGTTAGCACCAAGAGATGTGAACTCACAAATGAGAAGGCTTTGAGAAAGGTACAGGATACAATGTAAAGTAAACTTAGAAGAAACCAAAAGAAGTAACTGAAAAATATATATGATCTAATTTGACCTCATACCGATTCCTCGTTACATTGCCTAACATTTAAACATATCTCAGAGTGCAACAAAGATTAAGAGTGAAGACTAGTATTAACATAAAAAGGCCTTCCTAAATAAAACGTTTTTTAGGCCTGTCTTAAAGAGTCCAGGGTCTGTGGTGCCCTTAAACGATGAGGAAGGCCGTTCCACAGGCGTGGCACAGCCGAGCAAAAAGCCCTGGTCCCCCCATGGGGCGGAGCTTAGCGCTGGGGCCTTGAGGAGCGAGCTGTTGGAAGATCTGAGGGTGCGGGAGGCGGTTTGTGGAGTGATGAGTTATTTGAGATAGGGAGGTGCATAACCATTTCTGCATATGTGTGTAACTAACAGGATTTTGTAGTCAATGTAATCAAAGTAATGTAATCCAACTGTATGAAGCAAAATCCGAATCCCAGACATTTTTGGGGACTTAGAAATCCCGGCCGGACACATTTTTTGTCCGGGCGAAAGAGGACGTCTGGTTACCCTACGCTGTGTCCCCACCACTCTTCAACCTGAAGTGACGCCCTTGGCTGTGTATGTTTGTTCTTTTTACTCTCCCTTTATGTAGTGTCTCGATGAAAGGCTCTTTGTTATTATCAGTGTTGTACAAAGCAGTCAAATTCCTCGAATGATTTCATCTTAAAAGATGAGCAATCAAGCGGTGCCATTGATTCACAGTGATTGGCAAAGTTGCTTCAATCAGTGGCAGAACTTATAGGCTGACCTCTGCTGGCGGTGTACAGACCCTTGTTAGGTATTCTAAAGCTTTACCCCCCAATTCTTCTCTTGATAATTAACTTCCCAGAACCCAAGGGGGTCATGTGGAGAACCAGGGAGTCGGAGGACGAATTTGCATGCGAGCTGTCGGTCCGGGGGAATTAGGGGAGAGGACAGGGAGAAAGAGCAAGGGTATGTATGTATTAAGGTGTGAGGTTGCGATGGGTGGAAGTGATTAGAGGTATAAGCCTGTCTGATAACTGGACGGAGAACAAAGGCACACACACACACACACACACACACACACACACACACACACACACGCACGCACAAGCGGGCAGGCAGGCAGGCAGGCAGGCAGGCAGGCAGGCAGGCAGGCAGGCAGGCAGGCAGGCAGGCAGGCACCCACACACCACCACACACCCACACACCACACACACCACACACACACACCACACACACACACCACACACACACCACACACACACACACACACACACCACACACACACACACACCACACCCTGCCATGACAGCTTTCTCATCACAGCCACTTTCAAGATGCAGAGACATGGGGGCAGTATATACAGTTGTGGGGAGAGGGAGGAAAAGGAGATATAGATGTATATATATATGGATCTAGAGATGGAGAGATAGTTTAGTCAAGTCAAGTCAAGTTTATTGTCACTTCACAGTTTATACAAGTATAAGCAATGAGTGAATGTAGTTTACACTCTGAGAGTATTCAACAATGAAACCTGCCCAAGAAAGCACAGATTGTTTCATTTAAATGTCATTGCACAATTTTGTAATTCAAAGAGTGCCTCAAATATCTCATAATATATTTTTCATAACATTTTCCTTGGATTTCCACTCAAGCTGTATCCTAAATTTCGCCAACCACTTAGACATCACCAAACAGTCTGTCTCTTGATCGGACGCTAATTTTTCTGCAAAAATAAATGGCCAGTTTTGCTTGTCCAAGCAGAAAGTTACTCAAACACCATTTGTATCTTTTTGTTTTTTCCGTATGAGAAACCAAAGATGAAGATTGCCTCATAAAAACGTTCTCCAAGAGACAAAAACAGAGTGTGACGATAACTAAACACACTATTTGTCTAGAGCAGTGAAATATTGTTTCTCGTTGTGAGCAAAAGCGACATTGATCAGAAACATTGGGGGAAAAACGAAAGCATTCACTGCAATAATACCATGTTAAAACCCTCCCATGTTAAGTCACACACGTTTTTTTGTCATCGGTGGCTTATATATGTTAGCTTAATCCTTGAAAGGGGTCTTCCAATGGTCTCTCAGGGTTGAGTCTTTCCTACCTACTTAGTTTAGTTTTATGTTATTGTGTTTTTTTGTAGTGACTAAACTGGCAAATATTTGATGGAGACTTCTCGTTTCATTAATTGAGGGGAAAGGAAAATAACCAAATCTCGGTTTTCCCAACATGACATTGTTGTTGTAGAGGCCGACCAATTAGGTTTATTCACATCTCCATGATTTTCACAAATAAATAAAACAGTGTTCAAATGCCAGTGCACACTATGTGGTTTCATTACCTTGAAAAAATTATATTCTAATTCATAGTGAATGACTCGAGAAACCAACAGGACAAATAAAAGAGGATAAAACAATCTGGACATCAATAAAATCATCTACCGTCAATCATAAACCTTCTCTCTTGGGGCCCGGTATCGTGTTTCGGTCCTGTGCTTAGCGACGCCACACATCACAAATCTTTTTCAAAAAATCCTTGTAAATAAACGATTGCAGGTGGTATATGTGGTTCTAGATAATTCCTGACAGAAGTAATTTACTGTGAAATATATTGAAATCCACTGAGGCACTGCCTACATATGACAGCTGAGCCAAAACAAAGATGTCTAGTTCTCTAGGCAACAGAGATAGAGCAGAAATATTTCAAATTAAATAGTCATTATTATGCAACAACCTTTAGAAAATGCCCCTCAACCACTTCTTCAATCTGACATTAAACACTTAAAGGGATAGTTCACTGATAGGCTAGGAAAATGTAAGATAATTATGTTTTCTACATATTCTGAACATTCGGTCAATTTCCGACTTCATCTAATATTTTTTAGCATTTTTATTTAAACATTTATCGTAATTGCACTGGACGCTGTAATTTTTACTAGTCATGTGATCGCTATGACGTCATCAGTGCTCCGTTGTACACCTGCTAAATGGCGAGTTATCGAGGTGATTCATCCAGTGAGGAAGAAACTATTGAACCAGGTTTGAACCAAGGAGGACTAGGCCCCACAGGGGCAGCAGTAGAGATTGTTGTGTTCTAAACTATAGTCTATATAAGTTGTCTATATCAGTGGTTCTTAAACTTTTTGTCTGACGACCCCACAAAAAAAACTGGAGAGGTTTGGTGACCCCACTTTCCCAAAAGTGTGTAAGTGTGACGTCACGTTTCCGTAGCAACCGATTTTTTGTTCCAATCCAAACAAATTAACAACGTATGGACGATTATTTTATGGAAAAGGAACGATTTTGTGTGAATTAATTTACGAGTTTGCGTCTCCAATGATTTGAGTGATACAGAAGAGATTATTTTTATATAAACTTTATCTTTCATGCTAGCGCAAACTTTTCCTTTTAATACTCCAGAAGAATACATAAACGCCTCGACATGTTTCGATTGGTAGTGATTTTCACCTCGTAACATTGATTAATTTACATTTTGAAAGAAACAGCAATGCCATCTGCAGTTTGGTTGTTTGGAGGCGGGCTGTAAATCGCGTTGCCAGGACAACGTTATGCATTGCAAACCCATGGTAACGACTGTCAATCAAGCAAAAACAAATAGGCAATGTGTAAGAAAAGGCCTGGGCGGCAACAATTTATTAACGCAAACAAGAACTGGAACAAACAAAGCAATGAAACAAATGTCCAAATCAAACGGGAGTCAAGAGTCAACAGAGAGTGTGTATGATTGGAACGATCTCACTTCCTCTTATAACGGACGCCATGTCAATGAGAAGGATGGGCCTGCTTCCGCGAGCATAGCAGGTCAATTCGAGGATCGATGCTGCTCACAGCAACACGAAGATTCTCCTCCATGCTGTTGAGACGACATCTGTATTTGTTCTTTATGTAGGCCAGGGACGAAAATGTCTTTTCGCACAGATAGGTTGATCCAAACGGCGTGAGGATGTCCATGGCAGCCTTGGACAACCCGGGGTATTCCTGCACAACTGACAGCCAGAATTCATCTAGAGTTTTTGAGGCAAACGACGCCTGCAATGTGCGGTCGCTGGACAGCTCAATCAGCGCATCCTCGAGCTCAGATGGCAGGTTGTTTGAGGAGCAGTTGGTGAATGGTTGTCGTACCCAGTCAAAAGGCTCTACATTCTCCGTGAGGAAGTACTGATTGAATTTGTCGAGGAGACTACGAAGATGACAGGTTATTGACTCTTTCAATGAATTGGCATTCATGTCACTCTCCAAAAAGTCGTGCAGCTCCGAGAACATTTCAAAGTCCCCACTCTCTGCACGGGCTGCCCAACGCTGCAATTTTTTTGTGAAAGCATTCACTTTGTCTGAGAGGGTCAGGATGTTTGTGCTGGGGCCTTGTAGTGACAGGTTGAGACTATTTAATTTGTCAAATATGCACGCCAGGTATGCAAGACGTGATAACCATCTCGAGTCAGTAAGATGGTCTGCAAGAGGGGAATGCACGTCTGAGAGGAAGGTGCGCACCTCGCTTCGCAACTCGAACAGGCGTGTAAGAACTTTGCCCCGTGAAAGCCACCTTACCTCTGAATGAAAAAGAAGGGATTCATGTGCAGACCCCATTTCCTGGCAGAGAAGGGCGAAGAGTCGTGAATTTAAAGGGCGCGATTTGATCGAATTCACTATTTGGATTGCTGTTTGAAGAACATTGTTAAGCTCGGGTTCAAGTGTCTTGGATGCCAGGGCCTCCCTATGGATAATGCAGTGTGTGAACTTGACATGTGGTGCAACGCTAAGGACCTTGGCTTTCAGCCCTTTGTGTTTTCCCATCATAGCCCCGGCACCGTCAGTGCATATGCTTATGCATTTATCCCAATCCAGGCCTGTCTCCTCCATCCAACCATTAAGACAGTTAAAAATGTCTCCACCAGTACATCTTCCTTCCATCGGAGAGCAGCACAGCATGTCCTCATGCAGTTTCCCGTCATGACTGTAGCGAATGAAAACCATTAAATGGGCTACATTAGTCAAGTCAGTAGACTCGTCTAACTGCAAAGAAAACCGGCTGTTTTTCACTCTCTCGATGAGCTGGCATTTCATATCATTAGCGATGTCGTTAATGCGTTTGGACATGGTATCATTGGAGAGGGGAATCTGTTTAAGCACACTTGCGATCTTTTCACCATGCATTGCTGTGGTCATCGCAATTGCTGCAGGAAGGATGAGGCTTTCAGCAATTGTGTGTGGCTTTTGTGCTTTGGCTACAAGGTGGGCCACTTTGTATGACGCTGCCAAGGCTTTGGTGGGCACAGTAGCTTGGCTATGCACAACGGTCTTTTGCCCATGCAGCGCAGCTTCTTTTCGTAAAAAAAATGTCATGGGTTTCTGAGCATCATCTGGATGTCGGCTTTCGAGATGTCGTCTCATTTTTGTGGGCTTTAAACTTTCATGTGCCAGAACATCGCCGCAAATAACACACTGTGGGTGGTCGAGCTCATGTTTTACCTGGCACGTGAATCCATATTTAAGAAATTCTTTCAGGTATCGGCGACGCCTCGTTGGTGGGTCTTTTTTATTCTCACCACCGGCCAAACTTGTCCCATCTGAGGATCGCGGAGGAGTAGGTGCACAACTGGAGGTAGATGGCACTTCTGAGCTCATATCATTGTTTTTTAGCAGCCACCTGTCCATTTTTGATGAAAGTTATAACTAGGCTAGTGGCTAAAAAAGTGGCTAGTATCACAAACGTGGCTAGTAACGTGGCGAGTTAACTATGACGTATTGTAAAAAAACCGGGAAGAAATTGAGTTTGAACAGTGGGCGCAGATTGTTACATTGTTTCTATCATAGGACCAATAAACGATTCGAAACGCCATTTAAAGCTGGGCAACTTTTTTTCTCTCTCTCTCTCTCCCTCTTAACAGCGTGTAGGAATGAGAAAAAGGCAGATTTTCATTGTATTGACATTTTATTTTTCGTTGTTTCACCAGGTGTTATAACAGCTAATTTCCGACTGAAGTAACAAATAATTTTGCGACCCCACGGAAGTTTTTGCCGACCCCGTTTGGGGTCGCGACCCCTAGTTTAAGAATCACTGGTCTATATCCCCGCCGTGCGCCCATAGGGCTGTGCACACCACAGGGGCCAGACAACGCTCGACGCAGAAGCGGTAACTATATTGTATAACTATATTATACTTATTTTATATAATATATTATACTATATATATCGACAGCATGGGTCAGATGTTGTTGTCGAGAAAAGAAGGAACATGAAAGGATGCGGCAGCAGCACCCTTGACTTGAGACGCACACACACTGTGTGCACACTGTGTGTGTGTGCGAGGAGGGATTTTTGTATGTTTATTAATTCAGTATTAAGCTAACTTTGTATCAGGATAATCATTGGCTTAATAAATATCTTTGATATAATATTATATAGTATATTATATAAATATAATATAGCCATACAATATAGCTACCGCCTCTGCGTCGAACGCAATCCGGCTCCTGCAGCGCGCACAGCCCTATAATGGCACGGCCCCACGGGCGCACAGCTTGTGACTATTCCTTTAAACCCTGTTTGTGGGTAATATAATGTCACCTCACCATTCTCTTTGCCAATCAAATTCACTTTATTTTTCACTGCTGCGTGAGTGTCCGTGTTAATACTCTGAGTGAAGATAGCTATCTTCCTATGTCAATTGAAATACCATATATTAAAAGCATTCATGGTGGCAGGAAAGTAGGAAATAGAGTACTGCTATACATTACACTCTTATTTTGACACCCATTGTCACCCTCTCAGCGGTAGCTGTCGGCGTTCCACCAGACTAAACCTCGCTAAACCTCGCTGTCTCATTAGCCGCTTGCCGCACTCAATATATACCACGGCCAATTAGAGAGAAAACATAAGTGACGACATGCCTTTCCCTCTGTGTTCCATCTACAAATGTTTCTGACTTGATCGTGGCTACGGCCATTACTTCTCCGGCCGCTTGGGAGGCGAGGAATCCGGGGATTCATGGTCACTGTCAGAGCTGCTAGTCAGCCGAGTTCATTTTACTTTTCAGCCTTTTAGCGCTTTTCTTTTGTTTGTCTTTTTGTGGGGGGCATTTTAAACAGGGTTTAAACCCCACGCCTTGCACAATTATGCTCTCATTCATTATTATCAGTGTCATCAGCGAGCGTGTGTTACGTTTTCCCACTAGCTACAACTAATGGAAACACGACTTGGCTTTCCCGCTCTGGTTCCGCTGACTTTCCTCAGGCTCCTGTCTGACTTTCCTCAGGCTCCTGTCTGACTTTCCTCAGGCTCCTGTCTGACTTTCCTCAGGCTCCTGTCAGACTTTCCTCAGGCTCCTGTCAGACTTTCCTCAGGCTGTCCTGTCCTGAGAGAGAGAGAGAGAGAGAGAGAGAGAGAGAGAGAGAGAGAGAGAGAGGAGAGAGAGAGAGAGAGAGAGAGAGAGAGAGAGAGAGAGAGAGAGTGTCTCTCTCTCTCTCTCTCTCTCTCTCTCTTTCTCTCCCTCTCTTCTGACACACAAGCACACACCACACCACACACCACACACACCACACCACACACCACACCACACCCACACACCATTTGACTAGCTGCCATTTTAGGAGATGTCCCAGCTTTGAGGAGAAATGCTGTGTGTGTAGGTGTACACGCTTTGGTGTTCCTACCTTGAGTGCCATGCATGAAAAAAACAACCAGAACAAAAACCACTCCGTCAGACTTGAAAGACATCCCCAACTGCCTCTGAGTGGTTTTTAGTTTTTATATTTTTACTTCATAAAACACCCAATTAGAACGACATCAGAGAGATGTATTAAGTTATGTTGCAGAAAGATATATTTGAACAGTGAACAAGGTGGATTTAAAAGCACACGTTTTTTCTTCACAAGTCTCTATTTCTAGAAAAGTTCCCGTAAGTATATATTGGAATAAACTAAATTGATTCAGTTCAAATAATTACTTGAAATTGCCAACCCCCAAGAAAGTATAGTCTTGCGTCCATCCGTTTTCTGGCATTGGCTCTTAAATTATTACACCCGTCGAAAGCTCCCCTATGGATCAGTGTTACAAGAAATTTAATTTCTGAAATATTCAATTAGGTTAATCCAATAATCCTACTAAGGGCTGACAACAGAATGAACCCAGCACAGCCTTGCACGCAAATGTTATGGACGATGGCAGGATTAGCCAGATGAATTAACACACCACTTCTCCGATCCTTCGCCGTTATCCAACCACACAGGATTACCAAAACACACCTCCACAACCAAACAGAATGCCACTGCCACCAAGTGTCTGTCGGCCACTAAGTATAATCATAATGTTTTATTGGTGAAATGCCTTTTTCCGGGGTGACACTTAAAACAAAATGTATAGATATAGCCACACATATTTAAAGGTGTACTTATAGGGTTGTGGTTGTTTAACATAAGGGATGACCATTACCTACTCCACTTATTCCGTCCAACAAGTATCTGTCACGACTGAAATGTAAACATTCCATCTTCAAAACACGACAATTATGAAAGAAACCAGTTTTTTCACCCATTGGGCAATAGAATGGGCATGTGACAAAAAAGGCTAGAGTCAAATCAGACCTTAGATTATTCTCCTCAGGTCTGACAGCCAAGTTCAACACAAGCTCAAATTTTCTCATATTTATTTTGACCAATCACATTGCTGGAGTTGGGGGCGCATCGTTTGCTATTAAAAGAGAACACGAACTTCGTCAGAACTAGTGTACTATAAAGATGTGTCTGTAAAAAAAATACACTTCTGGAAGCTTCGTCCACTCAAATTCACGCAAATGAATGATGCGTGAATATCATATATCCGTAACGAAGTAGGAATACGAATGTCGTGCAGTGCCACAAAAGGCGGGACACCTGATCACCCAACCAGCTTCCCGAGGGAAGTTTTCCAGGCACGTCCAGCTGGGAGGAGGAGACCACGGGGGAGACCAAGGTACAGGTGGGGATCCCCAGTCAGAGCTAGTAGATGTTGCCAGGGAGAGGGAAGTTAGGAGTCCCCTGCTGGAGCTGCTACCTCCACGCCCTGACCCGGATAAGCGGGGTAGATGATGGATGCCGATGGATCAAAATGATCTTGTGTCCAATTCCATATTTTTTTGGATTGCTTAGACACAATCTCTGAAACTATAGGCTATTTTAGTTGTGCACTCTACTCGACTACACACTAACCACCAAACCTCACACCATACCAGCAAACTTTTATATATCTCTTGCAAAAGCAAAACAATTCTTGCAAAAGTCTTCACAACATGTTGTCAGTAATACAGCAATACACAAACAATCACTTGAAAAAGCACATAAAGCACCTACGATACTATCACAACACTTGTGGCTTTACTTTGCTTTTTCTGTGAGTTAGCAATAACGGTTTGTCATTCACGTAGTAAACACACACAGGTATCCAAATTATTTTGTTTTATTCTACTGCACTTGTGGTTTTAGGAGTGATTTGATCGTTTTTTTTGGAGTAAAAACCTTTTTCACATTATTTATATTGATGGTGTGTTATGTTCGGAATACACATCCATACTTTACACATTTGGATACCCGTGTGTGTGTGTGTGTGTGTGTTTGAAATATTTGTTTTGCTTTTGCAAGAGTTTTTTTCTGGTTTGGTGTAAGGTTGTGTGGTAAGCGTGTAGAGTTTTGCCAAAATAGCCTATCGTCAAAAGATAGTGCCTAAGAAGTCAGAAAGAAAATATATGTAATATGAAGGACTTAATTTCCCTGCTCTTTAATAGATGGTGCTTTCTCTCTCTGGGAAAAGGAAGGGTACTACAATCTTCAAAGACTTGTATGTAGACGGTATCTTTCCTAGTATTCCCATCCTGGCTAAACATGCCTCACCCCCAGCTCACCCTTTCTGCTCTATTGTCTCCTCCCTTTTCCCTGGATTTCCTATGTTACCCCCTTGGCAACCCTGGGATGGTTTACCGACCTTAATACCCTGGGCAGAAAGCACTTGTTCAACCAATATAACTACTACATTTTGACTGTGGAGGGGCGGGATTACTTATTGCTTACAATCCACTATTAGATAATCCACTTCATTCAAGGAGCAGCAACCCCATCCTCATACACGGCGCCCCCCTAGAGGAAGTGGAGGCATTCACATACCTAGGAAGTGGAGATGGACACCACAGGAGGGACAGACACGGACATAAAGAGCAGGATCAACAAAGCCAGGGTTATGTTTAACATCCTCAGGAAGATCTCGAGCTCCAAAACCATCTCAACTAACACCAAACTACACATCTTCAACTCCAATGTGAAACAGGTGATATGAGCTATATGGTTCAGAAACATGGCGAACAACAAAACAAACAACAACCAGACTGCAAACATTCATCAACAACTGCCTTAGGAGGATCCTGAACATCTGGTGGAGGGACAAAGTCAGGAATGTGGACCTGTGGGAGAGAACTGGACAGGATCCCATTGACCTACAGATCCTAAAAAGAAAGTGGAGCTGGATAGGACACACTCTCAGGAAATCAGCCAACAACATCACCCGACAAGCCCTAAAGTGGAACCCACAAGGGAAGAGAAAAATAGGTCGCCCCAAGAACAGTTGGAGGAGGGATGTCCAGGCAGAGATGTCTTTGAGTGGGCAAAACTGGGGAGACCTTGAAAAACTTGCCCCCAATGAGTGAGATGGAAGACATTCGTCAATGGCCTATGCTCCCTGGAGGAGCCAAGGGCTTAACTTAACTAACAATCCACTATGTTCATCTTGGATTCAAGGTCTTGCATTTTCCAAAATCTCTCAATTGTATCTGAAGGCGATGAAGATTAATGGGTAAGTGCTCTAGTGCTCTAGTGCTCTAGACTTCACACAACTACTGGGGGTTGTGTTGTCTTCTGGATCTGGATGAATACTGAGCAGAACCCAGAGAATGAATGATCCCCACTAAATGTCTCTTAACGTTTGCCGGAAGCACTCCACGGACTCTGTGATGACATGTAGCACTTACTAGCATTAAAGCACATTCCCCACGTATAAGCCCATTCTTGGAGTCTGGTCAGGTCACCCTGTAGGTCTTCTTGGTCAACTCTATCTTTGATAGGCCTGTACAGCAAGCAGTCGTCCGCAAATAACCACACTGTGGATGTCACATGTGACGGCAGGTCATTGATATAGCATAGGAAGAGCAATGGACCAAGCACAGTGCCTTGTGGGACACCAGAGTCAACGTGAATATTACTTGATTTCACCCCTTCTACGACCACTTGTTGGCTTCTTTGCATAAGGAAAGCAGTGGTCCAGTCAAGAATTGGGTCGGTTATACCCATGTTGGCCAGCTTCTGCAGCAGGCGCTTATGTGGTACCGTGTCGAAGGCCTTCAAGAATTTTATTATTTTAGGAGTTGTGTTTCACACAAATGGTTTTGTCGAAATCCATGCTGGAACGGGGTGAGGATATTGTGCCTTTCCAGGTAATTCAACAGGTGTTTATAGATTATGTGTTCCAGGAGTTTACAGCATACCACTGTCAGGGAAACTGGTAATTAGCGGCTGTGTGCCGGTCCCATTTCTTAAATATAGGTGTAACGTCTGCCTGGAGCCAATCATCATTTCCTGTTTGTAGTGACTGGTTGAATATGCACTTGAGCAGTGGGACAGCATTTTGAGGATGCGATTGGGTAGACCATCTGGGCCGCAGTGATGATCAGGAAACATATTTCCAGAATGGTCTGGTTGTTGTGCCCCCGCGCTCTAATTGATCCCAGGTGTATCCCATCATAATCAGGCCGGCTGAGGCCAATGAACACCTGGGAACTTCCCTACTTAAGGCTGTCGAAGACCAACGTCGGTGCTAGACCATTGCGTACCTTACTGAGAACCTTATGGCGCCAACCCCAAGGACCCTCTCCGCGTTCCACCCTCTGGACCATCTCCCCGCGTCGACCACACCACGTAACCTATCCTACCCTACCTTGTTGTGTTTTTGAGTTTGTGGAGATTTTTCAGTAAAGACATTTTCCGTTGTTTTGGTTGTCCTGTGTGTGTCTTCTTCTGGGTTATCTGGCACATTTGGCTCGCCGGTCTTGTTGGGTCTTAACACTGGTGTTGTTTTCAGCAAGACTCTTGGTGAGCGTTTGCTCGTATATAGTCCCAGTGTGCACTGCAAAGGTTTTTCTGAACCTGTTTCTTATGTTTGCAAAGGTTTTCCCAGTCGAGAGTTTTGTTTTGTTGCTTTGTTGTATAACTTATTTAAATTTGTATTTGACATTTCATGCAGTGAGTAAGCCAGGGCAGGGTGTGCCGTGCGGTGGTGAACATAGTTGGGATATGCTTATCCATCTGTGAAAACAGTTTGTCACAGAGCATATTCCAGTTTGGATGGCATCCCAGTCTGCTAATGAAAATATGTAAATCTTCCTCTGGGCTTTTTTCATATATACAGAATGGATACTAGAGTCCATCATGACGGCACATTGATAAGATATGCCTGGTATTGTTTGCACATTTTGCGTGGGCGTTGGATTACAAGTCTAACTACAAGTCTAATATGTTCTGCTTTCGAGTAACCCTCAAACAACATGCAGTTGGAAGTGTTGCTCAGTGGCTGTGATGGTTGATGAAGCAACTGTAAATTTGACCAATAATAATAACGACAACAATACAATGAATGCATAACAAACGATAATTAATAACGAATGATGGAGAATGATTAGGAAAGGTGTCCCGCTTTGTCTAAATCTAAATCTGGAGGATGGAATCCTTTTAATTTGGTCACAAAAATGTAAACACACAGTAAAATGTGTTTCTCTGTATTTAACCCATCCTGGTATTAGGAGCATTGGGCAGCTATTGTATATACAGCGCACGGGGAGCAGTGTAGTGTGCCTTGCTCAAGGGCACCTCATCTGTGCCCAGGTGTTTTGGGGCCTTGAACCGGCAACCTTCCGGTTCCCAAGCCCAGTCTCAAAAGACTGAGCCATCCTGCCGCCCCATGTGGAACTGCCAACATACGCAAGCGGTTCTCATAAACGATACGTAGGATTTCCTACGAAAAAGCAGTGCACTTTGTTTCGTAGGAAATCCTACGTCTCAGTGGAAAATGTAATAGATAGATAAAGTGTCGGCATTATAATATGTTTTGATAACAATTCTAGCAAGAAATGTGTTTTACACGCTTTGTTCAGTGAATTTATACAATCTTTAGTTTTTGAGTTATTACGAAGTTTGTTCAGGTTTCTATTGTTGCTATTGTTCTGTTACGTTTATTATTTAAGTTTATTTTTACGTGTATTACTAATCCATTGGATTGCAGCGGCACTGAGCTGCACCGTCTCGTTCGGAAACCACATATGTTTAAAAATATAAACCACATTATTAACACAAATAGATCGCGGGACGAGACCCGGACGTGTGCAAAGAACTACAATTTACAGCGTGCTGTGTCCCCCACACCTTTCATACTGACATATGTTACTCTCTAGATCAAGACCTTTCCAATGTCTTTACAGTTGTACTACGACTTTCTCTGAGCTGTTTAGGGCCAAGCTGGATAAAATCAGTCAAACATGTTTTAAGGGGTATGAAGTAGCCATATGTGTTCAAGATATTGGTGTTTGCCTTATGCACAGTCATACCTTTCAATTTGGACCGGTTTTGACTCAATTTTATTGTTTAACATACATATTTTCCAATTACACTTAATATTATCACGTCTCAACCAGCCTGCAGAGGGCGCTAAAATCCCAAACTAGATTCAATCTAAACCTAAGCATGTAAATAATAAGAATTAAATAATTGATCAAAAAAAACTATTTCACAAAATAAAAGGAGATCTGATGACTTAAAGCAGTGGTCTGCAAACTTTTTTTTAGGAGGGCCAGATCATGTCAGTAAATAGTACTGTGGAGAACAGGTCTACAGTACCTTAGTTGAGGGGGGGGGAACAGGATACAAACATACATGTGTTTGTATCGTGAGAAAAAAAGTCATAAAGACATGTATAAGTGTTATTTTAGACATGATTTCAGCTGCTTTGTTCGCCGACTGAAAGGGGCGTAAACGAACGTACGTACGATTCCTGCCAAACAAAGTGCACTGTTTTTTTCCACGAGAATGCGTTGCAGGTGCTTGGGCAAACACACTTATATATAGCTAGAGTGTGCGCATGCGCACTGATGGCTCTGAGAAAATGTCCGTTGAAATATTCGAAACTAAAGATCGTATACATTCACTGAAGGACGATTGTGACAAATAATGGCCCATTTCTTGCTAGACTTACTTGCTAACTTATTTAAATAACCAAACTATATCATTTTGTTTTGCATTTTCCACTGAGAATACGCGGAAAGTCGGCCATGTTGCTTTGTGTTCTCGCTGCAGTGGGGGGACGTGCATGCGCACTGATGCTGTATGTACGATTTCCTACAAAACAAAGTGCACTGCTTTTTCGTAGAAATCTTGAGAAGGAACGCAGAGTGGGGAATCCCTACTTCCAGGGATGGTTCAGGCATGCAATGGGGGCCATAAGTGACATGCATAATAATGAGCATAGTAATGTACAAAGAAAATAAAAATACAAATACTAAAATGAAAATTTAATTTGTGTGTTATGCTGGCCGGTATCCTTCAGGTGGGGATCACAGCGGCACACTGGAAAACAGAAGCAGACTGCGGTATGATTAGATGGGGTAGGGTGGACCAGGATCATCTAGAGATCACCTCTAAACTCGTACCTCAGTCTGATGATTAGATTGACCATGTAGATAACCTCTAGTCATGTACTTTTCGGCAGCAGGTGTAGGCTAGTGCTGGCTAATGGTTTAATTTAGCTGTAATGAGAGCCGATGAGCACCCCTAGGAGCCAAACGACAATGTAAAAAGGTAGGCTAAGATTTTAATATTTGAACAGAGGCGGTTTTACGTCTCATCCGCTAGTGGGGATATTCCCACAGGCCAGAGGTATGAGCTCCCCCGACTGGCCCTCCAACACATCTGGTCTCCCATCCAAGGAGAAGGCAGGGCAGCTTCCAGAGAAACCAGCAGTGCTAGGCAGGTAGCCATGGTGTAGTATAGAGCTGGGTAGTCACGCCCCTTCCGCAAAACACAGACCAATTTGAATTTAGTCAGCACTGCAATCATGGACACTCAGTCACTTGTTTACCAGCTAAAGTCAAGGTGATGGATACTTTTTAAAAGGCATTTGCTCTTCAATTATTTTTGAGCGCTCAATTATAGAAATCATTGCATGGCTCGTCTCTTTTTTATATCATGTCTAAAATAGGTAGTTTAGAAAATGATCCGGTTTCCTGGCTCTTTCCTGAAACCTGTTTAGCATATGACTTAAGGCACTAGCGACGTGCTCCTCACTAGACTGTAGTCACTGGGTAACAGACGACTCCCCGCTCCACACTGCCACATCCCAATCAGGCTGTAGTGCTTTACTCCAGATTGCACTAGAAATTACATTGATGTCATTAACGGCGGCATTGCATTGACAACTGTTACAATTAGTAGGAATGGAAAGGAGTATTGAGTAAGAAAAGTATCAGGAAACAGGCTGCAAATCCATTGGCAGAACCCAAAATAAATCATTCATTCTCACGAGAGTGAACTCTGTTCACTTTGTTCTAAAATTAACAGAATGATCTATTCAGAAACTCAATTTAAACTCAATTAAAGCTTCTCTCCCTGTCGGTCATGCCTTTGTTGCAGTAATTGTGACGTCTGTACGTCTCCCTGCATTCAGCCCCTTTGAACGTGAATTGTGATGGAAGTCAAACCTTCGCATAGCGGAACGGGGACATTATAATTCAACCAGGGTGGTGGTGGGTGGTGGGTGGTGGGTGCTGGGGGTGGGCCCATGACAAAAGACACAGGTAAGGAGTGGGCCTCAGAGCCCACAGCCGGTGGAGCGGGAACACACACACACACACACACACACACACACACTGCAAAAGGGAAAGCGAGACTGCAAATGTTTGAACTAATGAATTTGTGAATTTCAACCCCGCTTCCTGTGATGCTAATGAGCTTATTTTGGATTACTTATTTGTATAAGCTCATACAGCCTGCACACACACACACACACACACACACACACACACAAATCTGTCTCCTTTCTGTAGGTGGGTTTCCATCTAAATGTACGGTACATTTTAATCAAATTGTCAGGAAATCAGCTAAATAAAATGTAAATGTATACATGTTAGCATTCATTGCTTATTTTTTCTTACGCAAATATATGAGATTTTCTGGTACGGTATTTTCCTTCCCGATACTGATTCTGTCCTATGTATACATGCATACATAGGACATGACTGATAGACAATACAAAATGGTATGCACTATAACTAATAGAATATTATTTAATTATACATTTTCTTAAAAATATACACAAAGCAATGCAAAATGAAGGAGCCAAATAGGCCTATATCACGGCACAGTTGAAAGCCGGAAGTAGCCGTTAAAAATCGCCGAAGCAGTGTATCCCAAGTTCCGGTCAATGCATTCAGCTTGGTATTCACCATGGAGGACAGTTATCGCTGGACAACATCGCTGCATAACCTTCCAAAAGTCAGTCAAGACGATGTGGTTCAACTAGTGAATGAACTCTACAGTGAAGAAGTCTAAATCCGAATCATACAATTCCCCGACATTGTGTCTTGTGGCTCTGTCTGGATATATCGCCATATAACGAAGGCGATTTTGTGTAGGAGCAGAGGTATGCCTATGTATTTAATATTTAAATTTAAATTTAATTTATTATATTTATATATTTATATATATTTATGGATTATTATATGTACCTTTTCATTTACGTGTTAATATGTAGTGTGCAGCTGTATATTTTCTAAAAAGGAATGCCTGTTATTCTTGTGAATTTGAGTTGTCTTAAAATAAAAGTGCTTGTGACATACTTGTGGCATTGAGTTAAAACCGAATTTGTATAAAATACCGATATATATCGTATATCGATATATATCGTATATCGCGATGCAGCCTAAAAATACCGGGTTTTGGTCCATATCGCCCTGCCCTACTTGGGACCAGTGCTTTAAATCATATACTTACCCGTCATTATGTGGCTCTATTCGGATGAGAGATGGAGTGTGTGTGGGGGTCAGGACCAGTGCTTTTAATCATACACTTACCCAACATTATTAGCCTATTCCGCCCACTTTTCGAGACGTATATGCTCTCCTTGTCAAAGTGCAAACTGCAGACATACGCGCTACCCCTGAGAACATGAAACCAGGGACCTTCATCCTCCTTATCAGCCTCACACAAGACTTGCGGAGGAGTTTGTCTTTGGGGAAATGGTGTAAACGGAGGTAGGGCTGTCTGTGTTTAGACGTTGAGCAGCCCGGTACACTACAATAACAGAGAGGAGAGGAGGCGGCCACAGTTTGTCACGTATCAGGGGTAACTACCGGAAGTAAGAGTACACTGCTCGGCGATTTTTAACGTTACGGAAGCAGGAAATGTGACATAGGCCTATTAACGTTTTAATATTAATGGTGTACATTTTTTAATTATAGTTTATCACCTATAATAATAATATGACCCTATGGTAATCATTGTGTGTCTATCATATAAGGGTTCAAATTGTTTGCGTGATATTGTTCATTTGTTGAATCAGACGGAAATGTTTTTGTGCCCTAAAAATGAGATGCAATGGCTTGTAAACACAGTGGAGCACTGCCGAGTTTAGTTTGGACTAATTAAGAGTGGAGCACAGCAAAGGTTAGTTTGGACTAGTTAAGAGTGTAGCACTACTACAGAGTTTAGTTTGGATTAGTTAAGAGTGGAGCACTACAGAGTTTAGTTTTGTCATGGTCCAACCCTTCCCGCTCCTAGTCCTGGTTTTCCGCGGGCTTCCTGGATACGCGATGTCACGACTCTGTTCCGAATGCCACTCCGTGTTTTCCATGTCGGCCGTGTCATACTGAACTCACCTGTTCTCAATCACACCTCATTTACCAAGCTGTATTCAAGCCATGTCTTGTGTGTTACTCATTGCTGGATTATCACCCTGATTTTCAGAAAGCCTCACTTCTGTATCAAGTTAAGTTTCACATATTGTGTTCTGTTTATTGATCCACCGTGTTTTTGACCATCGCCTGGATAACGACCTCGTTTTTGCCATCGACAACCTGTCACAGACCTCCGCTTGCCTTGACCACGTTTTTGAATTTTGCCCTGTCTGTACCTCTGCCTTTGCTCGCGTTAATCAGCATGCGCCTGCCGATCATTAAAACACCTGTTCTACCTGGCTTCTGTTCACTCTGCTTTTGGGACCCACCTACACCCAGCCGTGACAAGTTTGGACTAGATAAGAGAGTGGAGCCACACAGAGTTAAGTTTGGACTAGTTAAAAGTGGAGCACTGCAGAGTTGAGTTTGAACTAGTCTAAATCTGAAGGATTGCATCCTCTTTATTGTTCACATACATAAACACACAGTAAAATGTGTTTCCCTGAATTTAACCCATCCTACTATTAGGAGCAGTGGGCAGCTATTTTATATAAAGAACCAAACGACCAAAGTACCAAACTGTACGTGTCCATATACACAGGCAGAGAATAGGACAGCTACGCTGTCTAACTAATTCCAACTTTATGACAAAATGTAAGCTCCCCTAAAATCATTGTGGTAAAGAAATTACCAATTGTTGTAAAGATTAATTGTGTGTAATCTGTAATTATAATCATAAAAAGAAACTTGCTGTGTAATTCTCATCATTATGTTTGTCCTTTTTGGAGTTGTTCCAACAACAATTTTATGTAATTATAAAATCAACATACTTCCTTTAAGCATGTGTTCCATGCAATATTCTTTATGCTAAGGTTGTGATATGAATGCAAATTGAATAGTTTGGTGGACTATGAGACACTGACTCTGAGCGTATTTATATCCTTGAGATGTTTAGATCTCATTGCTTCTAGTGCGTCATACAATAATGGAATGTCACTGGTGATTTATTCCGTAGATCTCCGAGAATTGTATTGGAGAAAAAGTTATTTTTAATGATTTATTGGATTTTTGGAATTGCTTTACTTAATTTATAATATTTTTGGAATGTAATCTTTTTTTCTTTCTTTTTTAAGGTTCCAAATAAACCCAGCTTTGCCTTCTGGGTCGCTCTGCTACTGGCTGTGCTATAACTAAGCTTTGGATAACAAATAATGAGTCAGAGTCAATGAATCAGCTTCATGGTCATTATTGTATTGTGTGTGTGTATATATAGGATAAATGGTTCAACAGATTTTAGCGTGTATAGTAAAAGTGTACCATACAGTCAGTGTCAAAGTGTCAGCTAGAAAAATAACATTTTCATTATAAATTGCAGTGTACATACAGCTTGCTTGTTGGTACCTGGTATATTATAAATCTATTGTATCGACCTTCACTGAAAACAACCAAGCATCGCTCTTCCAAGACCCAGCTCTTCACGGCTCTGGCTCCACAGTGGTGGAAGCAAGTGGTGGAAGCAACACACCCTCGCCAGCTTCCGCAAGAGACTCAAGACCCACCTGTTCAGAGTCCACCTGGACTCCCCATGAACCCTCCTTCTCCTTTGTGAACCCCTAACTTGCTTAAGTCCTGACATTAATAGCTCTTAGCATGTTGTATATTCTAGCAAGTGTATATCCTTAATGTTGATAACACGCTCTTATCACAGCTACTGAAGCAGGTGACCTGGCAGTACGAAATTGTGTTATTCATCTTGTTAATATGAATACTTGTGAACTGCTCTATTTTTATGTTTGCATACCTCAGTGTTATGCTATTGTCTACTTCAACAAATGTACTCCTTGTAAGTCGCTTTGGATAAAAGCGTCTGCCAAATGTCCTAAATGTAAATGTAAATGTATTGTGGGTGGGTGGCTAAGTGGTTATGCTCGTATGCTCGTAAGGGTGGTGCCAAAAAGTATGAGTTAAGTCAAGCCGGTACTGTGGTGAAATGCCAAGTGATATTAGTCGTGTTTATCGATACAGCAGACATACACACACACACACACACACACACACACACACACACACACACACACACACACACACACACACACACACACACACACACACACACACACACACACACACACACACGTGTGTGTTGATGTGTGTGCGTGTATCAATGTATGTGTGTGTGTGTGTGTGTTTACGTGTATGTGTGTGTATGTGTGGGTTTATGTGTGTGTGTGTGTGTATGTGTGTGTGTGTGTATGTGTGTGTGTGTGTGTGTGTGTGTGTGTGTGCGCACACACACACAGGTGTGCACGTTGATCAGAGAACCCAGTGGGATGATGAAGGATAAACACTTGCCAGATAGAGGCCCTCTCTACATTCATACCTATCTAAAAAGTGCCATAAACAGTTTTGTGATTGAACGAGTAACACATACTGTTGGTCAATACAACAATCCTAACATACAGCCTTTGCTTGCTAACGTTAGATACAGATTTTTTGAGCATTTTGTGTAAGTCATAACCAATATGTGGGGGGTATTTGAGGCAGATTTAACAAGATTTCTGTAGATGGTCCAACATTATATATATATATATATATATATATATATATATACTTATCATATATAACACCCACACAAACACACAAACACACACACACATCACAGATAAGCCACAAAACCGTACATTCATAAGGTGGAATAGGATACCGTAGTGACCGCAACCATATATATGACACAACCATCAGTGATTTGTATTTGGATCATCTGGATCCAAATACAGGCAGGGGAACAGATGGGACCCCAACCCACAGACACGGGGGATTGAAGGAATAAAATGGGGATTTGGTAGTTCAGTAATGGTTCAGTAATGGACAGATAGTCAGACAGGCAATGGTTCAGTAATGGAGCTGGTATTCAGACAGGCGATGTTTTGGGAGCAGAGCTGGTAGTCAGACAGGCGATGGTTTGGTAACGGACAGATAGTCAGACAGCTTACATGCTTACTCCCCATTCTCTCCCGCAGTATTATTTTTCTAAAACACTATACTATAAAAATACTGTACACGATTAAAATAACAATAAAAAGAACAATAAAGTGACCGATGGATGATATGTACTTGAATTGTGCAAATAACATCAAAAAAGCACTTTAAAGTGCCAGTAGTGCAGCAGCATCATGAAATACAGTGCAGTACAGAGGAGTTGCTGTTATGAGTCCAGAAATATAATATAATAATAATATAATAATAATGGATGACAATGTTATGACAGCACTCCTAGCAGTTCAGTAGGCCCACTGCCACTGCCTTGTACGGATGCTGCGGAACCAGCGACCGGACCATAGGGGGAAGTAGAGATGGGGCCCAGGGCCTCCATGTTGCGGGTAGACGCCAGGTTGTCGGATATTCACAGACCTGAGTTACAGCAATTACTGCAACTCAGGCCAGATGAGGCTGCTTAAACCTGCCACCAACCACACACACACTCCACACTAATGCTTGTATATGTACCCTCTTTTCAAGGGGGCAGGATAGACTAGTAGTGTTTAGGGTGCCTCCCCCTCCTGGGAGATTCTGGGTCCACACAGTCTGGCCTGTAGGCATCAGCAAGACACCGTGAACAAGATGACTTGATCTGATTGTACTTTGTGGCCTCTGGTTGTGTACTCTCCCTGAGTGTGTGGTGGTGGTGCCTGGTTTAACCTGTGGGCCTTGTTTGGCCAATGACCCACAGGTGTGCAGCCTCACCCAGCAGCCCCAGACTCTAATCTAGAAGAGGCAGTAGCTCAGTCTGTTGGGACTTGGCTTGGGAACCTTATCCGGGTCAGGTCACGGAGGTACCGTGACCTGACCTCTCATACCCACGACCCGCCGTCGGTAATCCAAACACACAGACGTGCGCGTGCGTCTGTCACGGATACACTCGCACGCTAACGATGTGTGCACGCGGCGTGGCGCCCCTCGGGCGCAATCGCAGTCTGAAATGCCTGCAGGAGCGCGTTGTGAGTGGCCATTAAGAGCCATTACGGGCGATTTGAAGCCATTAGGAGGACTCCGAGGTGTAAATGAGTATTGTGTGTATGTGTGCGTGCGTGTGTGCGTGTGTGTGTGTGTGTGTGTGCGAAACGCCCCGGTGTCTTACACACCTGTCCAACTGTCAGAATGAAAGTAGTGACTAAAGTTTGTGGGGTGGGGGGAGCGTGTGGCAGAAGAGAGAGAGAGAGAGAAGAGAGAGAGAGAGAGAGAGAGAGAGAGAGAGAGAGAGAGAGAGAGAGAGAGAGAGAGAGAGAGAGAGAGAGAGAGAGAGAGAGAGAGAGGAATAAAGAGGGGTAGAGAGGTGAAAAGAGACTGCCCAATCAAACTGAGACAGGGGCTGTCACTCTGACCCCTCGGACACGCGCAACACACACGCCCACACAAACACGCACACGCGCACGCGCACACGCACACACACACACACACACACACACACACACACACACACACACACACACATGCAAGGGGTGACACACAACTCAAATAGTCATATTTGTGCTTGAGGACGAAATGAGGACGAAAAATGACCCAAATCTTCATGATTTGGGTCATTTTTCGTCCTCATATTCTGTCATTGTAATATGTTTATTTTTGTACCGTTCACTGATCAGATACTGAGCGTGATGATACTCAGGTTCACCTTGAATCCCATCACTGAAAAATGAAATGAATACAGAAACACAACAGTGCTATCAAATCTAAATGAGAAATCCTGGTGAGATTTTAATGAGTTTATGTGGCACGGCTAATAGAGTGAACAGGAAAAGAAAATGTCTATTTTAATTAGAAATCACAGCAAGCTTTGTGTGTGGTTTGGTTTTCAATTTCGGCTTTTAATTAACACGCACATACATGGACCCCCTCGGCCGTCAGCTCCAGCTCCTCCCATAAGCGCTTCATAGTCTAAGTGTTTTATTAGCCAATATTCGCTTGGATTAGATTAGATTAGATTCAAATTTATAGTCAAATATGCAGTCTGCTCTGCATTGAAATTTGTATGATATCTGTCTTATCTGTCTTATTTCTAATCTATGTAACTATTCAATTATTTTACTATTATTTAACTATTTTTACCCTGTCTGTAAAGCGCCTTGAGACATTACCCTGGCTGCTAAATGGCGGCGGCGGTGAAACCTTTGCTCTGTCTGTATTCTTAAGGAAAGGGTCTAATGATACTTACACTTCCTTCCTGTGATTGGACAATTACCTCCGGGGGCGATTATGGCTTGTCGGGCAGCTTTCCGCCCGCACTAACTTTCCGCCCGATGTTTTCAGTTGGAACCTTGCCCTTGGCTGATTGGCTGTCGGGAACTGCAACGGCAACCATGTGACCAGGAGATGAAGGACTAAACACATGAAGTCGATTGTTGATACTAAATATTTACTCTTCAGACGTTTTTTTTTTTAATCCAAATCACCTTACAGTCGTTTGCTATTACGGATTTTAATGCGAGCAAGATGCCCAAGAGCTGTCCGACCAATCAGAATGAGTCAATAATAATTATCATTTCATACAGGATCAAATATATGTATGATGAATGACACTGTTTTTAGAACGGCTCCTGATTATATTGAGCATGTTGAATAGGATATTTACATTTCATTTTAAAGATATGTATAAGATATTTATTTGGGAGATCTCAATATACATATACTGTATATAATTATATATATATGTATATGTCTATACACTCCAGGGAGAGAGCTCTAGCATGTTCCATCTGCTTTGTTCACAATTATTCAAACTCTTGCAATAAACCGGA
Organism: Muraenolepis orangiensis; assembly: GCA_027704905.1. Classification (NCBI taxonomy): domain Eukaryota; kingdom Metazoa; phylum Chordata; class Actinopteri; order Gadiformes; family Muraenolepididae; genus Muraenolepis; species Muraenolepis orangiensis. The sequence goes on from CM051006.1 coordinate 10,457,497, forward strand.
TTCCTCATCTACCTTCGGGAGGAGCACGCAAGCTGCCATGTTACTGGCTAGTGGCAGCGTCGTCTGCTAAATATATATATATATATATATATATATATATATATATATATATATATATGGTGACATGCTTCAAACTCCCAATTTGTGTGTTCTGTTTGAAGTCGAATGCGCAGGAAATGTTAGATGTCTCCCGGCCATGCCAACCCTATCTAGCGTTTTCCTTTAAACACTGCGTTATGTTTTCTTTAATGTTTGTGCATGAAGAAATAGGATATATACCGTACATATATATCTATCTCTATATAGATAGATATATATAATACATTGACGCAGTTAATTGGTTGCGGGCACAACACACATTATGGAATCCCCAGAACACCTGTGTTCTGTGATGAGGGATCTATATATATCTTTTTAGTGAGAGAAATGTTTATGTTTATGTCCGGTTCATGACTAATGGCCATCAAAGAGTCCTCCATGTAACCACATGGCAGTTCCCCTTCCCAGGGTCCCAGCAGTATCTGGAATATCCTCTGCTTACAACAAGATGAATGTTGCATTGGACTGAGTCCTTCCTTCAGGGGACATTCCTCTGTGTGCTCTATAGATCTTACGGCTGCTTAATGACTCACTTGCTTGACAAGCGAGTGAGGCCTACATTTCTCAGGGTGTAAGAATCGAGTTTTGGGCATGTGTACGGGAACAGGAATGGGTTTGTTGGTTTTTGTAGTGTGCAGATCAGTGGTTCCCCAACCTTGGGAGTCCTAGGTGTAAAAAGGTCCTGTATATATGAACAGACCAGCCTTAAGATTTGTAGCTATACGCAAACTGCATAGGGTGGTGCAAAGCAAGCACATACACTCACTGAGACTGTGAATGGGTTAATACGATGGTCCTCATATGACTGGTCCTCATATGTCTGATCGTCATTAGGTGGGCCCTCATATGTCTGGTCCTCACATGTCTGATCCTCATTAGGTTTGTCCTCATATGTCTGGTCCTCATTAGGTTGGTCTTGTTTAGGTTGGTCCTCATATATTTGGTCCTCTTATGTCTGTTCCTCTTATGTCTGGTCCTCATTCGGTTGGTCCTCATATGTCTGGTCCTCATATGTCAGGTCTCATATTTCTGGTCCTCATCAAGTGCGTCCTCATATGCTTGGTCCTCATTAGGTTCTCAATTGAATATAATAGCAATAACATACTATCCTATTCACCTAACCTTTATTTACCTTAAACTATATTTATGTATGTTCTCGATAAATAAAGCGGGTTTAACCTAAGTCAAGCTGAATAGAATGGAATAAAAAAAGGGAGAGAATCAGTCCTGTTGTGCATCCGGGGGGTGGATCTGGTACCTCCAGCACCTCAACACTACCAAACAAACTCCTTGAAGTGTCCTTGAACAGCAAAACGCAGAAATAGACCAGACGCATCAAACACACTTTTGTCCAAAGCGACTTACAATAGTGATTATCTATCTAGGCACTTTTAGTCACCTGCCAATTTTGAAACGGCCTGTAACGGCTAATCACACTCACACCTGGCAGTCAAATATGACCCCTTTAAATAAAGGTACCAAAACCCGAACTCTGACTCAAGCGACACATTCCCTGCACTGCCAGGTTTTTTTTTCCGGTTTCAGAACAGCTTATTTAAATCTTGAGAAATAACTTCGCAGAAATAAAAAATGCACGTTCACGACAGGCTTCGAACGCTATCCTGCTGGTCTGTCGCAAACCTAAATATGTGATCAACCTGGGAGTGCCTAAGCCGTCATTCTTATTTCAGTGCTGTTTTTGGTTGAAGTCTAGTCAGTGTTATGAAAACCCTGACTAGACTATAAAAGAGTATAAAACCCATAAGCGTATTTATTACCAGGTGCTCCAAGGAATATACAGAAACAGATATGAGGTGTGAACAATCAAGTATGTGTGTGTAAATTACGGAAGTAAAAATACCATGTATAAAGCGACTTACGTGAGCACGAAAATGGAAATTCAAAAAGGGGGTGTTGCATGAGAAAAGGCTGTCCTAAAACAAACACAAAAACATCCAGGGTAAAAATTAAAGTCGCAAAACCAACAAAACAAGCTAAATAGTCCAATGGGGAAAACTACGAGTTTACGGGAGATTGCAAAAGGGTCTTCACAGGGGGAATCACGGGTGAATCACGGAGGAATCGGCTAGAGAGTCTCGGGAAAGTTCTGGCAACGAGTGAACAGGAGAGCGGGGTATAAGTAGGGAAGCTTGATTGGGAATAGGGAACAGGTGGGCTGACGTGACTACGGTCTTCTGTGACTTCTGGAGTGTTCTCCTGGGTGTAGTAACCCCAGATGGACACGAGGTGGAGACAGAGGGGCGTGGCTGGAGAGGAGAGTGGTGTGACGCTGGCATCACAACAGACAGTTAATTTGCAGTACGTAACCATGAAAAGGCTATGTGAGACAATTTGAAGCCATCTAGCATTCGCTAGGCCATTTTTTTATTCATCACAAAAGCAATTATAGATATTACGCTATATTTACAGTATATACTAATATAGGCCTGATAGTAGGCCTGGATTTTTAGACTTATTTATGAAGAAAGGCGAAGCTGTAGTTTACTATTCAGCATACTATAGTGACATACTTTGAGCATGCATACATTTTATAATTTGCATTAAAAAACAATATTAGATAGGGGCTAGAGCCCGTTGTTTGGCTACGGTACCGCCAGACCCATCATTG
>CM051006.1:10470224-10472724 GCA_027704905.1 Muraenolepis orangiensis
CAGTTCTGTAACATCCGTACAAGGACTACCAGGTTCAAAGACCGTTTCTATCCACAGGCATTGAACTGAACTGCTAGGAGTGCCGCCACTATCATAACATTTTCATCCATATTACATTACACTATCATACTTTTGCTGGACTTTCTGGACTCATTACAGCCACAGCACTGTTCTGCACAATTTTGCACAATTCAAAACATGTCATATTATCCATCAGTCTCTTTATTGTTCTTTGTATCGTTATTGTCATCGTGTACAGTATTTTTTATAATACTAGTATTATACGAGTATAGTGTTTAAAAAAAATCAAACTACGGGAGGGAATGGGGAGGAAGCATTCCATTGTACTTGTTGCAAATGGCAAATAAATATTAAATAAACATAAAAAAAATCAATGTATATATATATATATATATACATTTCTCACCACCAGAATTGTTTTATTTGTAGTTAAACCTCGCGTGGGGCCGGCGGCAGTTTCTCACCTCCTCGCAGTCTAAGTGGTCAGAGGGAATGCATTTCCGTCCGCCGTCCTGCATCCACCAATCAGACGACAAGAGACACAACAGCACATTAAACATCACACCTCTGTATCATGGGAACTCATTGAGAGCATGTGTGTGTGTGTGTGTGTGTGTGTGTGTGTGTGTGTGTGTGTGCGTGTGTGTGCGTGCACGCGCGTGCGTGCGTGCGTGTGTGTGTGTGTGTGTGTGTGTGTGTGTAATGGGATTACCGTATCACAGTCGATGGTGAGACACAGTGGAGTTGTGATTAACAGACATGTTACAGACTTGTTGACACAATCACAGAAAGCTTCCTCTGGTTCAGGGTTTGTTGAGGTGTTTCATTTTGACGTGAAACATGTCATGATACGTCATGATCATATTATCTTTATTAATATTATTATATTTTTTATGGCACGGCTTTGCTGAACGCGTGGCTGATTAGTGAATATAAATAAATGTCTATCTATGTTGAGTTTCCGAGTCTGAATTCTATTTTATATAAAAATTGTTATAAAATTCAAGATTCAAGATTCAAGATGTTTTAATTGCCATTTGCGAGTAAAAAGTACAATGCTTACTGCCCATTCCTTCCCCGGTATGAATTTCCTACAACAATACTATACTAATCTATACAATACTAAACAAATTACTACGACTTAGTAATTACTAAATACTGTTCCACATACGGCGTCCTCTTATCACTTTCTACTAGCTTTTCTTGCATACTAGCGTTGTAAGTCGCTTTGGATAAAAGCGTCTGCCAAATGACATGTCATGTAATGTACTAACTAGTTTGATTACAACACAGGGTTCTCCGAACGGTTGTTTATGACATGGTGACGCCCCTATCTCACGCAACGCAGTCACTTCTTATTCTCGGAGGTTAAGTGGGTCGTGTTTCCAATGAGAACACACTCGAACGGGTGCCGCAACACAGAGGGCTAAAAACACAATGGAGTTGTGTGACAATGCCATCCATTGCCCAACCCAGACACAGACACAATAACCTAAAATGGAACGCTTGTTGTCCTTTTTCGACCCGCTTTTACCAATCCAAGCTGTGCCGTGACCCAATCATCGCCAGCCTCGTTCAATCCCCGGTGCCGCTGACTCCCTCCACACCGCACTTACTGGCGATGCTGTCGTCGTGCTTTTTCCAAAGAGTTAAAATAAAACATGCGCTACAACCAAAAATGACCATTTTAGAAATGAAACTGTGTAACCATTAACTAAAGGTCCACGTCGGTATTCAGCCCTATTGTTTGAAAGCCATTCAGGATCTTCATCTCTTAGACGGAGTCCCATCTAACTCAATCGGAAATGTGACTTAGAAACGGCAAAGAGTTGCAAAGTAAAAAATATTAGTCAATATTTAGGTGGGGCTGGATCTGCTCAGTTTGCTTTCAATCTATTCTGTTCATGTCATTGTTTCCGTTGTGTATTTTCGGGTGCAGTGGAATAAAAGTTACAGCTTAGAGAAACATGTCCTTTTGAGTTTGATGGGACTATCTATATGGGAGTACCAGATGGAGTTATGAAGGAGCTTTGAAGGAGCATGGCGGCACAAATAGACATACAAGCATTGTTGCTGCACGCCACCAGGGTGGCTTTTCAGGGGTCCTTCGAGCAGCAGGTGAATGTTGTGAAAACTGGTTTATTGTAGCGGTGGAATGGTTTTGCGAGCAGAGCAGATGGTCGCGTTCCTCCTCTGAGTGTGTGTGGTGGTGGCTGGTTTAACCTGGGTGTCCTTGATTACCAAGGACCCACAGCTGTGCAGCCTCACTAGCCACAGATTCAACTGGGGGCCAGATGAGGCTGCTTTAATCAGACTCTAATCAGTCTGATTAGGGGCCAGGGGAGGCTGCTTTAACCAGACTATATATTCAACCATATATATATTACAGATAAAAGATGAAAAGGATAGTATGATCACTGTTGAATTATTTATTAGTATTATTAGTATGTTGATTATGGTGGATTAGCTTGGCTCTTTG
>CM051006.1:10477724-10492724 GCA_027704905.1 Muraenolepis orangiensis
TGATTTGAAGGACTCTTGGAATTGTTGTGCCCCCACGCTCTAATCCGATCCCAAGTGTTGCCCATCATAATCGGGCCGGCTGAGGCTAATGGACACCTGGGATCTACCCTTTAAGGCTGCTGAAGACCGACGTCAGGGCTTGATCATTGCAAACCTTACTGGGAACCAGTACAGTGCCGCTTGTGATATAATGTTTTTATCACTGCTTGATTTGTAAACCTTTGGTTCATCTTTGAGTTTGTGACAAACTTTGACAAGCTCATCCATTGTCAAATGTTCTGGTTTTTGTGGTCTGGTGTCATGTTATGTAGAGATTCAGCAAACTCAGATCACCTTGTGACGTAGGCGTTTCTTTGTAGAAGGTGTCACCTGTGTTACACCTGTAGTGTAACTATTTATGTTACTAGTTTAATGGTCAGGTTTCAGATTCAGATTCAGATTCAGAAAACTTTATTAATCCCGAGGGAAATTAAGGAATGTGAAGGTCTGTGAATGGTACCACTGTAGGATGTCCAGTAAGTGAGTGTAAGTGAAAACTGTAAAACATTGCAATCAAATATATATACAAAAGCTTAAAAATACAAACATACAGATGTATTCTTTTGATCTAATTTGATTACGATTTGGAATTTGATTTGTTTAAACTTCAACATGATCATAACCGAAAACATCAAAACACCTGTTTAGTACTACAATACTACAACAAATCTGACTAACCTTTTTTATGTTAGATGAAAACTGTGGAAAAATGAATGTTGCTGACACCTTGAAGAGCCCATGTGACCTCTATGTTTATCGGCAGACTAACAACTGGGCTTGAGGTTAAATGTTACTAAGATACCACTTGTAAAGATTTATCAAGTTGAAATATCATCTAAACATATAGACTTTTTTCAAAATACCAAACTAGAATTTGTCGCATTTGGTGGTACCAATTTGTGACAATTCAGGCCCGAGCCCATGTTCTGCTTTAAGGCCATAATCACCCCTCATGGTGGGATAATATAGGAAGATTATAACTTTTCTGAATCATTACAGTCCTATGAGTATTTCAGTTTTTGTTATTAGTGTATTGATGTTTATACATGTCACAATGCCCAAATAAAGACTGTAGGAAAATGAATATTGTTGAATCTCTGAATAGCCCCTGTGACCTCTATATTTATCAGACAAACACATAACTGAGCTCAGATGAAAGCTATGAATATATCCTTTAAAATGATACAAAACAAGTCATCATAAACCATAAGTAAAGATCCTGAAAATGAGCCTAAATTAGGATGTGCAACAGTGTCTAGAAGCCAATTTATTGTAGGGGGTGTTTAACTTCATGTGCTGATATCTGTGTCAAAGCTACCACTTACAAAATGTTATAATACCAAAATGTCATCTATAGACATGTACCTTTTCAAAAAATGTGATGAGAATTTGCCACCTTGAGTGGTACCAACATTTGTCTGGCCCATGGACTAATGGCGTCGACAAAAACCTAAATACGTTTTTTAGATTTTGTTTAGCTTAGTTCAATTATTGATATTGTTTAAAATAGTTGGTTTTAAGAGTGTCTTGAGGATTGCTATACAATGTTGTTCTTGTACAATGACAATAAAGGCATTCTGATTCTGATAACATTAATGGGACCTGAACTGCCTTAAAAAATGAAGGAGGAAAAGTTGCATTGGGGGACAAAAACAAAATCACATCATTTTTTTAAGGGGCACATACGTCAGATTGCAATTTCACAATTCCTCCATTTAGATACTCTCTTATGGTCTCTCTCTCTGACACACGCACCACAACACCCACACCCACACACACACCCACACACTACACACAACACACACACACACACACACACCACACACACACACACAAACACACACACACACACACACACCACACACACACACACACACACACACACATAAACACACATAAACAAAACACACACACACACCACAACACACATATGCACAACACAAACATTGATACACGCACACACATCAAACACACACACATAATCCATGTATCATCCTTATATCTATAATCCTTACGTTCTACGTTGTTCTTCTATTGTGAATCGTTTGTGATAGTACACAGGGTGTGTTGTTTATGTATGTAGTTTATAGTAGGTAGTATATAGTGTTGTTTTATAGTATACAGTATAGTATATATAGTAGGTAGATCAGTGTTGATTTTATAGTATAAGTATAGTATATAGTAGGTCGTATATAGTGTTGTTTATAGTATAACAGTATAGGTATATAGTAGGTAGTATATAGTGTGGTTGTATCGTATATAGATAGTATAGAGTAGGTCGTAATAGTATGTGATTTATAGTATATAGTATAGAAATAGTAGTAGCATATAGTGTTGTGGTTAGTATATAAGTATATAGTAGGTTATATATAGTGTTGTTTATAGTATCTAGTATACTATATAGTAGGTTGTATAAGTGTGTTTAAAAGTTATAGATAGCAATCTAGTATGTAGTTATGTAGCATTTGTTTATATGTAAAGTATTGCATAGTATAGCATATAGTATGTAGTATGTAGGGTTGTTTATATAGTAAAGTATTGCATAGTAAAGTATAGTATAGTGTAGTATAGCATAGTATTGTATTGCTGTCGAAATTCATACTGTGGGAGTGAATGGGGAGTATGCATTCCATTGTTACAAAAATAAATAATCTTGAATTAGATAGGTGAATCATTTGGTCGGTGAGGAGTGGACATTTCGTCTATTCTTTGAATGCGTTCTGAGGTTTTATTATTATTATTATTTTTTGTCTTCCGAGAAGTAAGTGAGAGATACCAGAGTTATCCCGGAATACAGCGGACAGACTGCTACGAGCCAGCTTGGAAGCCAAGCGGCCCCTGTTCCTCCTAATCAATACTCATCACACTGTAAACTCCACCAACCTGATCCCACCAAACTCTTGATATAATACAAATAGGAACAATGAAATGAACTTACAAAAATAACAACTCAATATAACATTTTTTGATATTGTAACATCATGAGAGACCGTCTCAGCGGGATAGTGTTGGGAGGTGCAGATTTCCAGCCATAAAAGGTCAAAATAGTAAAGTTTAAATTTAAAAAAGGGCTTTTTCCCCAAGCACAGTTCATCAATCAAAAATGAGACTTCTTCCTTTGAGCTTTCTACAAGTGTCTCAAGGTCCTAAGCACCTACACCTGTCAGAGTTGTGGGGCATGCTGGGAGATGTAGTTTGTGGACCGGCGGCAATTTTGGGGTGTTGCAGTGGTCCCAGGGAATATGACCCCTCTATAATCTGTCCCCGCGTGATGCCACAATATACAAATTACATTTACTGTATTTAGTTTTATCTTTATGATAAGTCAAATGAACGCTGACACATCCGGAAGAGCCAGCCATACCCCAATTGCCAAACACAACGTTTGTTGATTGTGGATCAGTTCAACTTACCAATGAGGCCCACGTAGGCCATGAGGCAGCCGTGATAGTTGTCATGTGGGCATCCCGTGACCGTGTGTGGGGATACCTGGCAGTTCATGTGGAAGTCAGCCAGTCTGGACCTATCGCAGCACACAGGAGAACACCACCACACATATCCCCATAATCATCAGCCAAACTTACGTGCACAGTGGAATCTCATCTACGGTATCACCTAGCGGCCATCAGCACAGTTGAATACTAATATCCATGGATGGATGGATGGATCGACAGACATATAGGCGGACAGACAGGCTGACAGACAGATAGATCAGAAGATAGATAATCTTACAGATCAGAGAGGTATTTTAATAGCAAAATCTGTATGAATAATTAGCTGTAATTACCATTTGCTGAGATGTAACTTTTATATATATATACAATATATATACCTTGAAGGGAAATCATTCCTCTAATACATTTTTCTGAGGAAATTCAAATCTGTTGAGATTTGAATCAGCGAGCTTCGGAACAGTGAGAAACTTGTACAAAACACGTTCAGAAGCTCCTCCCAGAACCAGACTATCTAAGAAGTCATACAGGTGATGATGTGACATGGTCATGTGACACCCAAGGGCGCATTCACACCAGTTGGACCCGGGCCCCCGGAAACCCCGAGGACAGTTGACCACCAAAGTCCAGATTGCTAGATGTCATGGGAACTGTACATGAGTACAGTTCACGTGTAGTAACTGCTGTGAAAGGCTACCGTACCCCCAGTACGGACCGCTATCCTGCATATCTGCATCATGACCAATGTGAAGGCTGAGTGGAGAGAGGCGAGGGGTGGAGAGCGGGGGAAGAAGGGGGGCATGGTATGAATCCATCGTACCTAATTTAACTCAATGCCTCTGTGACGTACTGCGTACTGGATGGTGAACAATGCATATTGGTCAAGAGAGAGGTCGACTGTGCTATGAATCACGCTTTGTGCCTATACATGACAAAAAACCTAACACATGAGAAGGTATCACGGCATTTGGGGCGGCAAGATAGCTCAGTATGTTGGGACTTGGCTTGAGCAAGGCGCCACACAGCTCCCCGGGCAGCTGTATATAAAACAGCTGCCCACTGCTCCTAATACAAGGATGAGTTAAATGAGGATAAACTCATTTGACTGTATGCATGTGACCAATCAAGAGGATTCAATCCTTTAGATTAGGAACTAACAAGAAATAAAGCATCATTTTGAAGAGGTTTCCTGAAATTCTTGTTTGTTTCTAGGTCATTATCTAGTAGGTGCTACAAAATGTCCGTGGATAGAATAAGCGACAAGGAAGCATGTTCTGTCTGCTAGAAACAGGGTGTCAAAAGGCCTACCTAAGACCTTAACAAGGCTGTACAGTGTGTTCCAAATCATGCAAACAAATATAATATCTCTTACAACACTCATCTGACCACTTTGAACACTCTTTGTCCACTTAACAAGAAGATCCAAGCACAGACTGTATGTACTGCTTGTCAATCAAAGGTCAGCTCATGAATATTGATGAGAGCTGGACCACTCTTTGACTACACAGTACAACAGTACACAGTTTGAGTAAAACGAAAAGAGAACAAAAACAATACGCAAATATTACATGTGTTCACACCTGTTCTTGTTTTTCAAGTCAAAATTTCTTTGGTTCCTCCTCCTCTGTTCTATTTATCTCCATTTACTGTTACTGCTCTTTTCTCCTCATACAGGTCTGCTCTGCATTATGGGAAGCAGCTAGCTCAACTTTCAAGGACAGAGAGACAAAAGAGACCTAATCGCTGGCTGGAATTGTGTGAGTGATTTTGCACATTACCGATGACTTACGGCTTTCCTAATGCGTTTACGGGTTGCTCACATCCCACTGAGATAAATATAGGCATGTACACAGCAAGTGGTACTCCAGTAGCTTGGGGCTTTTCACTCCAAGCTCATAAGGTTTCTGGGTCTGATGTCCTCACCCCCTACATGCTCCTAAAGTATATATATATATGTATATATATATATATGTATTGGAGTTCACTTTAAGCTACATTGGACATGTGTCTCCAAAATGTTACATTAGGTTGACCTCTGTTATTAATGTTTTATTCATACAATGTGCATAAAATACAATATTCATGCAATGTGTGCACATTTTATATATTCATATTTGTCATTTTGTATCGCTGTCTTATTTGTCTTACTCTCCTGAACAGTAGAACTGAGCCAATCATTTTCTGTATGAGATTAATTATGTCTTATCAATCTTAGTCAATCTTATCTTGAACATTAAACATATTTATAACCACAAAATGTTAACGTTTTAGACTTTACATTTATGTATAGTTAACGCTTCCTCAAGCTTCCTCAAGATTTTCCAAAATAAAGTCCGGTTTTCAGAGGATTTCCATTTACACACTGTCAGAACCCATTGATCCCATTGATCTCAATTTAGGATATAGGCACATATATATATATATATATATATATATATACATATATATATATATATATATATATATATATATATATATATATGTATATATATATACATATATATACATATATGTATATGTATATGTATATATATATATATATATATATATATTTATATATATACTACCGGACAAATATGCCTATTACGATGGTTGTATGAATAATGGATGGGAGGGCGATATGATTTCTCTCTTCCGGCTGTCGTGGTGTGACTGAGGATTGATGGCCCCTGGATGCGGGGGACAGCCCCCTACACGAGTGATCCACACCTCATCATCACCAAACATTTAACATAAATAAAAAATAAAAAAGTGCCGTCCAACATAATAGAAGAGAAAATAGAGAGAGGGAGGAGAAGAGAAAAAAGCTATCTCCGCACCCACCCACACATGCGTGTGTGTGAACACGGTCTTGCACGCTCAAGATTCAATTGTAAGGCTGTACTGCATCGTGACATGTGATGATGTAGTGACGTAATCACCCGCTTCTTCGTGTTTGTAGGAACGTAACAAGGTGGTCACGGTCAAAAGCTAATTGAAGGGCGGCTTTGACCGGATATTCTGACCTTGTGTTTCAAAACAAATTATAGAGTGACATGTTTTTCCACACGGCTTAGAGCAGGGGTGTCAAACTCAAATACACAGTGGGCCGAAATTAAGAAATTGCTACAAGTCAAGGGCCGGACGGGTTCAACGTTTATTGAAAACTTATTGAAACAACCTTATTGCACATATTGAACCTGGAACTAACAAGGCCTATAGATTATTGCCTATAAAACAACATTAATTATGAAATAAATGAAAGAAAAATTATAAATAAATAAAAAAAGAACATTTTCAACAGCCAGAAGTAATTTACTTCAAAGAAAAATCAAATGTCCTGTAGTAGCAAGAGAACAAAATTCAAATATTAAACTGCATTAAAAACTGAAACTGTGTCAAAGCACCGTTTGCTGCTCTGTGTTGCTCACTTGTCTGAGCCAGATACTTGGTGTCTTATCTTGGTTACAAGTTCATCAATGTCTGGGGTCAGGCTCTGAGCTGAGGAAATCCTCAGGATTGAGTGAAGGTGTTCATCAGTAAGACGAGTCCTGTGTGAAGTTTTGTTTATCTTCATCAAAGAGAACAGCTGTTCACACAAGTATGTGCTGCCAAACATAGAGAGCGTTTGAGCAGCCTGGGAGCGTAGATGGGGCATTGTGTCGGGGATGAAACGTGGAAGCTCACTACATTGGAGCTCGATCAGCTCCATTTGCAGGTTTGATGGTGCGCTTTCCACGTCAGCTGCAAATGGATTACGGAGCAGTTCAAACCTGCTTTTTTGGGCTTCAAAATCGGCAAATCGCCGTGTGAAGTCAGCACCAAGTATGCCGAGTTTTTCAGTAAACTGTCTAGTTGGGAAAACAGCGGCAGCGACCTGCTCTTTCATTGTTTGGCAGTGCGGGAAATGGCTCAAGTTTTCCTGAAGAATCTGCGTCTCCCACAGGCGCAGCTTGGTTTTAAAAGCCCTCACTGTAGCGTACGTGTCAGTGATGACACGGCCCCGCCCCTGAAGCTGCAGGTTTAGCGCATTCAGGCGGCTCGTGATGTCACACAGAAACGCTACTTCACCCAGAAACTTTTTATTTCGGAGCTCTGATGTGTCTTTCCCTTTGCTTTCCATGAACTCACAGATCTCCTCACGCAACTCGAACAATCTTTCCAGCACCTTTCCCTGGCTTAGCCATCGCACCTCTGTGTGATAGGGCAAGTCACCATAGTCCGAATTTAACTCCGCCAGAAAAGACTTGAACTGGCGGTGATTTAAACCTCTGGCTCTGATAAAGTTAACCGCTCGTGTTATGATGCTCATTACATGTTCCATTTTCAAGGCTTTGCCACACAACGATTCCTGGTGTATGATTCAGTGATAAGCTGTCAGCTCACTTGTGACGTTTTCATCCTGCATCTTTTCTCGGATCCTCCCCACCAATCCACTCTTTGACGCGGGCCTGTGATTGACGTGCCGACGCACGGGCAGTGCATTATGGGATTTGTAGTATTATGGTGGCGCGTATGATATACCAGCGGGCCAGCTCTAATAGTAAATCGATTTTGTCATGCGGGCCAAAGATAATTCATTCACGGGCCGGATGTGGCCCGCGGGCCTTGAGTTTGACACATGTGGCTTAGAGGTACAGACAGCCTATGTTTTAATACAATCGAGTAATTAAACACAATAGGGGCTGTCGATTCAACATTAACAATCATACAATCAACAATTACAATATTTATATGATGACAATTTAATTGGGATATGGAGGCACTGCAAAGAAATGTGTTTCTGTGCTTGTGCATGTGTCGCTTGCGTGTTTCTTTGCGTGTGTGTGTGTGTGTGTGTGTGTATGTGTGTGTGTGTGTTTTAATGTAAAGCAATTAGGTGTCCTGTCTCAATGATGTATTTAATTAACGGCCCCTGCTCATTTGCATATTTGCATATTTGCATATATATATATTTGACCAAGAAAGATGAAAACACACTGTGTGTACTGTGTGTGACACATAATATTACTAGCTAGATACTGGGTAATAGACTGCTAAGGCATTGGCATAGAGAACCTTGAGAGAGGGCGCGTGCGCAGTAATTCGTAGCATAGTAGCCCATGAAGTTAGTAGAGCAGCGCGGGAAGTAAGCTTACATATCACCTGACAGAGATGCACATAATGTGGCTTTAAGGAGCTTATCCCAAAGAGCTGTGCGTTTTTACTGTGGTAATTACGTATATAGACTGAGATTAGCCCCTATCAACGTTCAGACAATTAGTTGTTAGTTATGGTATATGACAATATACCGTAACCGTTGCCCGATTTGCAACGTTATTAAGGTCATATTTGAAAGGCGCTAGCAGATGTGAGCACGGCTCGAGTGTCCCCAGCCAAACGTGGCAGCAGACTGAGTCACTCCCTCACTTGATCACACCAAGTTTAATTAAAAATATAATCATCATTTGCAAATTGTGATTCAGAACATACAGGTTGTATGTTTAATCCTCTATACAATTCACGTTGTGTACGTGTCACTCAGAGTCAGACACGTTTCCTTTCTATAAGCTGCAGAAGGTGTTTTTGAGAAAGTGGTCTTTCTCACAAATTATGTTTTAGGATGATAAGGGAATTAGGTTTAGACTCTGAAAGTGTATATAGAGATGTATTTCACTTTTTGAACCGTCTTTCCCACCTAAACCTTGAATGATACTGGGAGGAAAATGTAAGGAAAGCATAATTTCACATTATATATAACTGTATATAATGAGGAATGTCTTTGTGTGTGCGTTAGTATGTATGTGTGTGTGCGTGTGTGTGTGTGTATGGTGTGTGTGTGTGCGTGTGGCTACTGGTAACTCCTTAGTATCTGCTTTATTCAGGCTTAAGTGGCTAAACAATCCTGTTACTTTCAAACATTTGCAAAAATGTTTATGCACCTCCCTATCTACAAGAACTCATTACTCCACAAACTGCCACTCGCACCTCAGTTCTGCCAACAGCTTGCTCCTCAGGGCCCCCCAGCACTAAGCTCCGCCCCATTTGGGGACCGGGCCTTTTTTCTAAGCTGTGCCACGCCTTTGGAATGGCCTTCTTCATCATTTAAAGACACCACAGACCCTGGACTTTTAAAGACAGGCCTCAAAGAGCTATCCTAAGCAGGATCCTTGGGCGGATAGCTGAAGTGGTTGGGACTTGGCTTAGGAACCGGAAGGTTGCCGGTTTAAGTCCCCGAAACACCAGTGTACTTCCGTGGTGCCCTTGAGCAAGGCACCAGCCTACACTACTCTCTGGGCGCTGTATTTAAAAAGAAAGATGCCCAATGCGATCACGATGGTATAAATGTCATTCCAAATGAATGTGAGTTAATACTTCTTGTCTCCGTATGGAGTTATAGAAAAAAGTGTCTGCTAAATGTTTAACCAGTAATTCCTCCTCATGAGCTTCTTGACTTTTGCTCAATAAATAAGTGGTATTGACGGTTTTCATTTCCTCCACTTCGTTCTGTTTTCCGTTCACACACACAAAAGCCCCACAAGGGTGTCTCTGCTTTGACCTCGTGATGACCTGATCGATTGGACAGCATCAAGGCTAAATCAAATGACAAATGTTGGAAAGCAATACATCATTTCAATACATTTGTGTGAGTGTGGGGGGTGGGTGGTCCACATATTTAACATATATTGATTACCTTTCTTGACAGATTCTTCACAATGAGGTCACATGGCCACACATCACATTTAAATTTTTTTTTTTTTACAACAATCTTTCAAAAGCATTTAAAGTGCCAGTAGAGCAGCGGCATCACGAATACAGTGCAGTACAGTGCAGTGACTGTGATGAGTCCAGAAAGTCCAGCAAAGTCTGTAAGTGTAATGTTAATGACATGTTATGAAAGTGAAAGTGGCAGCACTCCTAGCAGTTCAGTAGGCGCACTGCCTGTGGATAAAAACTATCCTTAAACCTGGTAGTATTTGTACGGATGCTGCGCAACCGGCGACCAGACGGTAGGGGGGGGGGAAGAGATGGTGCTCAGGGTGGTTGCAGTCTTTTATGATGGACATGGCCTTCTTCCGACATCTGGTCCTAAATATCTCCCCAATGCATGGAAGTGCACAGCCTATGATCTTCTCTGCTATCCTCACGACCCTCTGGATGGCTTTCTTGTCCTGTGCAGTGGTGTTGCC
This sequence comes from Muraenolepis orangiensis, assembly GCA_027704905.1. Lineage (NCBI taxonomy): Eukaryota > Metazoa > Chordata > Actinopteri > Gadiformes > Muraenolepididae > Muraenolepis > Muraenolepis orangiensis. Next base: position 10,488,364 of record CM051006.1, read on the forward strand.
GTACCACACAGTGACGCCACTCGTCAGGACGCTCTCTATGTGCCACGGTAGAAGTTCACTAGCCACCTTTGGCCTATTCTGCTTTTTCTGAGGCACCGCAGAGCATAGAGACAACTTGCCTGACAACTTCCACCGGTGTCCCGTCCAGGCTGATGATGGAGTGGGTGCCCCGGTGGCTCCTTAAGACCACGGTGAGCATGGTCCATGGTCCATGGTCTTGCTGATATTCAGTGCGAGGCTTTTTTGTCCTCACACCATCGCGTCAGCTGGACCACCTCATCTCTGTACTTCGTTTCATCGCCCTCGCTTATCAAGCCGATGACTGTGGTGTCATCTGCAAACTTGATAATCCGTTTATTGCTGTGGGTGGCAGTACAGTCATGTGTGTACAGCGAGTACAGCCGGGGACTGAGTCAGCAGAGTGGATGAGATGTTGTTCCCAGTCTTCACCACTTGAGGCCTGCCTGTCAGGAAGTCCAAAATCCAGTTACAGATGTGGGCGCCCAGACCTAGGTCCCTCAGTTTCAGGACCAGCTTGGAGGGAACGATGGTGTTGAACACAGAGCTGTAGTCAATGAACAGCAGTCTGACGTAGGTGTCCCTCCTGATTAGGTGCTGTAGGGCTGTGTGTAAGGCCAGGGAAATGGCGTTGTCTACAGACCTGTTTGGTCTGTATGCAAACTGGAGTGGGTCTAGGGACTCAGGGATGGACAATTCTGCAGACCTCAGACTCGGACAGTTGTAGAACGTAGTCCTCTGGGCTGATGTTCAAGTTAATGGTCGGCTCATGGTCCCTTTCAAAGCAAGCAATAAACTAGTTTAGCTGGTCTGGTAGGTTAGGGTCGTTAGGGGAGCTCCTGGAGAGGACCCTCAGACCTTGCCACATATGTCTGTTGTAAGAGCCTCCAAACTGTAATTCCATTTTGTTTTTGTAATCCAATTTACCTTTGGCTTTTTCTGAGTTCGTACTTCGCCTTCTTGTAGTGATCGGAGTCGCCTGTTGTGAAAACGGTACTCCGTTCCTTAAGTTCTTTCCGTATGTCAGCATTCATCCATTGGTTTGCGGTTCGGAAATGAGAAAACAGACCTGGTCGGGATGCATTCTTCCACTAGCATGTTAATGTATGCTGTGACATGATCTGCATCCACATCTCAAGACTGAGCTCCTCTTCATACCGGGGAACGACTGCCCTCAGCTTGCTTGCTTAAGTCCTGACATTAATAGCTCTTAGCATGTTGTATATTCTAGCAACTGTATATCCTTAATGTTGATAACACGCTCTTATCACAGCTACTTAAGCAGGTGACCTGGCAGTGCGAAATTGTGTTATTCATCTTGTTAATATGAATGCTTGTGAACTGCTCTATTTTTATGTTTGCATACCTCAGTGTTATGCTATTGTCTACTTCAACAAATGTACTCCTTGTAAGTCGCTTTGGATAAAAGCGTCTGCCAAATGTCCTAAATGTAAATGTATATGTATCTGTCTGCCTGTCTGTGTGTCTGTCCACATGTCTGTCTGTCTGTGTATCTGTCTGTGTGTGTCTGCCTGTGTGTGTGTGTCTGCCTGTGTGTGTGTGTGTCTGCCTGTCTGTGTGTTGGTCCACTGTCTGTGTGTCTGTCCGCCTGTCTCTGTGTGCCTGCATGTTTGTGTGTGTCAGCCTGTCTGTGTGTGTGTCTGCCTCTGTGTGTGTGCGTCCACCTGTCTGTGTGTGTGTCCGCCTGTCTGTGTGTCTGTCTGCCCTTCTGTGTGTGTGTCCACCTGTCTGTGTGTGTCCGCATGTATGTGTGTCTGTCAGCCCTTCTAAGTGTGTGTGTCCACCTGTCTGTGTGTGTTCACCTGTCTTTGTGTCTGTGTGTCTGCCTGTCTCTCTGTTTGGGTCCGCCTGTGTGTGTGTGTATGTGTGTGTGTGTGTGTATCTGCCTGTCTGTGTCTGTGTCCACCTGTCTGTGTGTGTGTCCGCCTGATTGTGTGTGTGGGTGTCTGCCTGTCTGTGTGTCTGTCTGCCTGTCTGTGTGTGTGTCTGCCTGTCTGTCTGTTTATGTTGTTTTATATAAATAAAACAACACAAAAAATAATTATAATAATAAATAATAAATAATAATAAATAATTGCTCCCTGTCTTGAAGCTGTATTTGCTGAGACTTGGAAAGTGCCTATGATTACACGCTAACGCACTGGACATGTCGTGGGCTGAAATATTCACCACTCACAGATTGTGGAGAAGTGGAAGTGTGATTATTCTATTATTAGTCTGCAATGCTTCTGAAGGTATGCCGATGGAGCTCTTTACCACTGTAAAGAGATTATCTTTGCTTTCTCTTTGATTTACATCTTCTGCCACAATTTCCATCCAATTTGAATTGGATGGAATGTACTTGGATGTACTTCAGACCTCCTGGATGTTCTATCGACCTCCTGGTGGTTCCACAGACCCCCAGGAGGCTATATAGACCTACTTTATGTTCTACGGACCTCTTGGATGTTCTACAGACCTCTTGGATGTTCTACTGACCTCTTTGATGTTAGACACACCTCCTGGATGTTCTACAGACCTCCTCGAGGTTCTAAAGACATCCTTGACGTTATCTCATCATCATTATCATCATCATTACCACCATTGTCACAATCGTCATCCTTTTCATCACCATCTTCATCACTCATCACTACTGTATTTATCACCACCATCATCACCATCACCATCATTTATATTGCCATCATTATCGCCATCATCCCTCCTATAAATGTTATTAGAAGTTGTAGTAAAATAAGAAAAGAAGGAGGCATCCGAGCACGGGCCCACCTTCGCTAGGGACGAATCTGAGGACACACAGATCACTTCATTGATTAGATAGTGTCACGGTTACGGTGGTTGCCACGTGCGCTGGCGGCGCACACACGCTTCTGTCAATAACGGTTACGGTGGTTGGCAGGGGGCGTGGCCAAGCCACGTGCGTTGGCGGCGCACACACACACACACCTGTCAACTATCACCTTGTCTAATTGCTAATCACCTCACCTGGGGTATATATACTCTGACTATCCTTTACCCCGGGGTGAGGTCGTTACGTCATACTGCACGTTGTTCACGTCACGTCGGACATTCTGGACGGACATCGCCGCTGATGTCCCGGAGAACCAGTTCCTGTACCTACCCCGCGTCACCCGCCGGTCTCACGTGACTCTGGTTCATACGAGCTCCCGGTACCCTGACCCCTGGACTGTCCCCGTTTACCCTTGTGTTTTGTGTTTGCTTTGAATAAAGCTTTTCGTATCGCTCCACTGTGTCGTTGTCTGCGTTCGGGGTCCAACCCACACTCCTCATCGTGACAGATAGCCCCTTATTACCGCTACGGTCTCAAAGAGCTTCACAGGGCCCACATTAAACGACCCCCTGCTGACGCGTAGCCCTTTAAAGGCCAAGGAATAACTCGAAGGGAAGAAACCTTGAGAATGCACACTAACTGAGTTAAAGAGGGCTAGTTAACACGTAACTGATTAATTCAGTTAAAGAGGGTCAGTTAACACGTAACTGATTAACTTAGTTTAAGAGGGTCATGTCAAGCCTGGTTGTAGGTGGGACCCAAAAGCAGGGAGAACAGAAGCCAGGGGGAACAGGTGCTTTAATGTCGACACACGCCAATTAGCGCGATCCAAGGCAAAGGTACAGACAGGGCAAATCCAAAAACGTGGTCAAGGCAAGTAGCGGTCGGTAACAGGTTGACGAGGGTTGAGGCAGAGGTGCAGAAACGCAAGGCAAAAACAAGGTCGTTATCCAGGCGATGGTCAAAACACAGCGGATCAATAGCTAACTTGATACGAACGTGATGCTTTCCGAAAATCAGGCTGATAAATCAGCATTGAGTACCACAACAGACATGGCTTAAATACAGCTTGGTAAATGAGGTACGATTGACCACTGGTGAGTTTAGTATGAAACGGCTGACACGGAGGGGCATTTCAGAACGGAGTCGTGACATAGCAGATCAAGTAAGCCAGCGGAGATCCAGGACTTGGAGCGGGAAGAGCTCGGTTGGATCGTGACAGGTCAGTTAACACTTAACTAATTAACTCAGTTAAAGAGGGTCAGAGGGTCAGTTAACACATAACTGACTAACTCAGTTAAAGAGGGTCAGTTAACACTTAACTGACTAACTCAGTTAAAGAGGGTAATTTTTTTCATGTTTCTTTTTCAATTTATTAAATTATATGATTATATAATAGGCAGTACACAAAAAATATTTGTGAGGGTAATTATCCATTACCATATGGAAATTGTCATGTGACTGTCATTGACTTAGTTACTAGTGATCAGTCTACCAGCCTACCCAATGGACCGCAGCAACTGGTACACTGGTA